>JAUMJL010000927.1:897500-1299325 GCA_033558185.1 Dromococcyx pavoninus
CCGGCCGCTTGCCGCAGGCCTCGGAGGACGAGCCGCCGCCTCCCCCGGCGCTACCGGCGCCGCCGCAGGTGCCCCCCTGGGAGGAGGCAGAGGGAGTCGGCGGGCCCGCGCCGCCGCGCCCGCTCAGGCCCCCGTGTGGCGGGGGCAGCGCCACGCCGGAGGCGGCGGGCCCGTTCAGCAGGGTCTGCGGCAGCAGGTTTGGGGGCACGTTCATCTGCGCGCCCGCGGCCCCCGGGGGCAGCCCGGACACCAGCCCGCCGTGCGCGCTGCGGCGCGAAGAGGACGAGGAAGAGGAGGAGTTGGGGCTCTGCCGGTTCAGCTCCGGCGGGCCATCCTCAGGGGGCTTGGGGAAGCCGTTGGGCCCCCCCAGCCCGTTCGGCAGGCGGGCGCCGTGGCTACCGCCCAGGCTGCCCGGAGGCGGCGGGTACTCGAAGCGGCTGCGCTGCTCCGCCGCGGCCGCGCTGAGCCCGTAGCGCTCCAGGCTGGACTGGGTCAGCCCCGCCGAGGCCGCCTTGGAGGAGGCGTCCACATGGTTCAGCTGCTGGGCGGCCGCGGCTGCGGCCGCTTCTTTGGCGGAGAGCGGCACCGCCTTGACGCCGACCGGTGGTGGGGGGCCCGGGGAGCGGCCGTCCTGGAAGCAGCCATGCGCCCTCTTCAGCTGCCGGGCCGTCTCGATCACGAACTCGATGCGGTCGGCGCCCTCGTAGTTGACGCAGCCCCGGCAGACGGGTTCCGTGAAGTCCCAGATCATGGCCCAGGGCATGCGGGGCAGGTCGCACAGGTAGCATGACTGTCTCCGGGACGACGACACCTGCGCGGCGGACATGGTGCTGCTGGCCGGGGAGCTGCTGCCGCCGGCTATGGGTCTGTCTCAGTCTTCCCCCCCCGGGCTGCAGGGAGGGGGGGGCTCTCCGTACCTTATCCTGTCGCCCCTTTCAGCTGGGCGATCGCCGCTTTTAGCTCGCTTCCTGCTGCCGGAGAGAGTTGCTTCTACCCGGTCCTGCCGCTGCTGCTTCGGTGGGGTGAGAACCGCTTCCACCGCCCCTCCGGGGGGGCTGGGCGGGGGTCGCTTTCTGGCCGCTTCTGTTTCTCTGCGCTCTCTAGCTCTCCGTCGCCGCTGCTCCTCCTCCGGGAGAAGGCGGAGGTGCAGGGAGGAAGATGGGGGGGTCACCTTACACCCTCCGCAGCTGCCTAGCGAGCTCACACTTCGCTACGTGCCGATCCACCGCTGCGAGCCAAAGAGGGGTACCCTCACGGAGCCGTCCGGTCCCGGCGGCAGCAGCGTGGCGAGCGGCGCCGCCTGCTTCTCACTCACATCCTCGCCGCTGCTTGCTGTCCGAGCGCGGGGGCTGCGCGCCGCCGCGTGTGCCTGCGCGCCCCCTCCACCGTGCCACGCTCCGCACCGCGCCGCCCCTCCCCTCCCCTCTTCCGCGCCTCGGCTCCGCTGCACCGGGCGGGGTCCCGCGTCAGCGCCAAGCGCCCGCCTCCCGCTGCCCTCCCCCCGCCCACTCAACGGGCGGCACGAAGGCCACTTGTTGCGCGGAGCGCGCATGCCTGGCTCGGTGCTCGCGCGGCCGCAGCCGGAGCGTGGCGGGGTGCGGGAACCGGCGCTGCCGGCTATGTTTGGAAACTTGAACGCCAGATCGCGCCCTCGGCCGCCTCCCCGGCCCGCGCCGCGGCCCTGCCGCCGCCCGAACGCGCATGCACAATGACGGCGGCCGGGGGGGGGCAATGTTGGTAGTGGGGACTTTTTTTTTCCTGGCTGGGCTTTCTAAATTCAAATGTCTGATTTTCAGGATTTTGTGCCCTTGCGGGTCGCCCCGCTGTGCCTCGGTGGCGGCTGCGCGGCCACCCGGAGAGCCGGTGGGATTCCCGTGCCCTGCGGCTGCTGAGGCAAACGGGGGGATCCCGCCTTAATATCCGATTTCGTCTTTCTCTTTAGTGATCCCGGTGACAGAATGACACAGTTTCTGTAAGCCCGTGACTACATCAGAGCCTCTTCCACTTCTGATTTGCTTAAGTCGGCCATGTTTGCCGAGGCTTGAGTTGGGCTGGGAAGGCAGCGCTGGGTGGCTCAAGGCTGTAGGGGAGGCCAGGCAGGTGAGTAATCGCTGTGATCTCAGCTCGTTAATGCGAAGGGACACAGGATTTCATCGGCGCGGTGAGAAGACACGGCGCTTTTTTTCTGCTTCACCCTTTAAATAGCTTGCTAACATTTGCATAACACCGCTAACACCAAATCACTCAAAACAACTTCGGCTCATGCAAATAAGCCGAGAATCCGTTTCACTGGGAGGAAAACAATAAAAAAACCTCCGAAGCCTGCCCTCTCCCGCCCGCCACCTCCGCGGCCCCGCGCTGTGCGCAGCCCCCCGTGACCCCGTGCACCGCCGGTTCCCTCTGCCAGCGTGGATCGGGGGGAGAGAGAGCGGACAGCGCTGCGGCGGCTGCTGGCAGCGCCTCACCGGCTTCCCCGGGGCAGTGCTGCCGCCGAGGCTGCGCGCTGCGGGAGCCTCTCCCAGCCGGGCTGTGTTGGATACAGTTCTTTCTCTCAATAACTCTTCCTGGTCTATCGTTGCTAGAAACGCCGAAAAATCCGTCCATTATAGGTTTCCCTCTGTGGTTTAAACGGACTTGGGGGTTCTGTGACGTGGTGCCACGGCTCCCTTATATGTGTACACACACACGCACGCCCAGCAGCGGTGCAGCACCGAACAGGAAAGATGCCTTGTATTCAGTTAATAACGTTCCAGAACTCACACGACAAAAAATTCTTCCTTTAAATAATTCGTTTCATATCGCCAGTGCGTCTCATTTCCATTTTTAGTTGTCTAAAACGTTTTATATGCGTCTGGTTATAATCTATAAAGCTGGCAAACGAATTTGATATGAATGTGAGCAGAATTACATTACAGGGAAGGCTTAATGAAATGCATACGCTGAAGTTATAGATATGGTAGGAGCAGATAAAATACAGTAAGAAAATCAATTCTGAACAAGTGACTCTTTTTCAGGGGAAGCTTGCAGAAGCAGCAAGTAGAGATAGAGAAGTCTTTGAATTATGTGTCTCCTGTATGCAAATTAGCTGAAGAAGATGCGCTAAAGGAGAGCGGATTTCACACTTAGAAATTTCACACCTAAACTGTGGACTTTATAGAAGCTTCACAGAAGCAGGCTTCCAGTAAGGCAGATGAAAGCTGGTCAAAGTAAGTCTTTGCTTCCAGCCACAGTGATTTAGTGATGGCTGCAGGATCTCTACATTAATATGACTTTACTTCGCTAAACTCGGCTATGTTCGCTCTGATTCATCCTAGAAGGTCAACTTCTTTCCTATCCTTCTGCTGCCCTGTGTTGATCTTTATATGAGAAGCGGAACTGTGCTGTGAGGAAAAGGTCAACTCCTGCTTAAAAAACTCAGGTTGAGGGAGCTGAGGCTTTCCGTTTGTTCTGAGTGTCTGGGAATGCAGAACTGCAGCATATCCCCGCTGTAGTTCGGTCCTCGGGTTAGACAAACCCAACACATGACATGGCACTGTGTGCTTGAACCGTCCCTCACCCTTGGCTCCTAACTCCACTGAATCCTTCTGCAAGAAAGCCCTTTTTTGGTAACACTCACCTCACAGGGACAGACTTCTTGGCTCACAAGAGCAGTCTTTACAGTGGGTGTAAATAATAATCGCTTTAGATACAATCTAGCCTCAGAAAACCATTTACAGGTACTGTCAACTCCCTTTATAGTTTGTGAATAGAAAAAAAGCAGAGATTAGCATCTGTGACCCGACCAAATTGCCTTTACTTTTACTTGCAGGATACACAGTCGTGGAATATGTTTGTTTTTCCGTAATGATTAAACTTTGATTTAAACTTTGATCATGGGTACGTACTGTACCATTACGCAAGCAGCACTTAAGAATGAAGTGTCAGCATAGCAACAATATGGCCAGCAGCAGCGGTGATCTCTGCAGAGCTGATTAATGAAGAGAACTGCAATGTAAATGCAAATAAAAGCCACGCTGTGGCAACCTTCACAGGGAACGAGTTGTCAGTATCGATCTAATCTGGTCGGGAAGAATGGATGGAACAGTGGCAATGTAACAATGCTCCAGTCCATGGCAGTGCTGTCCCTGCGAGGGTGGCAGTGTGCTTTCCTGCTCGCCTTCCCCCTTTTCCCTCCTTTGCTATGCGAATGGCAGGGCAGGAGCGATCCAGATCCGTCTTGCTGGATTTACACTAAAGACGTCTGGTGTTTATTTAGCTCTGAAATCATCCAGGAATTAAAATTACGTTTGGACGAGGAAAAGAGGAAGCCCAAACAATGAAGCCATTCAGGTTAGATCTGGCTAACTGAAAGAAGAGAGCAAAAAAAAAATAGCGTAAGACACCCCCACCCCCCCGCCCCGACAGTACCTTGTTTAATGAGAGGGAGGGGAACGCTAGGAGGGCCGCGGCCACCAACAATTGCTGCCCAGCAACTGCTTTTTGCGCAGGAACGCGAGTCAGCACTTTGGATGCAGCATTAGGGATTCTGCGGAGATTGTCCTAAATTTGCAACCTGTTAGTAGTCCCAAGGGATAAGGGATACAATTTTCACTATTAGAAGTGGAATCTACTAACTCCTTCCTTTCAGTGCTAGGATAGATTTCTGCCATCCGAGAATCTCTTTCCCTTTATTCCCTTTGCCTTCTTTATTTGGAAGTACGCACGCACACACATACACATCTGTGTAACATTAAAATAGTAGGTGAAGCCTTAATATAAAAAAGGAATCAAAAGGATCATACAAAACACGGCATGCGGGAGCCGACCCGCACCTTCCTTAGTGCCACCAGCAGGTATGGGAAGCAGAGGGTGCAACGCACCATGAAGGAAGAAGTGACAAAACCCAGGTGCCTGGCTACACCCTAGGTCTGCCAGGCTCTGCTCCGTGCCATTCCCGTGGGGAGCTTCCAAAATACGCGGATCACTGTCAATCGGGATGTGAGAGGAGTACTGTTGATTATTGATCGGGAGTCCAGTGTTATGCGGAATATAGGACAGCCCCAAAGTATGCAAGCAGTAATAATTAGGAATCTATAATCTCGGCATCTTGGGAATGAACGGTCTTGTCTGGCTTTAAATGCCCACAGCCTGGCAATACGTTTAACTCTTTCCTGCTCGCTTTACGAATTCCTGGCGCTGACCGGTGCAGCAGTGACAGCAGCTGGTTCTGCAGGCGCTCACCTACAGAACTGGTTCTTTCCTCAGTCGTCAAAACAGCAGCTGGAAAAAAAAAATACAAGAACCAGAAGGGTTCCTGAGAGTGTGATTTACATGGATTTACCTTGGTATAGCAAATAAAATAAAATCCATCACAATGAAATTACTGGCTTCGAAACAACGCAGGGATGAGCAGTGAACAGAGCACTCGCTGGTGAAGGGAGTGAGCTCAGCACATCAAAACACAAACACTTCAGGAAGGAGTTGCAGGTTTTTGTCAAATTAAAGGTTAAACAACATAGTCGTCTACTAGGAGCTGCCAGGAAGTGTCAAAACAACTAGTTACAAAGAATACGGCTGTAATTACGTGCTTCTGTTTATCGTTTCAGTTCTCATCTCATTATAACTCTCTATTTTCAGGTAGTGAGCTTTGCTCACTTCCTCCCTCCCTCCCTCCCTCCCTCCCTCCCTCCCTCCCTTCCTTCCTCCCTCCCTCCCTCCCTCCCTTCCTTCCTTCCTTCCTTCCTTCCTTCCTTCCTTCCTTCCTTCCTTCCTTCCTTCCTTCCTTCCTTCCTTCCTTCCTTCCTTCCTTCCTTCCTTCCTTCCTTCCTTCCTTCCTTCCTTCCTTCCTTCCTTCCTTCCTTCCTTCCTTCCTTCCTTCCTTCCTTCCTTCCCTCCCTCCCGCCTTCATTCCCGCCTGCCTGCCTGCCTTCCTCCCTCCCTTTCCCCTCCGCTTTCTCTCCTTGGTCTGCAGTGCAGACACGTTTCTGAACGGACGCTGCCTGTCACGCCCTCCAATTTTCCCGGTCCCCTTTTCACACGGCTGCTGGAGCACGGACCCCCGGACATCACCTCTCCAGCCCTGCAGCCCCTCAAGCCCACCAGACTCTCCTTGCTGCCCCGGAAAGCAGCGAGGGCTCCTCTTGGAGACCCGTTCCAAAGCGATTTTCCTACAGCTGTCCTTATGGTTTTAAAACCCACCTGCAAGCCCAGATTTCTGCACGTTAACCTTTGCCAAATCTTACAGTGCAAAACAATACACCTATAATTAATTCTGCTCGACTGGGTAACGTGTTTTACGCTGGGATTTGCAGAGGCTGGGTCCTCCGCTGTTGTTAATTTTACTTTATCCCTGGACTGTTTTCATCTTGCATCCTGTGGCTGTAGTAAACAATCAACAAGAATGAATCAACTGAATTGGTACATTTTTAAGGCTATTCCCACTGAGAACCACTTGCACTTTTGTGACAGTTAAGAATCTGCCAAACATTAGCTTAGTTACCGGCAAAACAGGCTCCCCCCTCCCTTCACCTCATACACAGATTGTTTATCAAAACGTGCTGCCAAGAAAAATATCCCCGCTTTTGGCCTCCACCAGTGATTAATAACACTTGAGAACTGAACAAAACTTTACTGTGTTTTCCAAAAAATGGGGGAGGTGGAAAGGAGAGAGGGGAGCGGGATTAAGAAAGACAGAAAGAAAGCGAAGGAAAGAAAGGAAGGGAGGAAGAGAAAGGAAAGCAAAAGAAACTGCACTATCTTAAGTTACTTCACATGGCCTAACCTCCTTTTTCTCTGTACCCAGGCCACCTGAAAAGACCTAAACCACTTTTTCTCCAAGACCATGTTATAAATGCTGATTAACATTGTTATTGAAAGAAGGATGACATGGACACAGGATAAGGGTGAGAATAGAAGGGAGAGGTGGAAGGCAGTTTATTTTATTAGCACATCTCAAGATGAGCTATGGAGGGGAAACTGAGAGGGAAAAAAAAAGGTCATTTACTTTCTTCTCAAAGACTGTTGGTGAAATTCCTAAGGGAGACTAAGTGCCAAAATTAACTGTCTTGGTGTATTACTTTTAGACCCTACTGCCTGGGTGAATTAAGTCAAGTCTTCAAGCAGCAGGCAAAGATAGCTGCAAGCTGGAAAAGAGGCACTATATTTCCTTGTTTTGTGGTGAAACTCACAAATTTGTGGAGATTGTCTTTGCTCCAGGATTTTATTTCATCTCTCTCTCTTTCACCTTCAGGGCTATTTTCACTATTTTATATTTGGCATGATAAATGTGCTTTGTAATGGGAAGGCAAGGTAAGAAACAAGCAATCGTTAAGAAAAACAGAAAAGCAAAAATAAAATGCAAGTGCATGCACATGTACTGTATCTATTTATATGTATACATATATGTTAGAGTATACATACATATGTAAGTCATGTAAGGTATTTTTCGTTACTCTGTACTCCAGAAGACATTATTTAGTAAAAGATAATAAACAGCTCTTGAACAGTGGGATATAGACTAGTGAAAACAGTTTACTGAAATTAATGATGCTGGATTGAACCAAACCTTCCCTTTGGAATTAGTGCCAGACATAGTTTTCCTGAACCCTGTCCAACTGCCTGAGCGACAGACAATTTTCATTCTATTTGTGCTAAAGGCTTATGACTAGTGCTGGAAAATGAAGCCCTTGCCCTTGATCTCAGTGCAGATTTAAAAAAAAAAAAAAAAGCAGACCCGTGCCAATTTGTTTTCTCTGCCAATAGAAGCCCTTGTGTAGAGAATAGGTGCTCTGGGTAATGCAAAACAATAAAAAGTTCACATGAAAACTCTCCATTGAAAGGAAACCCACCAAGAACCATGTATCTCTGCTACATTCATCAGCCAGTTTCCGAGATTCTCACAATGTCAGCAAAATGTGGAGAGTAAGGGCAGAAAATATTTACCATCCAGCAATACTGTCTTCTTTTTCTATTCCACGTTTCACTGCTATACATTTGACAATGATTGCTAAAAAATACTCCACTGTAACTAACCATACTCTCTCTTCTGCTAATACTGATCTCCCCATGCTCAGGTACTGCGTGTAGATTTGGGGCTGTGCACCCCTGTTGTCAGAGCTGACTCTGAAGGATTAAATACAGATTTGACATACCCACCCCACGTTATAAACAGTGGCTATACTGTACTGCTGTCAGCCAGCTAATCTCTGATTGCTTTTTCCTAGATTATTAATAAAATTAGAATCCCAGCAGAAGGCATTTGCTTTCATTGTACAGTCTGCACTTGTGACATGGTACATGTGGAAAATTTTGAGTGTACTGCAGTGAATGGTCTAGGGGTTAGTTTTTAGCTTCCGCTAAGTACCTGGCAGGCTGCCACGGCTGAAGGATTCTGGGAACTGAAAGGCTCCCAAGTACAAACTGCCAGCATTAAGCAGTCCTGACAGCTCTGCTCCTTCCACACTTGGCAGCAGTTCAAAGTGCTCTTTCATTTGAAAGGCTGGAAGGCTGCCATGTGCAATGCAGATTTGCTGTGCCTGCTCTCATAAGGAACTGATAAATGCCGTTGCTGTTGCCATGGGGACAGGAGGCTATCAGAATGGCCTTGTGATCTGCAGCCTCTCAGCTCTGCAGGTTTTTATTTTTTTCCCTGAGATGGTGAAATAAATGTTCTAGAAAAGGTTAACTCTTGAAGGACAGGAAACACTGGTTTGAAAGGACAGAGTGAGCCTCTGTGCATGGCTCCTCCAAAGTGCTGGGAACAGGATTAACACATACCTGCCAACTGTCCCTGTTTGGGAAAGACTAGTCCCAGGGATTTTTTTAAGGCAAGAAGGATGGGAAGGAGGGAGGAGAAGGAAAGACCTCCTTCTCCCCTCTCAGTTCCTTCAGATTTCCCTTCCAGTTCAGGATCTCCCAGCATAATTAAAAGGCTGTCCCCTTTCTTTCCCTCACAATCCCCACATACAGTTTTCAGATGCTGGTGGAAATGAATTAATTTACCACTGGATCTTGTAACATGCCTGATGCCTTTAGCACTCATTAACATCACTGGACAACTAGCAGGATTAGACCCATTATGTGGACTCTGTGTGTGGTTAATGTGAGTAAAAGGAATGAACAGTGTGATATAAAACTGCAAGTTTAAAGGGATCTTAGTGACGATGTAAGTCCTGAGAGTGAATCTTGGCTCGTCCTAGTTCCCAAGATTAAAATAAACACACCCCTGAGCTCTGTACAGTTTGAGTGTGTATGTAAATGTGTGCACGTCTACTTCTGAAAAAGGGTAGAGTAAAAAAAAGGTGGCAAATATTTTAGCCAGAATTTATACCCTTTTCCCTATGTCTTCTTTTCTACATGTTCTTATTTCTTTCCATCTCCACTACAGCAGTAAACTTGGGTTCCCTAAAGATATTCTGCTGCAGTTCAGTAAACTGAATTCTGTGTAACCAAGGCGAAGTCTGAGCATGACATCATAGCGGGGAACAATGGAATGCATCACTCCTCTCCCTGACCACACAGCAAACTTCAGCATTCAAAAAGATCAATATGGGCACGTATCTGTGTTTACAGAGCGTGTATAAAATACAATAAACATTCAGATAGTGGCATATAAAACCAGAAAGATAAAGCATTGGGGCACTTCTCTTTATATACCAGAGTGTGAGCAGTTTGAGGGCTTTATTTAAAACTGGGAAAAAAATCAACCACCTCCCATATGAACAAATCACCCCCTTCCTTCTCTAAACATG
Organism: Dromococcyx pavoninus; assembly: GCA_033558185.1. Lineage (NCBI taxonomy): Eukaryota > Metazoa > Chordata > Aves > Cuculiformes > Neomorphidae > Dromococcyx > Dromococcyx pavoninus. The sequence goes on from JAUMJL010000927.1 coordinate 907,229, forward strand.
GATTTCTGCTTTTCAGAATTGTATACTAGTATCTTTCCAATATATGTGAATGCTATAAGAAATGGCACATTAAAACAGAACAAACAGCTAGCCTACAGCTTTTTAAAATAAACATCACCACTCTTAATTATTTTAGTTTCACTTCATTTTAGTTTCACTTTTTTTTTACTGTATTCATCGTTTAAAACAAGCTTTTGGGTGAATTTGCCATGAATTTGAATGAAATAATTGGTTGTCTGGAAAACATACAAGGGAGAATGTTTTAGAAATAACACAGAAATACACACTATACATCTGTGTGTGCACACACACTCTTTACCTTTTCTGGATTATCTTTTAGTTTCTGTTTTCAAACAAATTAAGGCATCTGTGATTCTAAGTTTTGTATCTGACATCAAATCCTGCTGGTTAAAACAATCTGCATATGCAAATCTAGATAAAAGCTACTTGTACACATTTGCAAAGCCATTTCAAAATTGCAAACAAGGCTGCATTTCACAAGCCTTTGGACCATAAAAAGATAGGCCAAAGGAAATATTTCTTCCTGACAGCTTGGGATTTTTTCTTTTTTAATAAATAAATGTGAAGTTAACTGTAATTATACTGTAATTTCTTTACCTGATTCTCTCTGGGTTCTTGCCTATGGTTGTCATGGTAATTTGTTAATTCTGGCTTGCTCTCTACACATTCTGTTTGTCTCACTGGATTTCCTGATTATTTAGAAAACGCTTTTTAAAAAACCTCCCATCTCTCCCTCTACCCCCGTTCTGGGTTCAATCCTGCTTTTTTCTTTCCTTTACCAAATAGGAACATGTATTATTTTGCAACAAATCTACTAAGATGAAACTGTTTGTTCCACTTACCTGAAAATGGAGATAGTGAGATAAACATACATGCTAGAGCACTTCTCATATTTTCCTTCATAGTCAATGATAGGAGATAGAGAGGTAATGTGGAAAGATAACTGCATATATGTTTCTTGTAAGGTACTTGGATCTTAATCCTATAGATGCTATTTAGGATTTAACTGCTGCATTTCTGACAGCAGAAACATGTATTTAACTGTTGCCTTTTCAAACATGACAGACACATTTGTACCTAGAGAGTTAGAATATATTCTCTCTGTATGACAAAGTAGAAGCAATATTTTTATTCAGCGGTTCAGGTAAAAATTTATGCCAGAAGAAACAAACTAATCAAGCTTTGAATGCACCAGTGAAACCCAAAGAAAAAGGCATACTGATAAGTAATACTTAGCTCGGGTGTCTAGTTACAAAAGGTTTATGTCATTGATTTGTGCATCATTTGAAAGCACTCAGTGTTAGATTATGTATACAAAATATATGTTACATATTTTAGATGTATACATAATATATATATGAAGATACAAAAACTTGCTTTTTGGGGAGCAGTTGTTCTCCCCCAGACACTACATGATTTTTGTGATAAAAGTACCATATGAATCTACGGTTACTTTAAATAATTTGCTTGAATATTTCATCTCATATTATTTCCTTTGTCTAGTCCTTGTACATTTATCTTCTATGCTTTTCAAGATAGGCTATGTATTTTACTGTGCTGGTCAATGCCTCATATAACTACACCCTGACATCATTAGGTTCTCAAAGAATTATTTCAAAGCAAATAATTCATCACCATTAAGAATCATAACTGAAAATATAGCCAAATTTCTTACAATTTAAACCAAATAATTTCTACTACACAGTCTTTCCAAAACTGTCTGTATCAATGTAATCTGCAATCCCACTGCATTAAAATTATCTGTATCAATTAAAACTACCAGTATCAATAGAATCTACAAATTCTGCTTCATTGTTTTCTTCTTTCTCTTTCTTGTATTGGAAAGTACATTTAGGATTTCTTTCCAAGTGCTTTTGAAGGAATCATGCTGTAAAATCTGCTAAACTCACTGAGCATTCCAGCCGTGACAACCCCTCTGCCCCAACATATTGCTATAATCTAGGACACTTATGACATCATCTGACGTTTTGTGACATCACCCTGTCAACCACAAGACCGGAAAGGTTGCTGTTCCTTAGTTGCTATGAATTTAAAAGGTGTCACAGGTAGTATTTAGCATGCAACTGCAATGTTCGCACTTGATTTTTAACTGTGAAAGCGGTGCTACCCCCCGTCCCCCCCCCCCGCAACATAGAATAAAGGACCCATAAATCTGTTTGGAAATTTTCAACTGTATACATCTTGTTTTCTTCTTACTTTGATTTTCAAACTTCCATTTTCAGTAAAATAAAAATGACAAATTTTATTCAACTCCTGTGTAGTGTAATAAATCAGCAATGAACACATTTTCTCTTATGTGCTAAAAATCACATCTTCCATCACTACTCAACAGAAGAAAAGAAGATGTTTAGGACATATAAAGTTAAAATGATCTTAAATTCACTTTAAATGCCTATTTATTCATATATTTCTACAATGCGGACACTGCAGAAGCTCAATAGACTGTACACTTCATACCTAGCAGAAAAATAATGTTCTCTCTCTTCTGAGAAGATGACTGAGCAGGGGAATGCTCAATTTTACATTCTGCTAGCACCTAATTATTTTTACAAAATACACCCAGTAGCATTTATTATTTGAGCAATCATAAATATTTACAAATAAATTATCGTCTTGAAAGCAACCTACATGCTGATGCTTTTTTCTTTTCTTAAAATGTTGTTTATTTACATACCTGCTATTTGGAAAAATTCAGTAATCTGTAGTGATCTTACTTTTATTAGTGCAAATTAGCAAAGCCTTGCTGCACAAATTATCAAGGCTTTGCCACGCAAATATAATAGGCTCAGCTATTTCTTTTAAAAGTGAGTGTGCTTTAGTCCATTTTTTTATTACTGTTATCTATAGTTCTGTGAAGCCTTGGAACATTTCCCAGTCTGGATCTATAGAAAGTTTCCCAGGAAAATATATAAAGAGCCTGTGTTCTGCTTTACTCTGTGCTGGCTATGCCTGTGTGCTTTTGGTGAGCAAGGGCTTTGAAGACCCAGCCCATGCGTGGAGTCTAGTCAGGCTGAAAAATTTAGCAGTTGAGACATTTTACAATCCAAAATCTCTTTTAAACAAAGGTGTGGTTTAGCAGTATTGGCTGCCTCTGACCTCTTTCAGCCTCTTATTATTGCAGCTGCTATGATGCAGGGCTGAGTATGGTAGAGCTGAAGTAGCTGAGGCTCAGGGAGAAATGCTGAGAACAGCTGTTTTACTGTAAACATTAACAAGGGTTTGACTTCATTTGCAAGCTGGGAGCATCACAGTTTCTGCACAAATAATACTTCAGGAATTTGATCTAGATATTCACAGCACAAAGAAAAATTATCCCTACTATACGTTACTGCAGCTTTCAATGAAGCAAATTCTCTGCACAGAGATGAACCCCATTAAAATCAACAGGGAATTTTTTACATTAATACACAGCTTCACAGAGACAATACACACACACACAGAGGAAAAGAAGAAGCAATGTTTATCTGCTTTAGCTATTTCTAAAGCTCCTGTCATGTTGGAATCTAAGTGCCAATTAGATACCAAAAATATTCAGTTGTAGCAGACACTGATGTCTGCTGATTACCTCAGAGCTACAAACAGAATCCTATCCAAGAGGGCTGACAGGGATTTTAATGCTTTCCCTTTAGCTGGGTGCTGCAATTCATGGATATTAGGAAACAAATTTCAGACCTCATTTCTTTCATTACATTCTCGAGGTTGCTTTATTCTAAAGCAAATGAAAAATCTCAGACAAAGTGACCTTTGCAGTAAGCAGGGACACTCACTGACATCACATACATCTGCATATGCACACATAGACACGCGGGCCAGACACTGAAAGATGTTTTTTTGCCACATTATCAATGTAATGGAGTCTGTGAGGCAGCTGAGCCAGCCACTTGCACATCAGCCAATGCAGATACGACAAAGCCTCACTCAGTTAGTTTGCAGCCACTGCAGGGACTGCAATGACTCTTCCTTTCCCAAGTCCTTGTGAAAAATATACAGCTGGCTAAACTGAGTCATAGATCTCATAGATCCCCAGTTAGCAGACCGGTTTCTTGGGTTCAGTGGTAGCCAGCACAAAACACAGTAGCTCTGCTGGTGTTACAGATTACAGTAGGGACCGTGCTGGAAGGGACACAACCCCAGGATGATGCAAGGATGGCTTAAAGCTGCATTTTCATCACCCTTTTTGAGGCCTGCCAAGAACATCTTGGACAAAGCTTGGGGTTTGGGCAACAGACCCTACTTACAGACTCCTTCCATAAACTCCCCATATTAAATATAAAGCTATATAAATCCTGACTGTCTTCCCCATTTGCTATTATGGCTCACTGGCTAAGTAGCATAAATGGTGGTCAGTCCTTTGATAAAAGACAAAGGCAAACTTGGGGTCCAGAAAGGCTTGTTAAAGTTCATCACTTCCAGTGAAAATCTTAAAAGTTGTGCCTGGGCTGTGGGATGTGGACCCCTTTGAATGAGAAATAAAATTAACCAGTTGGACATCTGATCTTTTTAATGTTTCCAGGACATTCCCCGCAAATCCGGAAATATCAAATTTGTATCTCTCTCAAAGCTAGCTAACTGTATTTTATTCTTAATCTGTTTGTGTTTATGCAGGGTAAGGGGAGGGGTTTGGTCTCTGTTCTGTTTTTCGGTGTTATTCTATTGTGCAATTGAACAACTACTGTCTCCTGCCCCAGAGTGGTTGTGTTTCTTCAGATCATGATTTGTTTCTATATTTTGGGATGAAATAACATAAAACTGCATACCTGGTACAGCTGTAAATATTGGTTCTCTTCCATTCCTGTATAAGGTGGGAAATAAAAATATTCTGAATGTAATTTATTCCTAACTGACCCTAAGGCATGTTCAAATCTCCAATTAAAGTTGCACTATACATGTGCAATAATTGAGGCTTTGAAATGCACCTGGAAATGTATCTCTCTCTCTTTCCTTCCTTCCTTCAATCTGACAGGATTGCAATGCTCTGGAATCATATCTGTTGTGAGTTGCCTTTCCTTTAGTCATATTTAAATGCTAAAAAACCTACCCAGTTGTTTGCCTAGAACTTGTAAACAAAACAAGGCCTCATCCTGTCCTCTTCCACTGCCCATACCTGTAATGTCTTCTCAAACTGAATGCTGAATGGGGCTAAAGCCAGCATACTATTATGTTTGGAACAAGATTCCACCCAGGAAAATGATACAAATGAACCTGGGAAATAAGCTGAAGCTGCAGCTTGAGCAACTAATAAAGCATGTTACAGTGCTCATATGTAAATGGAGATTGAGGAACTGCTTCCAGAACAGGGACTGGAAGGGACATACTGGCACCTGTGTAATTTCTGAACCACTGAAGTCAAATTCTTTCCTCTGTGTCTTGGCAAGTCCAGAGCCCAGATGAGATGCCGTGGCCTGGACGAGAGTCGTCCCTGGCACTAGAGAAACCTCTTCTATAGCTGATCCTTCCTGTGATAGTAGCTCTTCTCACCAACTCAAAAATGCTCCCTAAAGCACCAGCCCCAGGTGCAGTTTCTACAGTTGGATAAAACATCTGTCAACACCATTAGAACCATTCAAGCAAAGAGTGGGATAAGATACTGCACAGCACTGGCCCAGCAAAAAGTAACACTGCACTATGCTGGGAGCACATATTCAGGCAGCTGTATTGGGGCATGGAAATTCTGAAGGGCACTGAATGCTCCTCCTCTCTTCCCCAAAGCTCCCTGAGAAAATCAGGACCAAAACTTTGGACTTTTTATTGAAATTCCCAATTAAACATCCCTATGAGTTGGAACACTTGGTCTTGTTGTCCATTCCCATTTACTAATCCAACTTAGAAGCCTTCTTGTCTACAAAACTGTCAGACACACACAGTTGTCCATCAGAAAGCAGGTGAAACCAACAAACTCATCACCTTGGTAATTCACACTAGACCACATTGTTTTTCCATCCAGGTATTTAGAGGTCTGAGAGAGGCTGACCTCTAAGCATATGATCCAGCCCTATAGATACACAATTCAAATTATAAATATTCTTTTTTATTTCATCCCTTCCTCAATTTGTCAGAAATAAAACCTCATCTCTTAAATAAGATGCTATATTTGATAATCATTCCTTCACTTCTGGCCCTTGCTGTTGTCCTGCAACTCAGGTGTTGCTGCCTTAGCCCAGTTCCAAATGTCCTTCACACCAGCAAGCCACTTCTGGTCATGAAGAATTGCATGTATATCCCTACCTAGTAATCCTTATTGTAGTGTTGAATCAGTCAGGTTTACAAAATTGCTGCAAAACTGTAGAAGTTTATGCCAGAAACAGAACTCCCCTAAAAGTGAATCATATTGAAAATGGTTTGGATTTCTTAAAAAAAAAAGAAAAAAGAAAAGGGGAGTGGCCCAAAAAATTCCTATGATTTTCCTCAAACATTTTCCAAAGTAATTTTTTCTCCACTTACTCAAAACTTTATCTGCAAGGTGTGCATTTATTCCAGTTCAGGTAGTCATTTGTTGAAGTGCATAAAACACCAAACTATCAGAAACCTTTTTGATTAAAAGAACTCTAGTCTAGCTTGTTATCTGAAAATAGGGGTAGTCAAGCTTCTGTAATGGGAAAATGGCTGCATTCTCTAGCAGGTCAAATACAAACCAAAAAATGTACCCTAGTCAAAGATAAAGTTTGATCTGATTTTTGAATCTTTTAATTTTAAAGCTATTTGGAAGAGCCAAAGGAATAATGGAGCACTTGTAAGAGGAATAAAAAAAAAATCTCAGTGCCAAATACACAGGGAAGGGAAATGTGATGGAGAAAGTGCATCTCTGAAATAGATTTTTGAGGTGACAGCCTGAGGATCAGGTCCAATAAGGGAATTAGTTACCCAGAACTTCAACCTCTTAGTGCCAAAGTGAAAGGTACTGGGTTGCTACAGGGTAGTTCAGAACCTCTTATTCTATGTCTAGATTTCCTATACAGAGCATGGGAAAAATTAGGCACCTCTGAGTATGGTGTCCAAAACATCTGTTTCTGTATTTTATCCAGTGACTATTTATATGAAACATTTAACAAACAGTCCTGAAAACTGGGAAGTGAATCTAAGGCTCTCTCTGCCAGATGGGTGCCTTAACCAGTACAGTCGTGCTTTCCCTTACACTTTCTCTGCTGTGACTCCCACTCTCTCTCTGGCCCAATGAACTTAAATTATTTTCTGCATCATGGCACAGTTTCAATAGGAAGGGTGGAGAGTGCCTGCCTTCAAAACAGCCTGCAGTCTGGTGGTCAGGCCGCTCTCCTGGGACATATGAGTCGGAGTCTCCTCACGCAGAGAACATTCTTGCGCTTACAGACAGGAAACGGTGAGGGTGCACTTGAGAACTCACCTTGTTCTTTCTAATCTCTAACTGCTATTATACAGATAATAAAAGGAAATATTTAACAATAACCATGAGAATTACTGACACTTACAGACACCTTTAATCTTTGAGATTCCAAAGCAAACAATGGGTTATGCTGAAGCATGTTTGCCCTTTGGACCTAGCAGAAGAACCCAAGAATGCAGAAATGGGCTTTGCTGTACTTCTTATAATGTTGTAATGCATGGGGTTTTTGTAAGCTAAATCAACTCCATAGCCTGAGTCAGAAGAAAACTGTTTGCATGGTATCCTTTTTTGTCTACTCTATGGAGACTTGCTAACAGTATATCAGCTTTAACCTCCTCCAGCTCCTTCTGCTTTCTGCAAAAGTACAGCAGTTGTATTTAAGCCCTGTTCAGGAGCTCAGAGTGATAAGTCTTACCCACAGGTACATACCATTGAATCATGTTGCTTACTATCAGTTTATCATCTCCTGGGGCATTGTGCAAACAACATTGCACAAGCAACACCGCACAAGCTTAGGCTAAAAAAACTTCACCATGTTATTGAAAGTGCAGAGAAGAGATTGAGGAAGCAGAAAATAATAAAGCATGTTGGATTTTGGCCAAGAAGGTAAGAATTAATAACTTGACTCCAACAGCATACCATGGGATCTACCATAACTACAACTATGGTCAGGTTGTCAGTTTCACATGGATTTGACAGTTCTGCAGGTTGGTCCCCTTTGAACCTGCTTCGATTCTTACTATTTTTAAACAAAAGAAAAAGAGGAGGAATTTCTGAGTCTGCACAACTCCTGCTGGCAAAGCTACACAGAGCTCACAGAACAGTAGGAAGGGAACTTTCCAGAATATGGATGTCTCTTTTTTCAGCCAAACCAACAATTGCTGCTCAGATAATGACAGCCAGTCAGCCTCAGGCTGCCTCGGTGCTGCAGCCAGCCAGAAGTCTTAGCAGTGCAGGTCCTACTTCCAGGGTTAGTCTATCATCCCTCCAGGTTCTGCACTTACACAAGAAGCAGTTATAATAGCCCCATACTGCGCTTGTATTCGAGTCAGTCTTTCTGTGCCAATTGCTGTGCATTAGCACATCTTGTATACTGAAAGAACAAGAGCCAAACCTGTTTCTAGTTTTTTGACTCAGGAAGTGTATGCAATGCAGGAAGTTATGGTTTCCCAAGACCTTTCCATGAACAGTGTCTTTGGTGAGTGCTTTACTGCTCTATGACCCAATCAAATTAAGAACAGTTACCGTATAATTTCATGTCTGCATTTAAATGCTTTGTTGAATGTGGGCCTAAACAAAGATGTACTTGAAGATAAAAAATTTCCTGAAATTATTGTGCATACATCTGAAAATTAAGAACTATCGATATTTTTCTAATAGCATCATTAACATTCCACATTAATGACTTCCTTTTCCTATTTAAATGTACAGTATTTAAGACTTGTAAAATGTGTGCTTTTACTACTAAGGTTTTGGTTTGCTGTAATTTTTGCTTTTGTATTTTTTTCCATACAAACGTACATAGTTTTCAATTTTATGCATTAAAGGTGACCAGTCCGGGCTATGATAAAGGAGATTGGGCTATGATAAAGGAGATTTTCCCTTTACCAGCAGAAAATTTCTAGCACAGGACAGGGAAGAAAAAGGAATGCCACCTACTCTGTACCAGCCAAGATTACATCCTAAAAACTTGGCATGTATTCTTCTTTTTGCCTGATTCACACAAATTCCTCCTGCTTTATCTTATTTTAACTTACAATTTCTTTTTCTCTGCTTCCATTGCCAATGACTACACTGGAAAAGCACATATTCTAATTATATCTTTGGTGGGTATGTCAGAGTGCATTTTAGATACCTGAGTCAGGCAACATGGGCTGCTCACACTATTCTAATATGAGGACATTTTGAGGAGACAGATTGTGGCCATACTCCCTGAGCATACATCAAATAAGCAAGTAATAACAACAGCACAAGAGCTATCCTCTGGCTTTGCCTCCTAGTAATACAAATCCCTGCAGTGTTGTTTCACTTTGACTCACTGGCCTCACACATAGTCTGTGACGATATAAACAGGGCTTCAGCCAGATACTGTCCATCAGGCTCCACTTTGCAAATTTGACATGTACATGATGCCTCTTGCTGCAACTTCTGTTGCTGCTGTTGGTTTGGATGGGATCAGACTTTGAAGAACTGACTTGGATACAATGGGATGGGACACCACAGGACAGGACACAATGGTTCTCAATGACCAGGAGAGAGTTTGTGACTGCAGGCCTCTCCCTCACCCTGGACAAAGTAAGACTATTCTATTAAGAACAGAACAACTCTGCCACTTATCACCTAAATGTAGTCTTATAGCAGAGCCTAGCAAATACAGATCTCTTGCTTAGCAAATACAGGAAGAGAGAGGGAGATGACCATGCACAGGGACAACAGGATTCTTGATGGGCAGACAACTCTGAGAAGCCATCGAAGTTCATTTTGCAGTAGAACTTGCAGCATTCTCATAAAGTGCAAACACGGGTAAACAGCAACTACCAGAGGCCATTTATCTTCCTCATTTCTCTTAGCCAGCTTTTTTCCCTGTTTTCCCTCATGACCCAGCCCTTCAGCCCCTCATAACTGATGTCTTATTCTCCACAAATGTCCATGGGCTTCCGCACCTAAAAGGAAGCTAAAGGCTAATTAGTGTGATTTTCCAGTCACTGGGTTACGTGCATTTGCTAGGAGCTCCCTCATACTCTGCCAGAGAAGATTCTCTCCTGTCAATACAGTGCCTCTCTGGAGTCACTCCTTTCCCTTAGTCCCATCCCCAGTGCTCACTGCATGTAGTCTCTCCATACTGTACATTTGGACCAGAGTTTTTCCCTCTACACAGGATGCCTATTTCAGCACACACATGAAGAGCCAGGAAAGTGAGGGGAACAAAACACAAAGAAAGTGCCAGTGCCCCAAAATTCAGAAAAATGTACATTATTGTAGTGCAACAGGTTCATTATTTTTTCAAAATAGCCCAAACAGAGCAATAAGCTATTTATTCTCAGCAAACAAATTAACTGGGGATCTGGATATTAATAAGAGTATAGCAGAAGTCCTGGGGGGTCATGTAAAAAGATCTTAACATGACAAAAAGGGACATAAATAGCTTTACATTTTGCCATCTCTTCTACCGTCATTTCTGACTTGTAACTGTTCACCAGCAAAACACCAAGTTTGCTGGGAAGCATTTGGACTAGCAAGGACAGAATGCTTGTCAGGATATCTCTGGAGACCTGAAGCATGATTAGGTTTAGCAGAGGTTGAACCTGTACTGTTTGCCTATTAACCAAAGCAAGTTCTTCCTGCCCCAAGAGCTATTTAGTTTCCCCTTCAGAAGAAAACCTGGGCATAAATTAAGACTCTGTTATGTAAAGATGAAAGGGGATACCAGTTTGAAACATGGGTGCACAGTATACAAACACACACAAACAGAACAGGGCATCTCTAGTTTTAGCATAATCAGGTAAACTATGCTGTTAGCTAAATCAGGTAAACTATAAGAAAAGGGCTGAGGTTAAGCCAAGTACTTCTCAAAAATATCACTAAATGTCCAGATTTTCCTCTTCAAACAATTGCTACACTAACTAGCAGATCATCAATTTCAGATTGAAATAGTCCAGTGTTGATACAGTCATAAAATCAATTCTGTTTCTAATTATATTAGTGGCAATATAAGCTAACTGTATTAAATTAGAATTTTTGTTCTAAGACAGAACACAAGTTAGATTTTTGTTCAGAAGTTAGAATTTTTGAAAATCTCACCCAATATGGGTAATAATACTATACAAGGCAACAGAGATTCCAATCAGCTTTTCACATAAAAAAGGGGCTGCAACTATATCTATTTTTAAAATTTAGTTATTAAAGTGTCTTTGAATAAATTGACAATAAAACAGTTAATGATCAACAGCACTACATAAATGCTAGTAAATTACAGAAAACAGAAACTGATGGAAATTTAAAGATAAAATTATTCAATTTTATATTTGCCATATGTGGGTTTGTTTCAAGCCAACTACCAAAATAAGTAAATTGTTTTGTTATGGGCTTATGTTTCATACCAAGGTCTTCACTAGTCTCACAGTTTATAGTGACTAAAAATGCTGAAAGGAGATGATCACGATAATTTTTTTTGGTTTGAATGTACTTTATAATAAAATCTATTACACTGAATCCAAAAGCCCTTCGGAATGTTATTTTCCAACAATTAAGCTGTTTTGTTTGTTTATTGATTTCCCTAAATTTTGGCAGTGAAATAACTCTGATCTGTCTCAGGGTTGTTTCTAATCAGTTGCTCTTTCTGAGTCCCATGTATCTATCTGTATGTATTTCCCCTATTAAAGTTTCAGATCTTACTGGGAAAGTTTTGCATTTGTCAAGAGTTGGTACAAGGGAGTAATAGTTTTGAAACACTTGACATTCTAAAGCCTTGGTTTAATTGCTTGTAACTGGCAAATTTTAATAATTTGAATTTAAATTTTCTGTGTCGTCTGCCTCAGACTGATACATTGTACAAAATCAGTATAGCTGTCTGTCTTTTCTGATTAATAACTTAGAGAAAACTATATTGTTTTGTTAATGATAAAAAATTCTCACACTTGTTTTCAGATGGTCCAGCACCTCAGTGCTTCAGAACTGCAGACTAAATGCTGAGGTTGCCCTAGCAGAGAAAAAATTTCCTTCGTTCCCTAGGTAATTTACACTGGTAAGCTGAAAAACAACCTGATGTAATAAAGTCTAGAGTGGCTAGTTGTGTATGCCCAGTACATATAAGAGGCTAGTAAATAAATTTGTTTGTTATTTCATCCATACTGAGCACATCCTACTACAGGCTGATCTGACCTAAGCTGATGTAGAGTTTTTTCCAAATACAGAAGGATATAGACTGAAGAGCCTTAGAGCAGAGCAACTGTACCCATTAGCTCACAGGCAGTACCAGAACAAGGCTTCCTAAGTCCCATCCTTCCTCTATGGTCAGCAAACAGCCATGAAATCCCTTTGCAAAGTACTTGTCTCCTTTTGCCTTTAGAGGCTGACTATCATAAGGGATAGCTGCCTATTGTTAAGGTCAGTTAGCTCAAATGGTAGAGGTCTGTACAAGCATATCTAAGTTCCAGCTCTCCTAATGATCCATGTGAGACTTACTGTAGTTCCACATGATGGAATTAACACCGGAAATTACACATAAAGAGACTATATTAAAAGAATATCAAGGTTGCAAAGTCAAACACTCCAAAATTTATAATGCTAAAATTCACATTGCCATGAAATCTTAATTCATTCTTGTCTTGTTGTTTACAAGGAGCACAAAATGAGCAATGTAGTTAATACCGTGGGTACAAGGAAGTCCCATAAAATCAGCTGCATTCCCCTGTACTTAGCAGAGGATACATACTCAATTTTTGTGCTGAAGATGACTCTGCAGCCTAAAAATGAGGACAATGACATTGGTGTTTTATCACCCATTCATGTACCACATAAATATTCTGAAAAACAAAGTGTAGTTTCATGAGTGAAGCAGATCTTCTCATCATCAAAGATGTTTTGTGATGGGTAAATTTAGGCCTCTTTCTTGTCTGTGTTTATCTGAGACAGTAAATGACTTCACGTTTCTAGGAGTGTGTGACTGGTACCCACTGCTCCTGACTCCTTATAAAATGGTTAGCATAACTAACACCATTTAATGAGGCAAAAGCATTCTCTGTGAGCAACAAGTCATGTTTAAGTTCCCTTTCCCCTCATTATCAGGTCCCAAAGGTCCTGTGAACTAAGTAGACAAACCAAACAGATTTCTTCTTTCCCTCCCTGCCAGCCTCAAGATTCTGGGGCACAAGGCTGATATTGCTCCCTTCCTTACAGTCCTTGAAGGTCCCCAGCCAGCTAGGTGTTGTTTATAACCCTGTCACAGAACAGGGAAGCATAACAGCACAGAGAGCACTGTCTATAAAACCAAGCAGTTACAAGTCTTAAGTGGGGAACTTGGACTGAAACTGCTGCTGGACAGTGAGACCCATGACTTCCCAATGGCCAGCGATGCCTTCTAATAATAAATTCTTTGCTGTACTAATCATAGTATCCCATTAAGGAAATAAAGCTTTAATTGTAACTACAACTTAGTGCCATCATCATTCTTCCAAGGATCCCTCAAAGAACCTGTCTGTCTACTCTGTCAAGTGACAGAGTGTTTTCATACCATCAAAATAAGCAAAAAATTATAATCATTGTGCCATGTAAATAACCAGCTCCATAACCAGAGGGTGGACTGTGAAATAAACTGCAAATTCACAATTGAAAAAATGCAGGTGCTAGGTTATACATACACAATAGCATAAATCCAGGAAATCCCAGCTCTGACCTCTAGTAACTTGGGGTTAATCTCCACCATTCCTGGTGTCATTTCTTCTTGATGGAATTCTAGGTTTCACTTACAGTGGTGATTATTGATTTTACATAAATCTGCATGCAAATAATTAAATTGGTAATTCTGGATTACATATGATGGATAAATAGTAAACCCAGTACCTCCTGAAGCTTGGAAATATTGCTCTGTTAGTGGCATTACAATTGATCTTGAATTGGTCATTGAAGCTTGGCTCCATCAGTTCTTTCACATTGTTTTCATCTTATCCTCTATTGAACAGAACTAGCTGTTCATGGAATTTACCAGTAAATTTTCCAAGATCAAAATCCTGGGTTCTGCTTCTGATAAAATGGACACTTTTTTGAAATAACCCACAGGCTGCTAATAAAAAATTTATGTGCTGTAACAGCTCATTTTAGTTGCCCGATCCTCAAAGAAGATTAGGTACCTCAGCTTTCTGTACTGTGCCAGAAGAAAATTAAATGCCCCAATCAAAAAGGATGAGTGGTGAGCTGCACAAAGATGCATAAAGGGAGAGAAATGTGAAGTGCCGTTGAACCCAGGAACTGCATCTTCAAGGTGAGAACTTGGAATACCAGGCTAGTGAGTCGTGCCCCTTTTTGTCTGCCATTCTTCTGGAACCATAAATCTTGTGCTCCTTTCTGCATGAAGGCATAGAGCCAACAGGAAGAAAAACGCTGCCCCTACCTCAACCAGTTTTCTAACTGTTAGAGTAGGCTCCCAGGGAGGAAGAAGATGGCATAATTAACCTCCTTAAGCAAACTAAACTCAGGACCCCAAGGATGTTGTTGGTAAGTACTCTCACCACTGGCGCAGAGGGTAAGGCAAGAACTCTAGCACAAAGTAAGGTAACCACCATATAAAAGGTGACCTCTAGAATCTCATTTTGAGAAGAAATTAGTTATTATTCCTTATGTAATTTTAAGTCCTAAAACTATCGTCTAGTATAACAATCCATTGTTAAACCCCTGCAATATTCCTGCTCAGAAGTGGCAGTATTTTAGCCATGAACAAGCAGCCACCTGGGATATATGTAACTGGAAAAAGAAAAAAGGAGCGGATCTGATTAACTATGGAACATATTTCTATCCTTCAGGACGTATGACAACAGACCCCATAGTTTCATATCTTCCTAAAACAAAACAGATCAATTGTAATAATATCTCACATTTCCCTGTCTTCCCGTTCATGTAAGTGCATTTACAATGAGCTTAGCTTTACAACATTGATAGTGAGCCATCTGCTCAAGCAGAAAACAAATAAATTAGCAGCAGAGTGGATTGTTACTTGACACTGTGATGCTTTTCATATTAAAGTCATAAGCTCTTCCTTAAAAGAGTCCAGAAATATAAAATTCAACAGGTAATTAGTATCTGAGGTTTGGCTTCTTCCCTTGTGATCATCTTTAACAGATATTTGTTTTAAATTTATTAAGGGAATGACTGACTACTATCACAGAGGCAGACACATTATCTTGGTTGATATTTCCAGGTATTTTGTATTTTTTTTTTAATTTGAAAAGGCAGTAATTTTTTTCCACTTTTTTCCATTTCCCTTGCACTCTCTCCTCTCTGAGCCATAATAATCAGAGGAGTAGATTGAGAGCTGTCGCATAGAGCCTAGCTCAGTACCTGCCCTGCATGCTAATTAAGTGCTTCCAGTCTGCAGGCTGGGACATGGATTCAGTCTTTCAAATCAGCCCAAGGCTGAAAATGAAAAGCTATAAACCTCACTCAGCAGAATGGAAAGCATAAGGTTGCTGCGATATTGTATTGTGCATTCATGAATACAGTGAAAAGGACAAAAAGAATCTGCTGTGATTAAAAAAATGCAATGGATCATGGGGTTTTCTTAGGAGAGCTGGTTATAGATCTGAATTCCAGCTACTGATCTGCAATATTTGCCTTCTCATTGTTCAACCCCCTTTTATAGATAACTGCTCAATATATTACCCACAACAGTAGTAGTTAGTGCTGTACCTTGTGGTACCCCACTATTAACCTTTGTGATGTGGAAAATCTAACAGTTCTGCCTTTTAATCAGTACCTAATTCATAAAAGTATTACCTCATATCTGTGAATTTAGTAACTTTAATAGCTTTATCTGAAGCTTTGCCTGTGAGATTAATGACCTAGTGAAGCCACGACTCCTTTTCCCTTTAGTACCCCTTCATATCCCAAATCAACAGAGAGCTGATGGGAAGACTGATATTGTCAGGCAGATAGGAGTTTCCTGTGAAATTTCCATGCCAAGAAGCTCAGACTAGAGGAAGTTAAGGCTGATGGTTGGGATGACTGGAGAATACAGCCATGGAGAGGTAAAGTACCACCTTCAAATGCTGTACTACTTGGTTCTCTAAGAGCAAATTTGTTTCATTGTGCAGAACCTGAGAACAGGGAGTGTGAGATCTTGGTTATTTACATTTTATTTCAGTATCTGTCTCTTACTCCTGGAAAATAAGATCTAGCTGTTTTGATTCGCAAGCAGAAGCCGCTTGGGATTCAAGGACTCTCTAGAAGGAAAATAAGATGACATTTTTTTCCTTCCAGCAAGGATTGCAGAAGAGCTCCGTTAATGTGCATGCTTACCACAGATCCAGAAGAAATACATGGCTTTTGATGAGCTATTGACAAACCAGAGCTAGGGTAGAAGCCTCTTACCACCTCTGTGGGAAAGATGCTGTGGTTCTTACAATTTCTAGGGACTCTTCTGGATGTGAACCTGGCAAATGGACTGCTCTGGAACCAGAGATGCTGTCTGGATAAGCTTATTCTGATGATACTTGATTCCTAAAGCCTAGGAACAGATGTCCCCAAGTTTTTCTTCTTTAAAGGGAATAACTATATTACTAGATTTCACCGTAAAACTAATGCTGTAAGGAGTTTTGACTAGTTCGCAAAGGACCGTTATAGCCTGGCTGCCAGGAAAGGGAGGCGGTAAAAGTAAATGGCAGGCCATAGTGTACTATTGCAAAGTTTCTTCGGTGTTAGCATTTTTCTCCAGAGAAGACTTGCTGTGGTTTTGGGATTGGATACTCCTTACCGATCACGATTTTTGGAGCGGGCTAAAAGAAGGGCATCTCAATCAAAGTACATTTGGTCAGTATGGGATCAAGTCTTTCATGTGTTGATGGGAAATGCACTGAGCCCAAAATTCAAATGCTTACTTTGTACTTTAAGCTCTCATGTTCTGGTATAGATCATATCTGAACTGCGTATCATTCTTCAGCATAAAATTAAGAAAATAATATAACCTGAGTATTCTGTTGGGGATATAGCTTGATCTCCTGTCTGCATTAAATTTCAGAAGTGGTCCAAGCACTTGTAAACTGGAGCCCTTTTGAGACCCCAGGTGGCCCCTGTCAAGGGAAGAACCTGAAATGGGGCAAAAGAAAAGTCTTACTTTGACAGGGATTCTTCAACTAATAAGTTTCCCAGAAGACATGAACTACACTGCTGCAAAAATGATCTCTAATGAGTAAGTTCTCTAGATAACTAATGTACCTGCAGATGTTAACAACAAAGATAAGATAAAACCACCGCTAAGCATTTAATGATAGCCTAAGGGCTAATGAAGATCTGAAAGATAGCAACTTGAAAGGCAATGGTCACAGCCTATCAAGAACACGATGTACTTTCTTGTCTTACTGAGTATAGATGGAAATGATTCAAAGGCTTAGAGACCCAAATCCACCCTGAACACTGAAAGGATGGATTATGCTGCTGTAGTAAAGCACGTAGAATTTCCTTCTATTGAGGTATCTGACCAAATTGCAGAGGTTTAAATTTAGTATGTAGTGTTTGTGTATGTTTGGAAAAAGAATACAGAAATTTAAACTCTTTCTTCTGGCAATGTCTTCTACGATTCACATTTTCACCAGGGCCAAATAATAAATTATTCCTCAAGACTTTTTTTTCATGAGCAAGATACAAGGAGCAGAAGTGGACAAGGCCTGTAGGCTTTGGTTCTGCTTCTAGTCAGAATCACCACCCTTGTAAGCCTTTCAAACCAAATGACCCAAAGCAAACACAAGACGAAGAATCATCATAAGGACAGAAATAAAAATATCTCTGGCTTTAGATCTGTCAGGCATATTCATAAATGATTTCTAGAGTCAATTTTGGCTTTAATTTCGGATTTTGGGGGCAATTTTGATTTCTTTTTGAAGATTCTTGTGGTCTTCACAGGTAGCCAGTTCCTAAAAGAGGACTGCTAACCACTGTCATTTACAGAACTGAAAAGATTCCATGCAAAAGTTTGATTCAAGCTCTGAAAACTGGTTGTGTGCTCTTTGGCTTTCAGCTCTCCCAAAACCGTGTCTGCCTTGAGCTGAAGAGATATGGGCGAGTCCAGTTTCTCAGATGAACAGAAAAGGAATTTCTCATCTCTCTGTTTAAGTTCTTATACCAGCTCAGTCACTGAGATACGAATTAGTAATGTCTTCTGAGAGAAACCATCATGCATAAAGACTGCCAGCAGCATAAAATATCAAAAGAACCTTGAGGAAATGTTTGGACACCTCCTTAGTCTTCCTTGAATAATTCCAGATACTTCTGAAACCAAGAGCCAGCCATGAACCACAGTGAGCCTGTGTCTGCCCATAACTACTCCATAATTGGCAGCAACAAGTATTGAGAGAGCCAAAAAATAAACCTTTCCTCCAAATATGTTCAATTGTTTGGACACTGTCTCTAGGGGCTGATGACACTTTTCTCAGTTTTAGACTTGCAAACTTGCAGCCAAAACCACAACAAGACAGGGTAGGATACAGGAAATAAATCAGATGCCACCCTTTTCTGGAAATTATTTTTCTGCAGCTATTTGGCAACATTTTTAGGTTTGTGGACCGGAAAGTTGTCAAACTGAGCAACTCAAGAGACAGGGAAAGGAACAAGTTTCATCATCGGAATTGCTATGCATTCCTGACCCTCTTCTCCCACCCAATTTAATATCTATTATCTCTCCTTTATGACTTTTTAAAAATTGTTTCTGAAAAAGCTACATGAATGGTTGGGTGAGGGGACAGTACTGGATGATATCTCTACTACCACATATAGATGAATTTTTAATGTCTAGAATATGAACTTAAGATTCTTATTAACATTTTCGTCCCAAAGTAGTGGTGTGCCAAGTTCTCCCAAGAATTCTTTTCTGGTCTTTCTTATCTTCCTCATGTTTGCTTTCTGTCTAATGAAAGTTTGATGCAGGCAGTCACAACAATCCTCAATTTGTGCAATACTCCATGACCCAGTGACCAGAAAGTAGTGCCCTAAACAAATCAAAACTAGGAAAAGTCCTGAAGTGTCTAAGAAGAATGCTGGACCTGCCATTTCCTAGAAGTTACTCTGCAGGCTATGGCACAAATTAATGTTACACTTAGCCTCTACGCTACTTTTCCCCCCCCACGTATCTCCCTTTTTTAATTTATAAGGCAAGCCAATGAACCAACCAACTCAGGACTGGCATCCAGCACCAGCACTTCAAAGCAACCTAACTAATTCTTTCTACTTCTCCACTTTTTTTTTATAGCAGGGACAGTTAATACCACCTTTTAAGGTTTTGCGTAGAACTATCATTTAAGTCTACACACCTGCTGGACAAAATAAAGACCTTGCTTAGTTTCTTTTTTTTCCCCATGTCAAAACACTTCCCCCCCCCCCTTTCTGTATGTCAGGAAAAATAAAAAGGTTTTAAGTGATGACTTGGAAAGGAAGTATACTTGGATATAAAGTTCACTTCCAAGGCATGCCACAAGCCACTCTGAAACCATCTGACGAAGTATTCCCCTGAAAGAGGGTGATATCTGAATTTCTATACTATGACAGATACAGAAACAACATTTCTTGCCAGAGGAATGGGTAAATAGGTAAGTAAAATTTTAGCCCATGCCACAGAACACCTTGACAAACACTGAAGTCAGAAGGTGAACTCTAGTGCTACCTAAACTACCAGCAATGGTTTAAAAGATGTTCTTTTGCTTAAACATGATTTTTAAGTGGATTTTCAATGATATGAAACCAGCTCCTTGACTCTGAGAGGTTTATGACAGCAAAATGGACTCCATAGTTTTCAGAAATTCAGTGACACAAATTTGCCTTTGAATTTTGACTTCCCTTACACAAAGGACTCATTTTCCTGGACTCTCATTTAGTCCAGAGAAAATTCTTCCTAAAGATGCTGAGGCATCAGTAATTGATTGATTATTTCAGATTTCCTTCATAAGCACCTCCAAAGGTGCAAAGTGATGGTATCTTGGCCAGGCAAGCTTAAGCGGCACATTGCTATAGATGAATGATCCTGTCAATCTAGATGCAAGAAGCTTTTATCCTTCAGATAGGATCCAACGTTGTTGACTAAACAGATCCATTTACACTTGCAGCACCCTGTCTTCCATTCTTTGCACCTATTACAAGGGTTGCTCTCCTTCACTTTATCTGACGAACTCTAAACTTTTACCCACAGAACCCACTTAACAGTTCCTTGTCAGGGATACCACACAACCCCTTCCTGGTTCAATCTGCATTTAAATCCTCCCACTGTATGAAAACAGGCAAGTAGCTCCTACACACTGCTTGAACTAACAGCTGTGACTTGTTAGACTGCTAGAAAGAAGAGATGAAAACTCCCTTCTTAGCAGGGGGGCTATAAAATAAGAAAGTAGGGGGTAGAAGGGAGAAGGAGGTACATTCCTTCCATGGAAGGGAGGAAGGAAAAAAAAGCCTATAAGCCAAGAAGGCTACTATGGTTTCCCTGCAGCTTCTTCTAGTCCTGCTTTATAAGAGAAGCCATCCTTTAAAAGACTACAGGAAAAGAAGCTGTTCTGGCCACATCTACAAGACCTTTTAGGAGATGGTCTAGTTTTTTTAGGTTTTAGTGGAAATGCCTGGAAGATTAAGTTCTCAAGCTAAGAACCTCTTAGGGAAAAGCTTTCTATACAGTATTCCTTAACAACATGTTTCTCAATTGCATAAAGGCAATTTCTGTGCCCTGGAATTACAAACACTGGGAATGGATCTGTGATATTGGACAAGATCCATGCAGCCTAAAAATGTGTCAATTTTGATAATCTGACAGAAAAACAAATTTAAAACAAATTTCATGAAGCTACCTTTGAGATTTTTTTGAGAATAACTTACAATTTTACAAATGTCTTTCTTACATAAGAAAGAGGTTTGTCCTGAATACTGATCTCTAGTTCAGCTACTTGAAAATAAAGTCTCTCATAAATTCATTGGTTTAATTGCATTTAGTTCATAAATTGTATCATTCCCGGCAGCATTTTTAAATAGGTATAAAATTTACCTCTATGCAAATATTTGAAATACCATGGTAACTTATTTGTCTTGAGATACCAGATGAACTATATCACTTAATGCTTTCCTTTACTGTTTGTCTGGTTTGGGGTTTTATCGCAACGATCCCTTTTCAGGTACAGAATGCCTTTATACTTTATCTCATATTTAATAGTAAAGAAGTATAAATACCAGTCATAATAATTTAACAACATAAGATGATAAATGTTACTGTCTCAGCACAATGTGTCTTAGAAACTGCTCTCTGCAGGACAGCATGATGATGATCATTAATTTAATCTGTCCTAAAAGTTAAATGCATCCAAGCTCTCAAATGCAGAAGAGCACACAACAGTACTACACAGCAGTTCAGGAAGTGATGAAGTATATCATGCCTGGTTCAAACTTTAGAGGGAATGTAGTCAGTCATCTGGAAACTCATCACAAAGCTGTAGTTAACACCTCAATTACTGACAAAGATGCTACCCATCTTTAATAAAATCAAATAACAAACAACTTGGTTTTATACTTCATCAATGAAACAAAAAAATCTTTCCAAATCATAACTCTAGCATCAACATTATGCATTGGTTCAATCCAGAACTGAGAAGAACATTACAGGCAACCAACATAGTCCACATGAACATGCATATTTTCCTCTCCATCTTCCAGAAGTCATTCTCCACTACCTTTCAATAATATAATGCTACTTCCATTACTCAAAGCCTACAGTATCAAAGAAATATATCAAGTAAATCTGTAATGCCTTAGGGCCCTATAATGACAGGGGATTTGTTTGATGAAATTTACTCAAATGATCCTAAAGTGAACACTTTACAAACTACAGGGAAAGGCACCCTCCATCCCCATCCCACATCCTCAAGAAGTTCCTTGTCAACTTGACCAGTAAGAAAATTTTGTTTCTGACCTGAAATCAACACACCAAACCTGAAATCCCATCAAAGATGTAGCTAATCTCATCAAAGAAAGATGAGAGAGTGAAAAACATTTCAACATTTACACTACCAAAAAGGAGAGAAGAAAAGAAGAACTCTTTTCTTCTCCTCTTCAAGCAATGAATGGAGGGGATTCTTCGGAATTCTTGGGGTTGATTCCATTTAATATTTCACATAAGTGAATAATGTGATAAATTACTTAAATGCAACACTTAAATACAATATTTACTACTGAAAGCTCATAATCCAGCAAGAGATGAAGCACCTCATCTAATGAGTTGGTCTGGGTTGGCCCAGTCTTCTGTCTTTGGATAAACTGGTAGCCCGTGGCTTGGACAGGTGCACTCTCTGCTGGGTTAAGAACTGACTGGATGGCCGGGCCCAGAGAGTGCTGGTGAATGGGACTGCGTCCAGCTGGCGGTCGGTCACCAGTGGTGTCCCCCAGGGATCAGTGTTGGGTCCAGTTCTGTTTAACATCTTCATCGATGATTTAGATGAGGGGATTGAGTCCATCATAAGTAAATTTGCGGAAGACACTAGGTTGGGAGGAAGTGTCGACCTGCCGGAAGGCAGGAGGGCTCTGCAGAGGGACCTAGATAGGCTGGAGAGATGGGCTGAGTCCAACGGGATGAAGTTCAACAAGGCCAAGTGCCGGGTCCTGCACTTTGGCCACAACAACCCCATGCAGCGATACAGGCTGGGGACAGAGCGGCTGGAGAGCAGTCAGGTGGAAAGGGACCTGGGGGTAGAGGCTAAACATGAGCCAGCAGTGTGCCCAGGTGGCCAAGAAGGCCAATGGCATCCTGGCCTGTATCAGGAATAGTGTGGCCAGCAGGACAAGGGAAGTGATCCTTCCCCTGTACTCGGTGTTGGTGAGGCCACACCTTGAGTATTGTGTTCAGTTCTGGGCCCCTCAGTTCAAGAAAGATATTGAGGTGCTGGAGCGGGTCCAGAGAAGAGCAACAAAACTGGTGAAGGGACTTGAGCACAAGTCCTATGAAGAGAGGCTGAGAGAGCTGGGGTTGTTTAGCTTGGAGAAGAAGAGGCTCAGGGGTGACCACATCGCTCTCTACAACTATCTGAAAGGAGGTTGTAGACAGGTGGGGGTCGGACCCTTCTCCCAGGCAACCAGCAACAGAACAAGAGGGCACAAGCTTAGACTCTGCCAGAGAAGGCTGGATATCAGAAAAAAGTTCTTCACAAAATGAGTAATCAGGCATTGGAATAGCCTGCCCAAAGAGGTGGTGAATTCACCATCCCTGGAGGTTTTTAAAATAAGACTGAATGTGGCACTTAGTGCCATGATCTAGTAATCATGATAGTGTTGGATTAAGGGTTGGTCTCTTCCAACCCAGATAATTCTATGATTCTATGATTCTATGATATCAACCGTAGAAACCCTTGGATCTCATACCAAAACATGTTCTTCTGAAGACGGTTAGTTTGCTTTTATGGACACGTCTCATATCTACAAGACAGAAACCGTGCTCAGCCCTTCCTTTTATCTTATTATCAACTTTTCTGTCTTCACTCTCCTCCACTTACTAGTTTTACAGGGAGCAAAACGTGGCATCAAGTGCTTTGTGACTCAGCTGTACATAGAAAGCAAATCTTCCTTTGGTTCTCTTATAAGAATGACAGAAAACCAAATGCACAAAGCCTCATTTCAAAAGCTTTACTTTCCAACTTCATAACCATCTCTATCCTGCCCTTAATTTATGAAGCTTCACCTTGTAAACTATTCCAATTTCTTGCACCCATTAGTCTGTCTGAAAGACAGTTCCAGAAGTTCATTTCTCTGATGGCTAAAGAACTTCTTTTAACTTCCTGTCTAAATGTATTATTGATTAATTCACATCCATTTAATCTTATCTTTTAACTTCAATTGTTCTTCTCCCTACTTGCTATTTACTCCAAAATGTACTTCTAGAAAGTAATCATATCCTCTTTGAATCTTCACCTTGGTAAGCCAAACCAAGCCACATTCCTTTAATCTCCTCTAAAAGATCTTTTTACCATTCCACTAATGGCCCTTGGAGACCTTTTCTGTGTTTGTTCCAGTTTGAATTCACCTTTATTTCCAGTACGGATGGTCAGACTGATACCAGT
This sequence comes from Dromococcyx pavoninus, assembly GCA_033558185.1. NCBI lineage: Eukaryota > Metazoa > Chordata > Aves > Cuculiformes > Neomorphidae > Dromococcyx > Dromococcyx pavoninus. The sequence continues at coordinate 931,409 of JAUMJL010000927.1, forward strand.
ATTTTGCCCTAATTGTATCAATATTTTCTGTTACCCATAGAAAATGTACTTTTGACATTTACAGCAGCCTTCTTCATGGCTGAAAAATACTATTAGTGCGTTTCCCTCAATAAAAACAGAGGTCTAACTTCCCGCATCTGGGCTCATCAATGAGCCTCCAGCTCACAGCAGAAGGTCCCTAAATGCATGACTTTGCAGTATAATTTTTTTTCCTCATTGTAATGATTCCTACTGACAGCCATCTCATTCTTCCTATCTTACAGGCAGATTCTCCTCAATATTAGCAATTTCTCCTAACTCTCTGTTATCTGCAAATTTCACAAGCACACGGGTTTTGCACTATGGACACTAATGTGAAATATTAAATGGAATAAATCCCAAGATGAATCTCTGAAAAATATCATAAACTCCCCACATTTTACAGTCTGTCCTTCAAAATACCTCACTATGTGTCCTCAGCTAGTTTTTAATTCCAGTTCCTGTCCTCTCCTGTTTAAACAGTGATTTCCATGAACACTGTTTCAAATGTTCAGCTCAAATCCAGATGTATTAGGTCCACTGCATTGCCCTTTTTAAAGAAATCCCTTATCTTATCAGGTTTGTCTGACATGATCTACTTTTAATAAAACTATCTCACATTCTATCCTATTTTCCATTTACCTCAATTTACATGATCTTGATTGCTCCTTCCTTCCTCTCAAACTTAGTCTAAGACCTTGCACAATACCAAGGTCAAAACAACAATCCTGTAGATTTTCCCTCTGTTTATATAAACAATTTTTGATACTTGCCAATGACATGGAACAATCTCATAACTGAAAGATTAATTGAAAATCCCTGCTAGTGGAGTTGCAATTTCATATGCCAGTTCTTTCTGGCACATAACATAGGTTTCCTGTTTTTTTTAGGGTAAGAAGTTGTATTTTCTATACCGTTTCAAGCTGGTGATAGTCAGTTCCATTACCTTATAATTATTCTAATGGGGTATACTAGTCTTGTCACCATACGTACTCTCCATCTAATTCTCAAACTATGAAGACCACACTTCTTCCTTATTAAGTCTCTTTTAATATTTAAATACAGTATGTCACCAAACTGACAGAAATACATGTCTAATAATAGTGTTATGCTGAATGTGATATAAGAAATTGACTACACAGTATAAAACAGTATGAAAGAAACTCCATGAACATCGTTTGAGGAATTTCAATGAAATCAAGAAAGCTTTCACAACAAAGTATAATTCCCATCAGTACTTCCTATTAGAGGCACAAAGTTTGTCCCAGTTTTTCTACTTGGTGTGAAGAAAAAGCTATTACATTGATTTAATTCCTTATTTCATGGAAGGAGGAAGAGAAGTGTTGCAAAGTGTAATAAAGACTAATTTTATGCGATAAAATTTTATCAAATGAAAAAGTAAAATGCAAGTTTATAGTCTATAAACAGCAGAACATACAGATTCACTGACTTGCTATATTTGCTTCTTATTATTCTGCATTGCTTTTTTTTACTATTACTATTCCATAAGAGAAGCCCATGTAAGTTCTTCCTGAGGTAGCACACGGCAGAAAAAGCCATCCCTAAACCATTATAGGCAGTTGAAAACAAGAGGCAATCACTAAAATTAAGTTCTTACCCTCTTTTTATTCAGAGAGTTATGACATTTCCTCTGCCTTTTCAGCCTTTTCAGAAATGTGAAATGAAATATAGAGTTCTCACAGTTCTTCAATCATAGTTTTCAATCATCCCTGAGATGGGAGAACCATGTACGAAATTTACAGAAATGACAACTCTTTTTTTTTTTATTCCAGCATCTCCAGACTCCCAGCATCTCCAGACTCCCATCAAGATCTGCTCAGCCAACTCATTATACTTGGACAAACAAGGTAACTGATCAATCTGGCAATTAGTTAAACATAATAGCTGTTAAGATTTGTCCTATGGTAATCTATCACAAGACAAAGTAAATGAAAAACTGTCTCTAAGTAATTATTTTAAAAGCAGAAACAATCCCTAAAAGAGCTATTTTTCTTCCACAATATTTCTAAAGCACTCTATAGCCTTTTCAGAGAGATCTGCCTTTAGGATACTCTTTTCCTATTTGACTGCCTTGGCCTCTTTCTTATTCCTCTTCCATCTCACCTCTCCCATTAAAGGATCACTGATGTTGCAGAGACAAGCATTCACAAGCTGGTAAATGCAGTAGTTTTGTTCATGCATATTCATTAGAATAAGTTTATAATTACACGATAACGTATTTCCATGGAGCTATTCCACTGCTCTACCCAGACAGGGACTTTTACTCTTTTTTGTACCTTATTCATTCTCTACATAACTTCCAACATCTAAGAACATGTAATTGGACTATTTCATAAGGCACAGATAAAATAGTTTGGAGTCAAGGTTGCCCAGGAAGCCTACATTCTGTATTCCCTTTTCTGAATGCATGACTTCTTAGAACTTTAAAATTCTTTTGAGATATTTTTGTAAGTAAAACGCGTTTTTTCCTATAAATTCCTAGGTCAGAAAAGACTTTAAAATCCTTTAGTTGGATCTCTGGCATATCACAGTCTATTAAATTTCACTCTATACTAAGGCTACTAACTTATTTTTCACTAATGCATATTAAAAAAACAATCCTGTTTTGACTTGAAGGTTATTCATATTTCTTTAGAGAAACTTTCAAACCTTCATCTTAGGAGATGTAGAATCTCCATCTTCCTCTGTAGCTTATTCCATCACTGTTAAAAAATCTGAGTTTTACTTCTAATGGGAATTTATCTGGATTCAGGTTCCAGTACAAAAGTATGCTATTGTGCTATGCTTGTCTCCCCTAAAATGAAGAGCCCTTTAGAATGTGCAATTTTCTCCACAGGAAAGTATTTACATATTGTAATCAAATCACTTCTGAATACTCTATGTCTATTTTTTTTAAATGAACTAGGGAGACCAGGCTCTTCAGTTTTCAAACTACAAAGCAATTCTCCAGAATTATTTCTGTGGCTCTCTATCCACTCAAAGTGTTCACTGTTCTTTTTAAAACACCCACCCCAGAAACTTACTCAGGATTCCAGTGCCAACTCTACATCCAAAATTTAAATGACCTCTCAACAGGTCCATTTCCTATTCAAATGGCCTATCTTTGCCAAATCATTACAGAAGAAACCCATGTTGAGTCATTTGCTCACTGTGATCTTGAAATCTTTTCAGAATCACTGTTTTCCAGGAAACAACCTCTCTTTCTATAGACCATCAGACAATACATTTCCTAACCCTAAATACATGATCTTGCTTTTGGCAGTGCTAAAATATGACTTCCATTGAACGGGCATAACTTATCAGATGGTCCAAGTGGTCCTGTAAGACTGCACTGGCTTCATTCTTCATTCAGTAGTTACTGTTTCTCCCATTTTTATGTTATCCACGAATTTTACCAAATACATTTTAGTACCATTTATTTATTAAAATAATGGGGAAAATACTGAATAGCATAAGACTTCCACTGTTGATAGCGTTATTATCAATCCCTGATTTTCTGTAAAACTGCTTTGACTAGCATTCACTATATTTCCATTCTTTAATCCTTTTTTACCTTTTTTTTAAGTTAATCCATAATAACTTTCTATTATATTAGCACAGATTGATGCCAGGCTAACAGATCTATAATTAGTTGGGTCAGTCTGCTTACCTTCTAGAATGTTAGCACAAACTTATTACTCTTCCAGTTTCATAGAATAAATAATTAATTAAAGGTGAATGCAAATTCCATCGTATGGGCCTGTGTTGATCTCTATAATCGTAAGGTTCTAATTTTTAAATTCATAGTTCATGCACTGTCAGAGTCAGACTCTAATAATAAAATCAGTGGTAACAGCAGTAAACTGCCATATAGGTCAGAGGATAGAGAGTAAGGGTAGAAGGGATGCACTTAGCTAGTAGGTTTCAGATGTGGTTTATGATAGCAAAAATCCACTGAGACTCAGGTTTAATTAAATATTCTATTAATTAAAGAATTTCTTTTCCACCCTTTTTTGTTTATCCATCCTAGCTTGTGTTGTTCTCATGTCTTGATAGATATTATATCCCTATCTGACCCATGACTATCCTTTCCTACCCATTCCTTTTTATGTCATGTAGCTTGCTTTCTTTCTCCTCCATTCCTCCTCTTAGCAAGAAGCAGCAGCTTTAAGATGCAAAGAAAAATATCTTGCCAGTTTCACCTATGGTGCCACAGCACTCCAGAAGAACAAGGTCTGGAAAAGACACGGTCCATGCTAGTCTGTTCAGAGAGTTTTGGAAACGAACCATTTTTAGTCCCTTTAGAAAAGAGACCCATTGAGGGAAGGAAGACCACCAGAGACAGAGAATGCTCGGTGGATTTGGCTGCCAAGACTCTGACGAGCCATTCCAGAATGATTTAAACAAGTAATTTTCAGAGATTAACAGTTCAACCAAATGCATCCAAATCACCATAGAGGCATACTGAGCTTGCTGAACCGAACTGTACATACTTGGCAAAACTGACACATTTCCAAATTTGAGTATCTATCCACTGTGATTCTACTCCCAAATTTTACTACTTTGACATAAATTGTGATGTATCTTCTTCCCGTATATGTCAAGTACAAACCTGTAAGGGTTCAAAAAGAGAAGAAAAGTAGGCTTAGAGCCTACCTACCACATTTCTGCTACTTTTTCCTAATTTAGATGAAAATCCAGTAACTGTATTAATAATCAGTGATGCTGGCTAAATACAATTTCTAATTATTATAAAAACCCCAATAACTATCAAATAACATCTTCTCTTCCTGTGTGGTTCTAGCAATTAATTAGATGTGCCATTTTTCCACTGTGACCATGACAGTAGGCTTGTATGTCCATAAACTTTCTATCCCTCAAAAACACAACACAACAGCTTTTCTAAATGCAGCGTCTCTGTAAAAGGAAACCAGTGAAGTCTGTTGTGTTTTGACCACAGCTCACTTTGGGCTCAATACAAATTTGAATGCCTGTGTTATTTCTGAGGAAAGTAGAGACCTTTTAGATCTGATTTCCTTTGACAAAATGGTGACATAATACTGCTTGGATGGTGTAAAATGGACTTACAGATGTGTTTAGGTCATCTCATGCAATGCAAGCCATCATATTATTGTAAATTAAATCAGGTCAATGATTTTCCACTGAGTGCCTCCAGATGCTGTTGGGAAGGTGCAGCATCAGTCCTCTTCTTTTAATCAAGCAAACATGAGACTGGTGTTTGCAGCAGAGTATCTGAACTCCCCAAATAGACCATATGATGGTGTTAGATGTCACATTATTTCACAACTATACTTTCAATGTATATCAAACACCTACCATACAATTAAAGTGATTTTTAATCTAAATAGCTTTAATCTCTTTATTTCCATCATTGGAACAAATGAAAAAAATCTCATTTATGCTTTTCTTTTGAGCTAGTAAGCAACATCTGTACCAAACAGGACACAACCTTCTTGGCTTTTCTTTTCAGACAAAAAATCAATAGCATTAAGTAGGAACTCGTTTTTCTCTGTGGATACTTGTATCCATTATTGGATCATTTCTCATGTGCAACGAACCATCTGCTTTAGCGTCAAAGTTGATTCTTCTAGTTGTTCCTTTAATTTTTTTCTTCTATCGCTTCACTTGCAGTATCTAATATGAAACCACAAATTTAAATCTGTCTGAATGAGAGTATTCAGGGCAAAGTGCTTCAATCACTTTTAAATTGTTCATTTTGTGCTACACTGAAGGTGATATTTTTAGAAGACAAGAAGGTTGCAACTTTCTATCAAGTTTAAGCCTTTGCCTTCATTTCTTTCTTTTATTCCTTTTTTTTAAGGTGTAGTTGCCAATTGATCTGTCATATTGTGGTTTTCAAAGATGAACTGAGAATGGTCTGAAAGGAGGTTACTGCTGAAGAGCTGCTTGAAAGATCTGAAGTAGGGAATTACATTTTCATTGTGGCTAACTCTCAATGACACTGAAGATGCCTCACTTGGAAGATCATCAAACTCATGTTTTCTCTTCCACTTCAACAGACAAAGCTTCATTCGTTTGATGTGGAGACTCTGAAGAAACTAATTTTCTTTTTGAAATAAGTGTGAATTCTTTTTTATCTTGTGATTTAAAAACTCCTGACAATGCTTACATTTCACTTCAGAAAAATTATCTGTTTTCATAATTTCAGTCTTTCCAATAATTTTTTTCCACTGTCTCTTAATATTCTCTTTCTCAACCCAGGTTAATATATGCAGAAGTTTAGTAGTAACTACTACTAAACTACCTATTTGTTTTATTAATACAAAGCTTTCCCACTTACTAAAATGACAATAAACCAAACCACTTCTTCAATTTAACACTGTAAAGAATGAAAATAAGATGTGCTAATAACATTCTCTGATTTTTTATCTTCTATTAATTTCTAGCAGACCAAATCCATCCTTGATTACATGATACTCTTACCTTTTTCCCCTTCACAATATTTATCATTTAGCTCCATCTCTGTTCTCCCTTGACTAAGAATATCATGCATTCCCTGTAAGGCTTCCAGTTCTGTAACTATACTAATGCTTATTACAAAGAAAAAGTATTTTATAGATTTACATATATTTGACAAAGATTTCACATCAAAAAGGGAGACACGAATAAAAGTGAAACAAGACCTAACGTCTGGAAAAGTATATTATTTGGGAGTTTCTTTTCTAGAAAAGAGTACTGATTTTTTTCAAGTCACTGGAGGTCTGGAACTAGGTTCGTATTAAACAATTCAACAACAGCCAGAATTCAAAGGTTATTGTGGGTTACAAACCACTGCTAGTAGACAATCAGGACTTGAGCCTAACCCACTCAGGAAGGGGGTGGAAAACACAGCCCAACTGAAGTGCATTTACACGAATGCACGCAGCATGGGCAACAAACAAGGGGAGCTGGAAGCCATTGTAAGGCTAGAAAACTATGATGTAAATGCCATCACGGCATCGTGGTGGGACGATTCGCATAACTGGAGTGCTGCCATGGGTGGTTGTAACTCTTCAGGTGGGATAGGCTACGAAAGAGAGGCAGTGGGGTTGCCCTCTATGTTAGAGAAAGTTTTGATTGTGTAGAACAAAAATACGCTAACAATAGGGTTGAGTGCTTATGGGTTAAAATCAGTGGAAACCACAGTAAGTCACACATAGTGGTGGGAGTTATTGGCCACCCAGCCAGGACGAGGAAACTGATGAGCTCTTCTACAAGCAACTGGGAGAAGTCTCGTGAACACTGGTCCTTGTTCTTCTGTGAGACTTCAACCTTCCAGACGTCTGCTGGAAGTATAACACAGCAGAAAGGAAACAGTCTAGAAAATTCATCAAGTGTATGGGAGATAACTTCCTAAGACAACTGATGAGTGAACTGACTAGAGAAGGTGCCCTGCTGGATCTGCTGTTTCTGAACAGAAAAGACCTTGTGGGGGAGGTGACTGTTGGAGGACACCTGGGGCTCAGTGATCACGAGATGATAGAATTCTCAGTTCTTGGAGGAGTAAGAAGGGGGGTCAGCAGAACTGCCACCTTGGACTTCCGGAGGGCAGACTTCAAACTGTTTAGAAGGCTGCTTGATAAAGTCCAGTGGGAGACAGTTGTAAATGACAAAGGAGCCCATGAGGGCTGGATGCTCCTCAAGAAGGAAATTCTGGCGGCACAAGAGCAGGCCATCCCCATGAGCCATAAAATGAGTCAGCAGGGAAGAAAACCAGCTTGGCTTAACAGAGCGCTCTTTATTGGTCTCAGGAAAAAGAGGAAAATAGATGAGCTTTGAAAGAGGGGACAGGCATCTCAGGAGGACTACAAGGAGCAGGTGAGATCATGTAGAGAGAAAATTAGAAGGGCTAAAGCCCAACTAGAATTTCAACTGGCCAGTTTGGTGAAAGAAGTGTTTCTTCAAGTATATTAACAACAAGAGGACCAAGGAGGATCTCCCTCCTCTACTGGATGCAGAAGGGACAGTAGTGACGAGGGATGAGGACAAGGTAGAGGTACTTCTTTGTCTCGGTCTTTAATATTAAGGTAAGATGTTATCTAGGCTCCAAGCCTCCTGAGCCAGAAGACTGTGAAGATGAACCCTCAATGTTCCAAGAAGACTTGGTTGGAGACCTGCTCAGCCAATTAAACATCCACAAGTCTAAGGGCTGGATGGGATACACCCAAGGATATTAAGGGAGCTAGCAGTGGTCCTTGCCAAACCCCTTTCCCTCATCTATCCACAGTCCTGGCTGACTGGGGAAGTGCACTTGACTGGAGACCGGCAAATGTAACTCCCATTTACAAGAAGGGTCAGAGGGAGGAGCCGGGGAATTAGAGGTCTGTCAGCTTGACCACGGTACCGCGGAAGGTCATGGAGCAGATCATATTGAGTGCTATCACACAGCACATGCAGGACAGCCAGGTGATCAGACCCAGTCAACATGGGTTTATGAAAGGAACATCCTGCCAGACCAACCTGATCTCCTTCTATGACAAGGTTACCCAGCTAATAGACAAGGGGAAGGCTGTGGATGTGGTGTACTTGGACTTTTGTAAAACATTTGACACCATTTCTTACAGTATTCTGCTTGAGAAACTGGCTGCCATTGGCCTGGACGGGCACAGCCTCTGCTGGGTCAAAAACTGGCTGGATGGCCGGGCCCAGAGGGTGGTGGTAAATGGAGTTAAATCCAGTTGGAGGCCAGTCATGAGTGGTGTTCCCCGGGGTTCAGTGCTGGGTCCAATCCCGTTCAATATCTTTATTAATGATCTGGACGAAGGGATCGAGTGCACCCTTGACAAGTTTGCAGATGACACTAAGCTGGGTGGAAATGTTGATCTGCTTGAAGGAAGGGAGGCTCTGCAGAGGGATCTGGACAGGCTGGATCGATGGGCTGAGACCAATGGGATGAGGTTCAACAAGACCAAGTCCCGAGTCCTGCATCTGGGGCATAACAACCCCGTGCAGTGTTACAGGCTTGGGGAAGACTGGCTGGAGAGCTGCCAGGAGGAGAAAGACCTGGGGATGTTGGTTTACAATCAGCTGAATACAAGCCAGCAGCAGCCCAGGTGGACAAGAGGGCCAATGGTATCTTGGCCTTTGTCAGAAACAGCGTGGCCAGCAGGACCAAGCAAGTGATTTTACCCCTGTACTTGTCACTGGTGAGGCCACACCTTGAGTGCTGTGTTCAGGTCTGGGCCCCTCAGTACAAGAAGGACAATGAGGTGGAGCATGTCCAGAGAAGGGCAACGAGGCTGGTGAAGGGGCTGGAGAACAAGTGCTATGATGAGCAGCTGAGGGAACTGGGGTTATTTTCTTGGAGAAGAGGAGGCTGAGGGGAGACCTCATCTCTGTCTACGGCTGCCTGAAAGGAGGCTGTGAGAGAACGAGTGTTGGCCTCTTCTCTCAAGTGACAGGTGATAGGACAAGGGGAAATGGCCATAAGTTGCGCCAGAGGAGGTTCAGACTTGATATTAGGAAGAATTTCTTTACTGAAAGGGTGGTCAGGCACTGGAATAGCTGCCCAGGGAGGTGGCTGACTCACCATCCCTGGAGGTGTTTAAAAAAGGGGTAGATAAGTTTTTGAAGGACATGGTTTAGCAGAAGATGGATACGGCTGGACTCAATGATCTCCAAGGTCTTTTTCAACCAGAAGATTCTGTGATTCTGTGATTCTATGATGCACAGTGCTGTGACTTACCACCGTGATACTGCGCTATAAGAATAATGCTCCAAGTTCTCATTTTGTAAGCAGAGCAGTGCTAAGGCCATGTGATTTCCTTTGGTGAGAAGATGCTTTACACAGAAATTGCAGGTTTTTTCATGAACTACAGAGATGACTTTCAGAAGTTTGTTAGGTGAAGCCAAAAATTTCTTACTAAATTGGAAGCCAATTTGAAGCTCTCAATGCAGTACATTAGAAAGTTTGTGGAGGAAAAACATGAAAAAAGGGAAAACCAAAGACGGATTGCAGCTGATGGTGACTTCTACAGTGAAAACATGGAAGTTATTTTAGGTTTAAATATCTACTGCCTAACAATTTCTGGCCCCAATTTTACATGATACTTAAGAGACATAGAGAAAATACACCCAATATTTGTAATATACAAATCAGAATACCTGTTTCCTTTTCACAAAATTTTATTGAAGTGAATATTTGTGAAAATTGCTTAGTTGCTGTCACTGTTGTCAGAAGTGTTTGACATATACTCAAGACTGGGTCAGCCAAGGTTGGAGAAGGGCAAACTTCTGACATAAGAAAGAAAAAACCATTGGAAAGGACCTGAAAAGCTCATCTTATCTACCTACTGTCCTCATGCAGGACAGAAATACCTTTAACATTTCTGAGCACAGGTAGTCTGAACATAAAAAACTCCAGCAACAGAGATTTGACATCATCTTTTCACAACATATGCCAGTGCTTCATTATTCCTACTTATTCCTCCCCATAGATATTCCGAATTTCTCGGATTAAAACTCTTACTTCTTATTCTTCTTTTTACTTAAAACTCTTATTTATTATTCTTATTTTTACTTTAAACGTCTTATTTCTTGTTCTATCCATGCTAAACATGGTAACCCAGAAGACATATCTGAAGACGTTTTGCCTCAGACTTTTTTTCCTATAGACACCACCAGTTCTTCAAACTTACCTCATAAATTACGATCACTCTCATTGTTCTCCTTTGCACTCACCCTAGTTAGCCGATCTCCTTTGTGAAGTGTAAGGCTAAATGTTAACTACAGTTATATATGTAAGACCTTACTGATCCGACTACCATAATTTCCTATAGGTTACATTTCTGGTTTTGCATCTAAGGGAAACCTATTCTATCCCACAGATCCTTTTCTGAAGGACTGGACAGTTATTTCATGTTCCATGCTGTAAAGTTGCTTAATCCCACCTAAATATGAAACTTCTCATTTCTCCACATTGAACTGCATCCAGTTTTCCAGTTTGCTTTTCCAACTGGCCAAGACCATTTTGAATTTGAATTCCATTCTCCAATTTGCTGTGGCCAGCCTACTGCCATCTGTAAATGCAATAAACATACTCTGTACTGCATCCTCAAGCCACTACTGAAAATACCAAATAGTATGAGACACGGGAGAGATGCTTGTTCAACTCAGTTGATACATCCTTCCAATTTGACAGTGCTGATTACTTTTGTTTTTTTATTAATACTACTACTCCTACTGCTAACCGTTGTTCGAGTGCGCTTTCCAAATAACTCTACACTAATCTTACTACCCTGGTGTTTGTATCAAGCTTTCCTGCTTTGCTTATCAAAACATGGTACATATGTATGACATGTAAATATGGTCAGAAACCCTGCTAACGTCAAGACACACAACATCTATTATTGCTTTTCTGTTCACAGCCCTATTAGCACAAAGCAGAAGGAAAACAGATTGGTTTGATATGGGCTGTTCTCAACAGATCCATTCTGTCTGTTAACAATTTCTTTGCTGTCTGCCAGATGTTTACATATAACTCGTTTGATTATTTGTTCATTATTTGTTCTAGTATTTTTTTTAGGAACTGAAGTTAAATTGACTGATATAAAATTCCCTGGGTTCTTCCTTTTTGCCCTTTAAGCACAACATTTGCCCTTTTTCAATCTCTTAGAGCCTTAGAAAGCATCTCCAGGTTAACAGAGATGTCTACTGACAGTTTTAAATAGTTTTGGCCAGTGCTCTAAGTAAGCTAAAGTCCATTTTATTGGGCTGTAAGATTATTTTTTTTTGTAATAATGGTATTAGCCATATGATTACAGTAGACTTCTTTAGTGAATACTGAAGCAAAAAAAGCATTAAATATTTTGGCCTAAGACACCTTACATCTCCAGTTTTCTCTCTCAACTGAGTATTGAATAATTTCTCAGTCTTTCTCTTATTCCTTACAGAATTCAAGTAGAACTTCAATAGTCCTAAACTGTAATGTTCTTTATAAAAATGCATTTTTTTAAGCTGGTCACTTATAAAAGGTTTCCTGTTCCTCTTAATTACAACTTCTGTGTCGCCTTCTTTTTGATTTCTGTCCCCACATACTTATGCATTCCTTTATACTAATCCTAGTAACCTCACATAATTTTCATTTCCTGTATGCCTCTTCCACATGTTTGAGGTCAATGTATATAATTTAACCAGATGATTTCTTGCTATATGCTTGCTATTCTTCCCTTGCATTGGGATCACTAAATTCTGAGCAGCCTGTTTTTCATTAGGAAGTGCTTAATTCCTTTATTCCTTTAAAATTCTTCTTCCATGACATGTGATCTTCCAGTGTTCTGACTTTATTAAGTCTGGTTTCTTGAAATCCTCTTTTTCTGTTTTGCTGTGCTCCCTCCTTTCCTTCAGAAGGATCAAGGATACTTTCATTTCACATTCACACAAGTTCTCTTCCATCCATATGTTCTCATCCACATCCTATTTAGCTGTATTCTGTTGCTATAGGCTGTATTCTAACCTCTCTAGTTGCTTCCTCTACTTTCTCTACCAAGGTTGTCGCAAAAAAATACATATTCTGGTCTCTCTCTGTAACCTGTTACATTCCTTTCCAGGTGAAATCTGCATAAGGTTTTTTGCCTGGTTTTGTGAAGTTCTGTGCCTTAGAGGATTTGGCTAGTTTCTCAAAGAAAACAAAACCACCCCAAATCAGCGGCACCCTCCCAAAAGAGCCCTACTGATCTCAAGGCTTACGCAGCAGATATTTCTGGCTTGGGATATTAACAGAAGTCTTCCTGATCTCAAAGTAGGTGTATGTATGCTCTTTTTGGACAAGTCACCATGTGTGCCCTTAGACTCATATTTTAGTCATATGAGTCATTTGATGCTATCTGAGTTGGAGTTTTGTATTAAGAATTCCAGCTTTTCTGTACCTCTTCATATACCTGATTTCTATTTTTGAAGGACATTTCTAGACGTGAAAGGACAGCAGATAATTTGGGCTACAGGCTTAGCCTGCCATCAAGGAAGAAATTTAACACCCACTGTCATGGAACTGCTCATATTCATATTTATCAAAGAAAAAACCAAAACTTTTCCCAATGTGCATTCACCACTAGGGATTTTTTTTCTGGTGACCTTCAGTCTGAGATGTGGGCTTTGCTGCTTTATATCAAGAGAGGAAGGAATGGAAACTATAGTCCAGATTTAGTAGCATTTGCTTGTTACAGAAAATAAACAGGAGGAATATTTGGCCTTAAAACTGGAAAATGTTAGAAATCTCAAGTTATTTTCTCACTACTTATGTGGGTATTGTGTCTACTAAGAAGAACATGTACTTTTTATGTGTTTCAAATAAAGTACAGCTATAATCCTAGCAAAGAAAAGAGAGTTATAGAATGAATCTGCCTTAACTGCTTCAAGTAAACTAAGATTAAAACCTTTTTTTTTCTGGTGATGACACTACCCTGGTGTGTGAACTTTTGCAACTCATTTATCTGCCCTTGGTTCCCCAGCTGTAAAATAACTATGACAACAGTCATCCAATTCATAAATGGGGTGTTTGTCTTAAAAAATATTTATAAATCCATAAAGATCCCCTGGTGATAAGTGCTACAGAAAGCAAAGGATCATTATTAACAATGCCCACTCTGAATGCTGTCTGTATCTTAGTCATAACTTTATCCCTAAATAAGTAGAAGATTTAAAAGCTTACATAAAATGCTGAAATGAGGCAAATTTTCTCTCATCTCTGTAAAACATCTTGCTGCACCGAGAGCTCCAGCACACATCTGTCATCTGGAGGCCAAGCAGGCCCTCCACTAGTTCACGAAATCAATTCCAAAGACTGTAGCTTGTCAGTTGCTTGTACACTGGAGGCTGTCCAGGCAGCAGATTAAATTGTATGAGAAAATTGTAGCAGGCTCTAGACTGCATGTAATGGAGACCCCAATGACCTTTCTGAGGACTTGGGAAACATGCATTGAAATTACCAACAGGCCCTTTTGTAGCATCAAAACTGCGTACTGAACTTTTCTTACTCATCACACAGGATCATTCACAACTGAGCTATTTCTGAAGAAGTAATTGCCATCCGTTCTTCTTGTAGAAAATTTACAGGGATACCAGAGGCGCATTATTTGTATGACCAAAAAAAAAAAAAATCCTACTTGTGAAAGCCTCAGTCTTTAGCAGCATTTAATGGGGCTACTGTTTCTGAATCTTTCACCTCCAAGAGATTGCAGAATACCAAAAACACTGGCTAAAAGGATTGCTGATCAGAAGAGTGATTTAGACATGTAACAGTTTCAGTTTTGTTGTTTTATTCATTCTCTGTTGACTACTCCCTGGTTTTTGGTTTCATTGTTTCTAGAGTACCCTTGACCTGGTTAGAGTTCAGATTGCTCATGTGACCCTTTCAGTGCTGCTCACTTGGGGGTTCAGGCTGTAGTGAGTAGCTCTCCTTGTCATGAACAGGAATATTACATGTACACAAGGAACCTAATCCCTTTTGAAAATAAAGTTTTGCTATACTAACAAAGGATGAGCTACATGAAATTCTGTTTATCACTTCTGATCAACCTCTGGTTTCAAAAACTGGGGAGTTACACTCCTGACTTCTACATTCCCATTTATCAGTGGAAAGGTAGGCTGGTCATCTTATCTCACTCCTTAACAGTACCCCTATTCCTTAGGAAGGCTGCATGGATTAACCTATATTTGTTTGTTTGTTCAAATTTAAAGCTATTAGAAAATATTTACAGGCATTTTAAGCAGATGGAATGAGTACATTTGTTGGTTTGGAGGGGGGTTGTGTTTTCCTGAATAGCCCGTTTACATTTGTCATGAAAGATAAACATGTCTTTTTCCTTTGCTAAAAGATTATATGGAATCATATCCCAAGCTGCCCATAACTTAGAGGTTTGTATTTATCTCCAAAGCAGCTTTTAGTGCATCAGACTAAGCAAGTTTTTAGTCTGACAGCAAAGCTCTACAGCTTTTATAAGGTACGTGATCAGAGAGGGAAATGGTGAAAAGGAACTGCCCTTACCATTTTCATGGGGTTTTTTGACTCTGCAACAGACTTCCTATATGACCTTGACCAAGTTTTAAATCTATTTCCCAATTCCCCATGTTCTGGGGTAGTAATTCCCCATGTCAGAAGCATCTGAGTATAAATGTATTGCTAAATGCCTTTAATGCTAAGATTTCTAAGTAACATGCTTTCTCAAAGAAAATGATCTTTCTGCTAAAGGAGTGATTGCTCTATTGACTATAAACTAACCTTGCTTTTATTTTTAACATTGCTTTATCAGAGATCTTGGTCTGATTAATCTGTAAGTTGTACAATATTCATTGACTCACACACCAGTATTTTTCTTCCACTTATTTGCTATTTTTACACATGTTTTCATCCACTATAGAGAACTACTTTTGGTGCCAGGCACTGTAGAATTAGACATCCTATGTTCTGGGGAGGAAAGATGGGGAGAAAGGCATGGAGCAGCAATCCTTGCACACACAAAAAAATAGAAAATCTATGGGCTGAATAAATGAAGAATGGAATGAAAGGCATATGAACATGAAGAGGAGACTTTCAAAGACTATTTCAGCCACAGGCCTTTTCATATCAAATATCTGGTGCACCCAAGCTGTAAAAAGCAAAGCAGGAATTTCTAGGATCAATTTCACCCCTTTGACTCATCCCCTTCCTTTGCCCACTTGCTCTCGTAAGACAGGTCCAGAGTGTGCAACAGGAAACCAAACAAAAACAATACAAGAAAAACACATTTTAATTTTAGCCACACAGCTGCCTCTGGGTTCTTTAAATACATTCCCCTCTAACTACTTCCATACACCAAGCTATCTAAGTGCTCTAGACAAGCTCAGTCTCAACTGCAAACTCATTCTACAACTAATCTCTCTCTGGCTCTGCAACCAAACCAAGCTGGTCAAATGCCCAGCTGGGGCAAACAGTCCTTATCAAAGTGCCCTCCGTTATGTGGCCTGAAGTGATGAGCTACAGTCTCCATTTTCTTTTAGCAGGGACAAGTTTTCATAAAGGGATTAAAAGTAACCTCTTTTTTCTTTATCCTCTCCCTTTGCGCATTAATACACAGTGTAAGGAACTAAAAATATCTTTTGAAGTCGTGCCTGCTAGTGACACTGTGCCCTAGTATAACGTGACAGCTGCCCTATTCTCATTGTGCCAGGCTGCATGCAGCCTTGCTGTCTGGAAAACTATCTGGGGAATTTAAGGACTACCAGGAGAAAAATGGGAAATTTAAAAGCTCAGTCACATACTCAGTTCTTCATTTTGGGTTGTTTTTTCCCTTTGGCTTTGAAGGTGAAACATAAACCACCTCTGAATTCTAGAGGCTTTTTACTGCCATCATGTGGAGAATTTCCTAAAAAAAAATGAATAAGCATCTTCCCTGACTGGAAATGATTTATCCTGCCCTTGGCAAAACTGAAAAAATCTAATTCAGTCTCACATCAACACAGGGCTCGTCCTGAAGCCACAAATATCATAAACATCTGGTAAATATTCTACTATCCTCAGTATACTTTGCTTTTGCCCTACTGAAGCACTGTACTTGTTGGCATAGCAGAGCTGGTCAAGAGTGTGACAGCCTGGGTATGCTTGTCATTTCTGATATTCCATTACAGGTTTCTTTCTCTGGTCTGCAGGAACATAATAACATTTCATATCAATGCTATTTCTTTCCATGCAGCAATGATACAAAGGAAAGCAACATCACAGCAATGCATCACAAATCCAATTATATAAATTATCTTAGGATGAGAAATATATATTCTTCAGGCATTACCGTTCCTACTATGCAAATTCCATTTTACTGTAACAATAAAAATTGAGGAATTTGATAAAAATATTGAAACTGTCCCAGAAGGCTGGAAGTTTAGAGGGTTATATTATTTTTAATGCAAAGAGAGTATTTCTACTTTCTTGGAAATTCCAAGATTTCAAAAGTTTTGACCAAAACGAATAACTATATTTCAATTAAAAAGAAAAATAAAAATGGAACATCACCAAATTTGATTTGTTTTATTCTTTTTAGTTTGCATAGTACTGATTAATATTGTACTTACTACTGTAAAAGTCAAAATAAAATACGCATATTTTCAGTGAACTTTTCAGCAATATTGACAAATATCCCTTAAAGAATTTACTTTTTAAAAATCAATATAATCTGTAAGTCAGTTACTGTCTGAACATTTCCAAGAAGCTCTGTTTATTTTCCCAAATACACGGAAACAAATAGCCCCCTTCTCAAGAGTGGTGAGGCCCTAGTAGCTTCCTCCTGAATGCAGCACAACAGAAATCAGCCTTGCATGTGGGTTAGGAACCCAGCTGGAATCTTCTGTCCATTCTGTTATCTCGCTTAAAATCATAACTGTTTTTCAGTTTCTCCCTAAACAGAGGCTTGCACACATAGTCATTACGGACCTCAGGGAGGTCTGTAAGTGACTCCAGAACAAAAGCATGTTCTAGTTGATACCAACATCCTCCTGTACAACAAGACCTCTTCAGAAGAACTGTTACATTTAGTAAGTTTAGAAAGTTGGTCTGAAAATCTGTGAAATACTATCAAGGCACTGCCACCTTCTAGTCTCATAAAAATCCATTCAGATCTGGTTACACCATACACAGGCCACTGGAAAATATCAGCACTCAGCAGCTTTTCTTGATCTGCTCCTATAAGTCCTGGACACAAACCATTCTGTGTTTCACTGTGATAGTCTGTGCAGTATAGATGTCTAAATTGAAGGTAAAAACGGACCCTGCTACTGTCCCCTAGCATAGGGGAACATACTTTTCCCTTTGAGCCAAGAGCCAGTTCTATATTTGTCTTTTAAATAACTCTAGTAATTCCAAACATTTCACAATCCTGCTATTAAGCAAAGCCTCAGCCACTACTAAGGGAACCCCCACCCAACAGATGAATTCAGATATCTAACATAATAAGCCTACAAGGAAAGCAACTGAGTCACAGTGGGACCTCAGCTTCTCAGAAAGCCTCTGTCCAGTCTATATCCTTGGCTCATCTATCTGTACTACGAGGCACAGCATATAGCTATATCAATGTTACTGCCTCGTATGATCTCTCTACTGATTAATCTGTAGAAAATGTAATCCTTCTATATGCAACTACTATGGCTGGTCTTTAATCCTCTGTAGCAGAGGGCTATACTGAAGGTCCTAGGTTCAAACTCCCCTCTGCATGAGGTACATTTGTTATCCTTGCACACAAAGCAACGAATTCTTGTCTTTTCATTTGCTTGCAAAAAAGACTGGAAATGAATAGCAGGTCAAAATCCTTACCAAAATAATATTCTCAAATATAGTCATATCAAATATAGTTCTCATCAATTAGGAAAACACAGATTTGAGATCACCTGTGTAGCCTTAATTCTGCTACACTATGCATTTATTTTATCACGCTATCTTTAATTACCTCCTGACATCTCAGGTTTTTTCCACCAAACAAGCTGTCATTCAGTCAACTGGGTAAATGGTGCTGGGAATAAATCATACAGAGAATTAAGCTGTTGTTTGTAATATTTCCATCTCATATTTGTTGCCCTTGGTATATAAATGAAATTGTTTTAATAAGATTTGGGACTACTTATTGTAATTTCATGTAAATCACATAAAGTCCTTTTCATCCTGAGAAAGTCCACAGGCAGTCCTTGATTGGACCGAGTTTGGCCTTCCTTATAACATTTAATTCAAAGAGACATACGACACCCAGTGGTTATTAGAAATAACGCAGGAATGCAGAAGCCATGTAGAATGTGAATATACTTAGAATCATAGAACACTTTGAGTTAGAAGGGACCTTTATAGGTCATCTCATCCAAGCTCCCTGTAGGAGCAGGGACATCTTTAACTGGATCAGGCTGCTCAGAGCCCGATGCAATCTCACCTTGAATGTTCCCAGGGACGGGGCGTCCACTACCTCCCTGGGCAACCTGTGCCAGTGTTTCATCACCCTCATCGTAAAAAATTTCTTCCTTATACCCAGTCCAAATCTAGCTTCCCTTAGTTTTAAACTCCTTGTCCTTTCACAGCAGCCCTTGCTAAAAAGTCTGTCCCCATCTTTCCTATAGGCCTCTTTTAGTACTAGAAGGCCGCTATAAGGTCTCCCCTCATCCTTCTCTTCTCGTGTCTGAACAACCTCAACTCTCTCAGTCTGTCCTCATAGGGGAGGTGCTCCAGCCCTCTGATCATTTTCATGGCTCTCCTCTGGACCTGCTCCAACACCTCCATATCCTTCCTGTGCTGAGGACTCCAGAGCTGGATACAGCACTCCAAGTGGTGTCTCACCAGAGATGAGTGGCAAAATCACCTCTCTCAGCCTGTTGGCCACACTTCTTTTGATGCAGCCCAGGAAACGGTTTGCATTCTGGGCTGCAAGAGCACATTGTTGGCTCATGTCCAGCCTACTTATCACCATTTCAGGTACACAAAATTAAGATGCAACTAGAAAAATGAAGACACTTGACATAATCCATACTACGTAATCAGTACAGATGGCCTTAACAGACTCAACATTTAACGACACAACAAAACTCCAAAAGCAATCACCAACATCTGAAATATAAAACTAAGTAATTTTTGATACTAAGGAAAACATGACATTTATCCTGTTGGAGTAAACAGTAGCTATTTCATTACAACAGTGTAAAATCCTGTAGATTTCTTCATCAGAAAAGAATAATATGATGAGGATATTTCCCTGACGGCATTGCACTGATTAAATAAAGCCACCCTTCTACACCCTGTAGCTTTTCAGACTGGAGGCTATATTGAAAACACATGGAGATCATGACTGTGCTGGGGAAGTGAGGGAGAACAAAAGGGCACACTGCCCTTCAAAGCACTCTGGACTGCTGAAATGGTCTGATCTGCACAGATTAAAAGCAGTCACTGTGGCTGCTCTTTTGCAGTTTCCCCAAATCCCCAGTCAGCCCAAGAGTCCAGAAGTTGCAAAGCGGGAATTAAACCTACCTTTGTTCTCCTCCAATGTAATGCAGTACTCAAGAGTGAAAAGTGCTTTATTCTTGATATGCCATCTCTGCTTATCATTTGTCATTGTTAAATTATTTTCATTCTGCCTTCCCTTAATTTGGAGACATTTACAGTAAAGATGAAGTTGGTGGATACAAGAATCTAGAAGAAGTGTACTTCGAAGAGGAAACATAGCTAGATAAAGTTGAAATGCAGAAGAAAAATGAGCCACTGCTAAAATACCTTCTAAAATCTTGTTAACTCAACTGCTGGGTAAAATTCTCCTGTGATAGACTTTAGGCCAGCACAGGCAATCACGCAATATGCCTTTTACGCTTTGATATATATTTAATAAGATACTAATTATTAACAAAACCCACATGCGGAATGTCTTTTCAAACAGATCTGGAGACTTAATATTGTTTTAATATCCAACAACATAGTTAACACAAATACAAAAGGAAACACAATCGAGATTCAGTGCCCCCCTGTGAAGCAAACACTTAATCCACATGTATTCATTCTTTAGTTGAGACCACTGAAAACTTAAAGGCATCATTTAATCATTATTCTTCTATTAATGTATTAAAATTACATAAATGAATAATAGAAAAAGATATCTATATCAAATACAATAAAAGTTAGATTTTGCTTTAATAAAGTGAAGTATAAAAGCTATTTATTTGCAGACTAATGCAATAGTACCTACTAAATTGTATTTTGTCTGTGACAGCAAAATAAATCAGTGAGTATATGAAGAAAAAAAGATTGAGTACACAGCATTTTCAGACAACCATTTAACCTCTCCAGTTCATACAGCATATTACGAAACCATGTTCTTCCTCTGACCTGGCTATGCTTTACTTCCAAAGCTTACCAAACATTTCTTTCTATTGCAATGTTAGGACAATAGATTCTTTGTTCCACAAGCATTTATGAAGTCCATGCATCCACCCCTTGATTAAATGTTCAGTAACCACACAAGACCTATTATTTTACCGCTTCATTGGATAAATACTTGCTTTTGTCCCTCTTAAGCCATGAATGATGATTTCTGCAAATGTTGAAACACCTAAACTGAATAAACATACCATATTACTTCACTCATATTCTTTTCACTCTTCTCCTGTTGTATGACCAGAATAAAAAAGGAAGTGAACAAAAAGCTAATACTCATTTGCCAAAATGCTCACCTTTAGGATAAACAAACAAACCACATTACAACATAAGGAAAAAG
The DNA here is from genome assembly GCA_033558185.1 of Dromococcyx pavoninus. NCBI lineage: Eukaryota > Metazoa > Chordata > Aves > Cuculiformes > Neomorphidae > Dromococcyx > Dromococcyx pavoninus. The sequence goes on from JAUMJL010000927.1 coordinate 952,651, forward strand.
GAAAACATCCTGTTGCCACTCATAGTAACCACTGAAAGCACACAGCAAATCAGGCCTTGTATCAATGAAGAAGCAAATGAAAGGAAAAGGGACGGAAAGGACAATAACATAAAATATTAACCCACAAAAAAGGCATATTTGGGAACAAGGAGAATTCAGGCTGTAATGGTGAACATAAACCTAAAGTTCAATGCAACTGCATTCAGCAAGAACTCAGGTACTAAGATTTAATCTTATGAAATACAGAGGCTTACCTTGACTATCAAAGAAAACTTTTCTATTAACGCTACAGTATCACAGTTCTCCTACCTGCTTCCCCTTGGATGAAGACCTAGTATGACACAGTCCAAATCTGTTCTGAATCACCTGAACTGAACAGCAGGTTGTCTGTTCCAAATACAGATTTCTCACTCTCTGATGAACTGTTTTCAGTGAGCACTCGCACATATTCTATATCCTGAAAAATCTGCTCTCTGTGGAGATCAGTAAGGGTTGTTCCTGGAGATAAGGCAACCAGGACCATGCCTGAGCACATATCATGATGCAACAGCATTCTTAGCATGCTTTTCCTCAGACCTCAAACTTCCAAAACAGTAACAAATCCAAATCCATAGTCTCATGTACTCTTCAGATGTAACTTGGAGCCAACTCTGGTATTTAAATACTCAAAAGTACATCCTGGGAATATGTGTCATTAGCATTCTCTCACAGCACTTTGAATTAGTAGGACTGGAACCAATACCGTGTCACATTTTCAAAATGACCGGGTCATTTGACATAATCCCAGACATTTTTGTTTTGCATTTTACTGGTTATTTATGAGACTACACTGAGAATAAAGGTCCTTCTCTTTTCCATTCAGGAATGTATTAGATTATGTTCATCTTTTCCACCAGCATGTTTCAGGTTCTTTTACAAGACCACGATAATAATGATTCTTTCATCCATTTCTGTTCAGGGAATTCATTGTGTCTTTACTCAGCCCTTCAACACAGCCTTTTCAGTTTTCTCTAATGACACGGCTTTCATGTCCAAATGCAATTCCAACAGACTTTTGGGTGCTTGTAGTGTTTATGCAGTTCTCAGAACAAGAACAGTTATTCTAGTTGCATTCATTGATCTAGAGGATTCATTCACTTCCTCCTATTTCCCCCTGGTTTATATGCAGTTCATGGAAAGCAAATCCACACATTTATTTCACTAGCCCATATTTACCAACCACATGGAAAAATAAAAGAATAAGGGTATCCTTTACTGGTTTTTTTTTTGCTCATGACAGGTCCTTCTTTTGCCATGTTTTCCTGCTTTGAGAAAAGTTTAAAGCTTTTGAACCTCTTTGGTTCTGCCTTCTTCATTTTGTAAGTTTCTCTCAGTGCTCATGTTTTTGCTGTCATGTCTCATTCTTGAAGTGAGAGAGGCTTGTGTAAATATAAACTGTACTCTTCTGCACAATATTTGGGAAGTCTAGCAGCAACCCCAACTCTTGGCTCTGACTTATCCAATTCCCCTAGAAGGCCAGGCCAGGCAAAAAACAACTTCAAGTCCTCACACCTGCCTGGCCATGCAGCACAAGGCTAACAGGAGGTACCCACAGTTTTTCAGTGGATGCCTCTTTCTGCCATGTCGCCAACAGTCGTGATGCAATGGGTTTCCAACAGTTTTATAGAACTAACAAGCTGGTGGGCCCTTCCCCTTGCAGACCCTATGCACATCCATGGCCACTTGTGCACCTATGGTTGCCTGTTCCCACCTCAGTCACAATTTACCACACCAAGGGGCCTGTGGTAAGAACCCATGTACTGATCCTGCCCCTGCTGCCCTCTTGCCCCGGCTGTCATAGAATCACAGAATCATAGAATTGCTTGGTTGGAAAAGACCTTTGAGATCATCGAGTCCAACCGTACCAGCCCACTACTAAACCACATCCCTGTGCATTTCATCTACCCATCTAATTTTAAATACCTCCAGGAATGGTGACTCAACCACACCTCCCAGGGCAGCTGTGCCCTTTTGGTGAAGAGATTTTTCCTGATGTCTAATCTGAACCTCCCCTGGTGCAGCCTGCAGCCATCTTCTCTTGTTCCATCACCTGTCACTTGAAAGAAGAGGCCAACACCCACCTCACCACAACCTGCTTTCAGGCAGTTGTAGACAGTGATGGCGGTCTCCCCTCAGCCTCCTTTTCTCCAAGCTAAAACACGCTAGTTCCCTCAGCTGCTCCTTCTAAGACTTGTTCTCCAGCACCCTCACCAGCCTTGCTGCCCTTCTCTGGATGCGCTCCAGCACCTCAATGTCCTTCTTGTACTGATGAACTCAGAACTGAACACAGCACTCAAGGTGTGGCCTCACCAGTGCTGAGTACAGGGGCACAATCACTTCCCTGGTCCTGCTGGTCACGCTGTTTCTGACACAGACCAAGAGGCCTTTGGCCTTCCTGGACACCTGGGCACACTGCTGGCTCACGTTCAGCCACTGTCAACCAACACTCCCAGGTCCTTCTCCTCCAGGCAGCTCTCCAGTCGCTCTTCCCAAGCCTGTAACGCTGCATGGGGTTGTTGTGCCTCAGATGCAGCACTCAGCACTTGGTCTTGTTGAACCTCATCCCGTTGGCCTCAACCCATCGATCCAGCCCGTTCCTCACTGCCCATCGCCCACCTCCCTCCACTGTCCCCTGGAAAACCCCAGCCCCTCCCCCTTCGCCCCTGCCGGACCCCGCCCCGCTCAGCACCAACACGCACAGTAACAGCGCAATGACCGCCGACGCGGTGCACGCGCGCTGCAACCACCGAACCCCGCCCGCCCCCAGCAAGCGCGGGGCTCTGAGGGCCGGCGCAGGAAGCGTCACTGTGCGCATGCGCAGACTGAGGGGGCTCTCGGCGGGAAGCTTTCCTCTTCCGGGCTAGGCTTGTCTAGGCGGTGCAGGAGGCTCGCGCTCTGTGGTTGGGCGGTGCGCACGCGCGGCACGGCAGGGTTGGAGCTGTGGCGTCCCGCGCCCAGGTGAGGGGCGGCCCGGCGGAAGGCGGTGGCCGCCGTGAGGGAGCGGTGGCAGCTGTGGCCAGGCTGGGGAGTCCCAGCCATCGTCGGGGCCCGCTTCGAGGCGGCTGCTGAGGACCGAGAGCCGGGCGGCTGGGCCCGCCCGCGCAGTGGCCTCTCCTCAGTCCGGGCCCCCCTCTGGCACGCGCTGCGCTCGGGGCCGCCCGGCGCGGGAGGGAGGTGGCGGGAAGGCGGGGGCGGCCGATGCGGGGCGCGGGAGGCGCTGGGCGGCGGGATAGCGGCCGGCGCCTCCCGCCGGGGCGCAGCGGAGCAAGCGCGGACCGGGCCGGGTCCGGACGCGCCGGGGCGCCGCTACGGACCGCGGCTGGGCAGGAGGGGTCCCACGGCCGCGTCGCGAGAGAGGGCCGCCTGTGGGTCGGTTATTTTCGGGTGTGGTTTTGTTGCTGTTGTTGCTGTTAGTATTTTGGGGTTTTTTTGCGTAAGGGAGGAGAAGAAGATCGTAGAATCATAGAGTCGCTTGGTTCGAAAAGACCTTTGAGATCATCCCTGCGCACCTCATCTACCCATCTTTTAAATACCTCCAGGGATGGCGAGTCAGCCACCACCCTGGGCAGCTGTTCCAATGCCTGACAGCCCTTTCAGTGAAGAAATGTTCCCTAATGTCTAGTCTGAACCTCCCCTGGTGCAACTTGTGACCATTACTTCTCATCCTATCACCTGCCACTTGAAAGAAGAAACCAGCACTCACCTCAGTACAGCCTCCTTTCAGGCAATTCTAGATGGTGATGAAGTCTCCTCTCAGCCGTCTTTTCTCTAGGCTAACCAACTCCAGTTACCTCAGTTGCTCCTCATAAGACTTGTTCTCCGGCCCCAAGATGTGCCAGCCTTTCCCAAAGATTCCCTTGACGCCAGGCTAAAAGATGGAAGTTCATTTCTAGCCTTCCTGGTCTGACCATGATGTGGACTCCTGAGTTCCTGTATTTGTAATTTAAATATACAACTCTAACGTGAGACACAACTTCAAAGGGTTGCTTTATGGGAAAATAATTTCTACAAATAATATTAGACATAATTTCTGTGCTTTATCCTGTCATTTTTCTGTTAGCCAGGCTCAGTTATCTTAAGAGAAGCAGAAACTTTGCTCTGCCTTACTTGAGTCTGCATACCCTCTGGAAGCAGCTGAAGGTTGTGACAAGTATGTAGTATGGGAGTCCGTAATGTATACATGGTTCTGATTTTCATAGCTTTTAGTTTCAGCCTTCCAGTATTCTCATTCTGGGTGTGGGAAGAAGAGGGCATTTCTAAGGCCATGTCTGCCCTAGGAGTGCATTGCAGGTATAGTATGTGTTGCACTTTTAGCAGTATGGTTTTATTTAGCCCCAGCATGTTCTCTGATCACTTAGATTACTTTCTTTTCTCTGATTACTTACTTTACTTTTGAGAGTCTGCATTAACAAAACCATAGCTTTGCAGGTTCATCTGTATTTGTGGTATGGGCTTCACCCAGCACAAATGACTATTTTGAGTCATTTTTCAGTCCCTGAAATAGCTAAGTTTTTGTAAGATAAATGTGGCCTGATTAACTTTCAGTTCTTGAAAAAAAATATAGTTTATGAATAGCTTTTAGTTTTTAGTTTGTTTTGCCTTTTTGGGATGTTGTATCTACATTTCATTCTTCCAGAACAGAAACATCTCAAATTATTCGAAGTCTCCAAATAGCTCACCAGCAGTGTGTAAAAAGAGATACAAAACTATCACACTTTACTTAGAGGCATTGGTTTAATTACGTGTAACAACCAAAAACTTTGTATCTTGGTTACCCATGTTGCTGGACTTTGGCGAATTGGGCATTACACTTTTAGCACATCAGGAAATCACATTCCTGTTTCCAACGTTTTGTGCTCTCCAGATGAATCCATCATGTACTTTGCTCTGTAATTCTAAGTATGAAATTATTCTGCCTTGGGTAATTCAGTATGATTGGCTGATCTGTGCTCTGTACATTGGATGCTCAGCCACTGAAAAAGGAGCTGAATGATATGGGCGCATTCAGCCCCTTCGACTGCATCCACATCTTCAGTACTTCTAAAATACCTTTGATTCACCGATGACATTCACAGCAATAGTAAAAAATAAATAATTTTTTTAAAAGTAAAATATCTGTACTATATTTCTGCTTCAGTTAATTTCTTGCTTCCTGTTACTTAGGTTTTTGGCAGTGTTTAACCTACCCTCTAGGACTTAACAGCCATGCCTAGTATGATATTGTTCCCTTGTAGTCAGTGCAGGGGACTGAAAGACTGGATCATGGAAACTTTCCTGAAATTTAAAAAATCAGCCTAAGGCAGATGGAAAACTTTAGTCCAGAAGACTCTACAATGTAATGTGTCAGTTGATGCAAAGAATTGTTGCCTGTCTTTTCTACTCTATAATGTGTTATTAAACATGCATAATTGAGAAAATTTTGCAGGGAACAAACTGTGTTTTTATTGGCAAGCCTTTGCTAACTTAAATGTCTGATAAACATAGCAGATGTGAAGCTGGGAGTGTAATAGAATTGTACAGATTGCTTAACAGATGCAGCAAGACTTTGATAACCAGATTTCCATGAGGATAAACATGATCTTTGTTGTCTTATACTGATGGAACTTCATTTAGATTCAGATAAAGTCCTTTTTTGTTCTTAACTATTTTTGTAGTTCCTCTATGGAAAAGGTGTTAAAAGCTGCCTGTGGCACTATGGAAGCATGGAGAGGAAATAGTCATCTGTTGAGACCCTCAAGGAACTATTGGGCAAAGTGACGGAAATGAAGAGCTTGAACCATCACTTCAACATGTCGGCAGCTGAATCTGACAAGGACTCTGGATATTCAGGTTTAGAAAACCACTGCATTATCTTTTTTTGTGTGTTATGTTTTTCAAACTTTGCTTTTTATTGTTGATGTTTGACAAATCTGACTCTAGCTTTTTACAGTTTGTGTCTCATTACCTGTGAGGGCCTTTGTATGCAGGACAGGTTGCATCTGCAATCATCCTACCATCAAACTTTTTTTCAGTGGAGTTTTATGTGTTATAAAGTTCATCCTGTGAATTTGAATGACATGGGAACTTAAAATGTCCCTAATATATAAATGAATGGAGAAATCTCAGACTTCAGAGTCTAGAAGTGGGGATGGCAAAATCACTTTTTGCTCATTGCAGTGGTGAATGAACTTCTGGATTTTGCTACCTAAGATGTCTTAGGATTTGACCAGATTGTCAGTAGAGCCTGATAAACCAGAGAGGAATTGTTAAATCATCAGTAAAATGTAAAGACAGTATGCCATTTTAATATTATGTAAAGATTGCTTTTAAAAGAAAAAAATGCTTTTGTGAGAGATGTCTGCCTTTTGGGGTTTGTAGATAGAAGATTTCAAGACACAAAATACCTTTCTGCCCAGACTGATTGTGGCAATGCTGGAGCCTGTAGTTCCTTCCTGCTCCAGGTTTTAGAGGTGTCTTCATGGTAGTGCACAGCACCTTGGAGATTAAATACAAAAGAACAAAAATAAATAGATTTTTTGGGAGACAATATCTGCATGAGAACTGATCTGAAATGTAAGCCTTTTATTAAAGGCTATTTGACAGCTGTCGCAGCAGTCCTAATTTTATTTGTGTTCCAGAACTCAACTTTATTGGTTTTTGAGGCTTGGTTGAAAGGCAGCAGGGTAGTAGAACTGAAAGAAAGTAGGAAGCATGCCTCATGTGAAACAAGTAACAACTGACTTCTACCTCTGGCAGATGGAAGTTCAGAATGCCCAAGTGCTATGGAGCAGACTGACTCGGAGGACATGCTGAATGCGTTGTGTTGGAATGCAGAGGATGGGCCTTGGCAATGTCCAGTGACCACAAACAACTCCTTTCCTGCACTTTCTCCTATGGTTGTAATGAAAAATGTGTTAGTTAAGCAGGTAGGGAAGAAATAATATTTTGAAAAATATTGCATGTTCTTAAATTTTATTTTAAAATATTTTCCTTTCAGAAAGATTTTATGAAGTTGTTGCAGTCCATGAAGTAACTGATAACTTGAAAAGTTCTATTGTGATAGCCTGTTCACTTGAGGGGCAACTAGAATCACTAAGATGGAAAAAATGTGAAATGGAGAGGGTCTGCTACATCTACTAAACCTCTTTGTGTCAAAGGGGTTCCCTAAAAATACATAATTAAGAATATTATGTAGATAACACCAAAGATCAAAAAAGTGAGTGTTTTTCCTTTTGAAAGCTGATGTCTTAATTTTCATTCAATAAAGACAGTTAAGTAGGGTGATAGGTTTTACTTCCTAGTTCTTAGGACCCAGACATGCTTGGAAATGGGAATGGGAACACTAATCCAGAACGTTATGAATTAAAAAATGAAATCTGTATCTGAAGTTAGCCGTGGCATTTTACTTTAACAGTTGTTTCTCTTGAGTGTTTGTAATGGCTTACATTGCAACAGTTAAGTTCTCTGTTTATGTCCTCCAATATCTTATTAGGTGGTGTTCCTCTAGCACATCTGTGAGACTCCTAACTTTTACATTTAACAGAACTATTAGATCTCTTGCTCTACAGTCATTCATGTTTTCGGCGCAGAGCAGGAATCCTTCAGTTTTTTTATTAGAATACTTCTGACAATACAGTGAGAAGAGGAAAGAAACATAGATCCTGATTCTTTTTCTGCTGAAGCTAATATGACAACAAGCAAAGCCTATTAAATTCAAATATTATGTATCAATGCTAACACAGCTGTGTTAATATTTAGGAAATTATGTATTTGTGGAGGAGATGGTTCTGATCTCTGGGCATTGTGCCTTATCTTGACAAGAAACAATTTTATAGTCATATTCCTAGATGCATGAAGAAAATACTATGTAATCACATACCGAAGTTTTCATATAGTAGGGTGTAAGCAAGCTTCATGAAAGGCTGAGAGCCTTTGGCACAGAGCTCAAAAATTAAACTACCACCGATTGCAGTGGTAGCCTAATGTTAAACTCCAGGTTGTGTTGCAGAGAGTTAGGAAAAATAGCTAATAATAAGTAGTGAATATAACTAACTAACTAAATATAAAATCTTGGTAGTGTAGCAGAAAGGGAATTTTGGGAGGAAGAGTTGGAGATAGATAAAATTACCAGACTCATCTCTCTTGTGCGGTGCGCCATAACATTAAGTCTAATTATGGTTGATTAAGGACAGTAATGGTAAATTGAAAAATGTTTACTGCAATAAACAAAAGAAACTAGTCTAGGTCAAAATAATAATGAAGTGCCTTTCTGCCTCTTCCCATTATGCCTGGTTACCTCAGGTAGTCACGCTGGTCATCTTTTTAAAATACTCTTTTCAACACAGCACTCATTTGGTCTCACTGGAGCAAAAAACAGAAGCAGCATCCAGTTACTGCTGTTTATTTGTTCCAGTTTCATTTTCAATCAGCATCATCATTCTGTCTTAAAACCACTGCGATCCTGCACAGTGGTGGTTACCTGCTGTCCCAATTTCAGAGTGTAAACAGCTAACAATAACGTTACTAAAAAAAAAATCAACCAGGGATTAATTCTCTGAAACAGTGCGGCTTGTAGCAAGGTTTCTGTAAGTCTTTTAAAAGTCCTTTTATAGGTAGGAATGCTTTTTAGACAGTGATACTGATACATGCAGGGTGTTAGCTTTCATTTAAAACAAAAGAAAAAATAAAACACCTGATGTTTATTTTACTGATTTTGCAAAGCATGTCCGTCTCTACTGAAAATGAGATTTTGTGTAGGAGAACACAAGTAGAACACAACGTGAGTGGAAGGATGAAGAAAGTAGATAATAGAGACAGGAATAAACAAAAACAAGATAAACAGTTACTGCGACTGTTTTGGCCTCTATGATTTTGGGGCTCTTCTGTGCTAGGTACTGTATGATTTTGCAGTAAATGACAACTTTGGACCCCAAAACCCTGCTCCTTAAGGCTGCGTGTTCTGTGTAGCCATGGTAGTTATATCCACACTCACTCCTAACATCTTCAGATACTTTCTCTTTTGAATGTGTTTGTCCTGTCTTCTGTGATAAGGTAGTAATATTTATTTTTTACAGTACCATTGTTCAGTACCACTGTTCCATAAGCAGCTCACCCACTGAAACAAAGAGTCATTAATTGAATCTCATCCCCAGGTCTCAGTGTTCTAATCATTGGGTCATACCTGCTTTTGACCAGTTCAAGTCCTTTACTGGGGGAATTGACTTCAGCAAAGAATGCTAGCATTTGCCAGTTTAAATCTTATGAGATTAGGGGAAAGGAGATGGATTTCAGATGACTCAGTGTAGTACCAAAATAATAAAATGTATGTGCCCTAGCACATACGGCTGTGCCTTCAGCAGGCCTGTCAGTAGAATTCCAAGTCAAAACGAATTGGAAAAGCAGCAGACAGCATATTATATTAGTATAATTGTAGTGGTGATGACTTAAGTATATTAAGAATTAAAATTTTGCTTCAGAAACAAGTAGTATCTCTTACTAGACCATTTGATACATTTGGAGAAAAGCAGACATGCTTTTTGGCCAGGAGGTCTCATGAAGATCCTTAGTAATGTATTGGAGGAAGAAGAAGTAACGTCTTGTAAAAATTGATGTATTCCCCTGTATTAAAGAATATGACTTGTGGGAAGCAGTGAAAACGTGGACATTTTCTTAGAATGTAATGCTTTTAAGGTTTATCAGTACGCACTGTTTCACCTGACATATGGAGTTAAAATGCTCTGGGCTTACATCGGGCTTTTTTGCTTGGTTTGGTTGATAATTAGCTTTTTTTTCTTTTGTACTTCATGGTTTTAAATTTGTCGAAACAGTATATTGTACTTACAATTGCAAGACTTACTGAACAGTTGCTGTCTGTTTTAAATAACCATTTCAAAAGCCTGTTGTAAGAATAGAATTGACAAGATTAGAATTGCTGCCTTTTAACAATGAGGGAGTCTGACTTGTTCCTAAAAAGTCTGTGCAGTTTTTCTTTGACTCTTTTAAAATATTGCATAACAACAGTGCTTAATTATTTTTCAACTTTTCTGTACACTTGTTGTTTGACCCCGAGTCGGGGTCGAACTTCTACATGAGCATTGTACAATATAGGCATGCATTGTAGTTCTCATTTAGGAAAGCAAGTATAAATTCAAATTAAATTGTTTTTAAATGTATCTATTCTTCCATAGTAAAAGGATTATGTATTAACAGCTTTGATTCTAGTGCTATGCCCACTTGTCAGAAAAAGGGAAGGATGAGTTTCATGGAAAACTGTTCAGAACGTATTAATTGGACAGTATATATAAAATATGGAGAAATGGCGTAGTCCACCTGTTTCATTAAGCTGGGTTTTTTTTATCCTCTTCTACAATGTTGTTGTAAGACTTAAGTTTTTTTCCCCTTTTGTGCTTCTCAGGGGAGTTCATCACAGCTCCAATCTTGGACTGTGCAGCCATCCTTTGAAGTGATTCCAGCTCAGCCACAGCTACTGTTTCTTCGACCATCAATCCCGCCTCCCATTAACCCTCACCCTGCTGGGAAAAAGAGAAATGACTCCACCAATTACCTGCCCATCCTGAATTCTTATCCCAAAATAGCACCACAGCCCTGCAAAAGAGATCACTCCTTTGATCTAGAAGAATGTCAGGAAACCAGTTGCCGTAAACGACTTTGCACAGAAGCACCCAAAATGGAAAATTCTCCTGTATCGAGTAGCACAGGCTTGCCTACCAGTCCTTTTGCCCACCTACCAATTAGCTTTAAGACCCCTCAGGATTCCAGCCAGCAGAGTTCATCAGCTCTGGTGACAACTGGAAAACTGTCAGCTCTTTCTGTTTTTCAGCGTGTTTCAAGTGACACTCAGAAAGTTCCAGGTTTGACTCCCCTTTTGCCTTTTGGAACTCTGCAGGCAACAAAGTGCACTCCTGATGAGAATGAGAGTGCAGCCCAGACTACGATGCAGTCTGCAGTGTGGAGCCCCCCACTGATACCAGAAGAGATTTGCACTACCCCTGAGCTGCTCTTGCAACAGCAAAGCAAATGCAGGCGCTTTCAGAATACGCTCGTTGTGCTACGCAGGTCTGGTTTGCTGGAGATCACTTTAAAAACCAAGGAGCTCATTCACCAGAACCAGGTGACTCAGGCTGAGCTGGACCGGCTGAAGCACCAAACACAGCTTTTCATAGAGGCAATAAAGAACAATGCTCCACAGTCATGGGCAGAGCTAGAAGCATCTCTAACAGAATCTGATAAAGCTGGTAGCAACCTTGAAGACTCCACTTATACCAACGTGTAGTAAAAAGGTACATAGCTGTTGGTCAAGATATTTCTGTGCCTCCTGTTTCCTGTCTCAAGCTTTTACTTGAGCATTTTCTGAGTCCAAGACTTGTGAAATGGCATACCATTAACAACTTATCTTGCCAGTTGTGGGACTGTAATAGCATGGTGAGGTCTTAACAGAATGGGTACTTACAACTTTAGTGTGACCTTGAACACCATGCTAACTCTCTGTACTTCCTTGGGCTTGGGGAGCTTGGATGTACTCTGCTGACATGTTCCTATTTTTGCAGTGAAAAAGACAGTCATTTGCAGTATTCTGCAAGCAAGCATCTTCCTATTTCCATCTTCAGATAGTACTGAGAATGGAACAGAGGAACAGGGCTGCCATCAGCTGCAAGTAGATGAAGGAAGTTGTGAGCAGAGGAAATGTGTGTGGGTTACCTATGTGGGGCAGTATCTTTAGGCTGTTGCTGTCCTTCATTGTAGCAGTGAGTCTTGCTTTGTGGTTTTAATGCATTTGAATTGGAGGAGATCGACCTGTGCTGAAGCACCATTCTGTACTCATTGCAGTCTTTGGTCAAAGTGATGACTGTCTTAGGACCCAAGTCAGATGACATGTTTTGATGACATAGGTTTGATTTTTATCTGTACAGTTGACCAGTAAGTGAAAATCACAAGGCTTACATTGGAAGTGTTTGTTCGAAAGCTATGTTTATTAGTGACTAACAAGTGTACAAGGCAAGTGGCTTTGGACTTTCTTGGTAGCTAACAGATTAAACATTGGTATTAAAGACTGCAGTGACTTTTTTTGAAACAGTACAAGGAAGATAATTTACCAGGATTAATTTGGCAGGATGAGTTGCATATTATTTGATATGTTTATCTTTTGTTTACAAGGTTAAACTCCTTTTTATATGTGAAATCAGATTCCTAATTATTAGAAAAAAAAGGTGAAAGAAAGAGGAGCATAACAGCCTGTAGTGAAACAGTTCCTCCTCCCATCCCCCTTCCCTCTTTTATTTAGAGAAATTAGATGAATATATCTGAAGAAAGGGCTGTGTGGGTAGGAGGAGAAAAAAAAAAGAGATGTCAGCTTGCATGATCTCCCCAAAAAATGTTATCTACCTGAGTTTGAACCGAAAAAGTAATAAAAACAGCCAAAACATTTTTCCTCCACATAAATTTGTCATTCCTAGCCTACTTGCTTGAGATACAACTTACACCCCTGTGTGCATAAGATATTAGGCCTTACTAGTAGAGATACACAGTGGTCATGTTACAAAAGCTGTTCTACAGGCATTTATTTAATTTCAGTTTATCTAGACACTTAACTCTGTCACTCCCTGCAATCTGAAAGGTTTTTTTTCAGGGGCAGTCTGTGTAGAGAACTAAGAATTGCTTTGTTTAAGAGCATTAAAGAATCTGGATTGTTTGTGGTATGTTCCTTTCTGCATAACAGTGTTTTCTAAAAATTGTGTGATCTAGGTGACTGGGTATGTTGATGCTTCGATCACTACTATCGTCTCTTTCAGATTCTTTAAAAAAAAAAACCAAACTTGAAAGTAGAGTGAGTGCCTTGCTACTTTGTGACTAGATCTTTTCATTTTCTGATGCCTCTAGGAATCCTTATTGCAGAAGACTGGAGAATGCTTTTGTAGTCTTCCTCAAATATGTGCATTAGAGAAATTGTAAGGGGCTTCCCTCTTGGAAAGGATTTCCCCCTTTGTAGACTAATGAAAAGAAATGCCATACATGCCTCACAAAAAGGAGAAACATGAGTCATATTTGTACTAGCCATAGGCTTAGAGGGAAATTTTGTGACAGGATTTGCCCTAGTCAAGCTGTAGCAAACTAATAGCCATGCTTTTCATGGTATCCTGCCCACTTGCTGAAGGATCGTGCAGTACATAAGAATTCATAAAAAGGAAAGTGTTTGTAGACTATGTTCTGTTATGTATTTTTTTAAATATACCTGATACAATTGTGCAGGCCTCAGAATTTGCAAGACAGCAATGTTGAAACTCAGCCAGGTGACCCAGAAGGTAGGAAGGCAGCATAGTACAATGTAATAATATAGGACATGTCTAATCTAGCTCTTTTGGAATCAGTTGTGATATCTGCATCAAGTGACATTTGGCAGGATAGATGTGATGGTACCTTAGGCCATTTGTGGAAGAGCCTCAAAAGATAAGCTTGTTTCTTCTGAGTTCCTTACAGGAAGGAGAGGAGGCAATAGGAGGCAGCTCCATTGTTCTGATTCCTGTAATAGGCCTAGAGGTGAGGTGTGAGAAAATGCGTAGGATATCTTTCCTACTTCTTCTAAAATTCTTTTTGTACACATCGAATAGAGAGGAGAATTTGAAGTTCAGAATATATATATATATTTAGGAAGTGGTTGTCCTAGAAAGCAAGATGATGGACTCAGGCTACTTAGAGATGAAAGGAAGCCAGGAAAAAGAAAAGTCCAATCCCAGCTGTTTGGGACAAGAATAACTGAGTCTACCAGTGACCTCTTCTCCATACTATTTCCACTGCTCTGACAGAGTAAAAGGTAGGAAAAACTGACCTTGCAGAGTAATACCTTCTGACTTAGGGAGACTCTTGCTGATAGAAATCTCTTATAGTCCACACAGTACCATATGTATTCTTTTTTGCCCCTGACAGCACTGAGGGTGGGCTGAAGTGAGTGTTGTTACAGCTGATGGGCCTTTCAGTTGTCATAATTTGTATAAATATGTATCCAGTAAATCTTTGAATAAAATCCAAGAGCTGGTTAGAAATTTCCTACTGGGCGTCAGTCCAGACTTAAATAGTATTTGTTGAAGTAGAAAAATGCACTCAAACTAATCTATGTAAATGTGGGCCCCTTAGGAAACATATCCCTGGATAACTGCAAATCTTGATGCAACATCTATAAAAAAGGATGTTAAAGTCCCCTAGTGAGAGATATGTCAGGTACTATTCTGTTAAGTTTCTCTTAGCTGTCTTTATACCTGGAAGCCCCTTTAAACAACAAGGGCTTTTCTTTCTTGGCAGCAATTTAATAGAATAGGTCAACTTGGTACTGTTTTGAGAAGATTAGTTGACTAGGTTATCACCAGAATAGGTCATGATTCTGGGCAAGATCTGGAATTGGTCCAATAGATGTAAGCAGAAGCATTAGCCTCTGACTGGAAACCTGTAAGCAATGAACTTAACAGAATTTTTTGAACTTTGGAGCAGCAAGACTTTGCATTAAGAAATTAGCTGAAGGCAGCTGTCACAGTCTAAAATGCTCATCTGATAGCCTGCTGGGGCTTCAGTCACTGCTGACAACTAGCAGCCAGAGTAGCTTGATGGGTCAGACAGACTGCTAGTTTTCTATTAAGTTTTAGTAAATGTTGGTATTTTTGATTACTTTTACTAAGTATTTCTGAAATTCTGCTGCTCTAGTTGGAATGTAAACATTTTCTGTACTATTGAAGTCCATTGCCAGCTCTGATTATGGTAGCCTAAAAACTCTGCTATAGAACATGACGTTTTTGCTAAAACTACAGAAACAGACTGTGAAATGTGAATGAAATAAAGTATATACTTGAAAATTTGTGTGTTATTTTAATGCGGTTAAACTGCACAGTCCTTGGTTCTAAAGCATGCTTTGCATACAGCTCCACAACAGCATCTTGCCCGTGGGAAGGTGCAGATCCAAAAGTGATACTATGATGTATCTCTCTTCAGAGAATCATGCGAGTTTAACAGTATGTATGAATTAAAGGGTGGTTGAGAGGAGCATGAGTAAAAGTGGGCTGTACAGAACGCTAAAAATAGATTGTCGTGGGTGACCATTGCCATAGATCTGTCATGAACAACCTGGAAGGATTTTTCCATCTCTGCACTGTTATATCCATGTGATGGCTGTACATTATGCTCACCGTCTGTGCAGGGTGAACTCCTACACTGTATCTTAATCCTCTCATCCGGGTATGCAGAAGTTCTGAATTGTGACGAGAGGATTTTGGCTACTGAAAGAATTACTTGAGAGAAAAATTTTACTCTCTCTTGAAGAGCATTCTTCAACTAAATCTGTGTACTAGCTTTACAGTAAAACACATTTTGAAATGCTGCCATCTTTACATGGTCTTTTCTTTGTTTGGAGATAACTTTTGCAGTGAGAGCTACGCAGTCATTCACAGAACATGCAGCAAACTTGTGGCATGAGACCCTGTCCTAAGGTGCAAGAGATTCTGGTTACAAGTTCTCACTTGGCACCAGACAAGGCAATAACTTGAATTGCATTACTTCACATTCAAAAAGGAGTGTCATCAGTTTTAAAATATTGTTCCCTGAGATTGGAAACTCACTATTTGCAAATTCTATATTCAGAAAAGATAAGGGTACAATTCAAGCAGGAATTTTTCAGGTCTCTTCTGGCTAGCTTTTTCTTTACATGGTGAAGTATATCAGCTGGGTGTCAGACCTTTATTTCACTGAGGCCAAAAAAGTGGATTACTTTGTTCAGGTTCGCTGCATCCGTCTTGTTTTCCTTTCTCCTGACACACAAACAGTCTGAAAGAAGTACGCCCTGCAGACTTGGGCTTTGGAATCTCCTGGCATGCAAAAGTTCTGGCATCCACTACATTGAATATAGTATGATGTTACTGCTTTTGTTGTTATAATTCCTGGGGCAGAAATGTGGGTTCCCTACCTGCACAATTTTACGCTCTTACTGTATCCAGATGCTTTCTATCAGGCAGCTGTGTAGCCCTCAACTGTTTTGCATGGTCCAGAGTGTCCAAAATGCATAAGACTTCTGTTGCCTTTTAAATCTGTACCTCCTTTGAGGTCTGATTCAGATAGTAGAAGGAAATACCATGTGTGTTGTATGCTTAGCACAGTTTCTGAGACTTCCTCAAATACCTGTTTGAACTAAAGCGTGTTTTCAGAGAAAGCATCCTGCTTTGATTTGAAAGCTCCTAGCGATGAAGAATCCACCCAAATTATTCAAAACATAATTGCTTAGTGTTAAAAATGTGCATCTTGCATTGAGCCTGAATTTGTCATCTTTCAGTATCCAGCTGTCAGATCTTTTGCCTTTTGTCTGCTAAACTGAAGTGCATGCTGTGACATTGGTGTTCTCTCTGTAGGCATTTACAAACTGAACAAGTCATTCTTTAGCTTTCTTTGTTCAAGTAACTGATGAAGCTCTGATATCTTTTGAACTCTTTCATCTGTGTCACTCTTCTTTGGATCCTTTAAAATTATTTAAATGCATTTTTAGTTGGACCACTAACATTAATAGCAAAACAGGGTTGTTAAGAGAGTTGTACAATATCAACTTTCCTGTGGCTACTCTGCCTCGTTTTTATAGCAGTCTTGACCGCGGCATCAGATTGGAAGTCTAAATCATCTTTGGAGCTGCTACTTCTGCAGCTGCTGAACCCCAGCCCTTCAAGTATGTTTCCACACTCCTTTGGATGCAGTTTGCAGCCAGAAAGTGAAACAGTTTTTATTAAGTGACAGTTGCATTCATTATTTACTACTTCTTCTTTCCTTCAAAACTTTTTCACTGTTAAGTTTTTAAAGGTGATTCTGTGTTGCATTCCAATTATTAATAATAATATTAAATAATGTCACAGTCAAGAACCAATTTTATACCATTTTCAAAGTAAGAGTAGAAGGTAGTGTTTGATAGATCTCTGTATACAATTCAGAAACCATGTTTATAATGCATTTCACACCATCCAGTTAATTTTGTGTAATTCTGGCTTCAGTCTGTGTCTTATGGCACACTCATAAATGCCTATTAGAAGTATAAATATTATATCCCTTTTGGCTTTGTCCTCAACCAAATTTTAATCCGAATTCATCAAAATAAGGAGGCAGTTTTATTTGACCAGGTCTATTTCTTATATGCTTCATTCATTTCTATTAGTTTTGCTTTCTGTTTATGTCCTTGATTAATTGAAAATTATGGGTTATTCCATCATTTACCCTCAGTTGTTCAGCCTGTGGTCATTCAGATCAGTCTGTCTGCCCAACTGAAAAGCTGATGCTTTATTACTTCTTCCATCCCCTTAGTCCTCCGAAATCTTTCCTATTGGTCTGAAATTCAATGAAATATTATTGATGGTCCAGAGAGCTTCTTGGTTTGCTCCTGTTAAATTTGCAATCACAACTTGCTGACTTTTCAGTTCATTCTTGCTGACTTTAAAATGTTTAATAACCGTTGTTTAAAATGTCCTGAATTACTTTTTGAAGTGGAAATCAAACTGCTGTTGTGATATGGGAGGAATACATCTGGCTTTTTTCTAATTGCTCAACAGATTTTTTTGTTAAATGCTTTTGCCATTCTGCACTGCAGAAATGTAGTTTTCATCTTGAAATGGAACACTGCCAGCATAAAGATTTCTTCCGCTTCTCATACATTTTAAGAAGAGGAGGAAGTGGACTTTCAAGGGCCAAAAGGGGTGTTTCATCAACTCCTTCGTTGTTTTCTTCTTGTTCTCATTGCAATTAAATTAATTGAGTTAGTTTAATAAAACTGGAATGGCTCTCACGCTGCCCACTTAGGCAATTTTACCTTTTTTTCTGTAGCAGTAGTAAGGGATTTTTTTTAGGCCACTTACATTTCCCAGGACTAAGAAATTCAGTAACAGACAGAAACCCAGTGCTTTTTGGTTTTTAATAGATTGGACTACTTGAAAAATGTATGTGTTTTCAGTGGAAAACTCTGATGTTTTTATTGGAAATTAAAATGTATTTTGGTTGGAAGCTTAGTATTTTGCTGCATTAGTCATAGCCTCCATTTTCAGTGAATCTCAAGCACTATGGAAATAATTTGGTCTGTGGGGGTGGGATAAGGAGTTATTTTCCTTTGCCCTCATCACCTTCTCCTGGATTGTTTTAGATTACCTGTAGAGTAAACAGGGTCTCAACTTTGAAGGGTGGTTCCATCACCTCATGCTGAAGAAGCAGAAGCCCATGTACAACCAAAACTGCTCAATTGTCTACAATAGAGTAGGAAAAACAGAGAGCTCCTAAGTGAGTAAGGTTGAAACATCATCTCCTGAGAAAACTGTTAGCTCAATGACTACAAATACCATTTTTTCACCATATCCCTAAAATTTCTAATTAAACAAAATATTGAGGTTTTTGTTTGGTACAAAACATCGCGGTGTCATATAGGCCTTGTTCTACATTTGCCAGAGGCAGACCTTAATGCAATGACTATTTTGTAAGAGGAGCAGTGTTTAGTGTGGGAAGTGTGAAATACAGGTAGAGAGTAGTTTTACCCAGAGTGAATGTTAATAATGCCTTTTGTTTTGTTGTCTTACTAGGTGTTGTCTCCCATATATATGACAATGTGTCCAAACATGCTCAGAAGTCAGAAAAGGATAGTCTTCATCAAAGTGAAATTGGCTCTCACAGTTCAACATCCTATCACTGACCATGCTTGCAGCATGCTTATACGACAATGCTTTCTGAGGACACTCTGAAAGTGGGTTGCTGACATCAATTGTGTGAGAAATGGACAGAAAGAATTCCAAACCATTTGTTTCAAAATTAGTTGTGCGAGAAAGGAGAGTCTGAACTTGAAGATTGTCATCTGAATACTGAAATACCTCCAGGTGTGTAATGGGAGCTGCAGCCAGCCCAAACTGGACCAGAGCAGAGTGGTGAACTGCGTTGAGGGTCTGTTGATGTGGTGCTCGTGGTCTGCAGTGACAGCATTTGGTAGAGACTATTATAGTTAGAGAGGCAATGCAGTTCAGAGTGAGACATTGGTGCACAGATATACCAATGTCCCTGACTAGATTTTAGCAGTTCAAAATCAAGCTGAGCAGTCCGAACATGTGCATCATGGCCCAAGCCAAGTCTATTTCTTTGAAAGACTGAGATGCAAACATAAAACTTACCTCCACATTAAAATTGTTACCCTGATCTTTTTTCCTCAGCCAAACTTAAAACAGCAATGTTACATGGAGCAGGGTGATGCACTGCCTCTGCCTGGTCCTGGAGACAGCAAAGTTACGAGAAGCATTATTGCAGTTTCTAAGGCTCAATTTTATTCAAACTCCACTGCTTCTCTAGCACCTGAACACCTCCTAGTCTGAGACACTAGAGCCATCTGATGTAAAAGGGATTAGTTTGTCAGTGAGTTTAGTTGGGTAGATGGAAGGAGATGAATGCTAATAAAGTAAAAATCCCGGATTCCTGAGGGTGGCGTTATTCCCCAATATCGCTTTTTTCTGTTCCATGTCATTTATAATGTCTGGTGTTCCATGGGTGAACACCTTAGGGGAGTACCCACATGATTGCTTTATCTCCCTGTTCTGGCAGTTGGTTCAGTGACAGCCAAGCACTCAGTAGCCCTGCAAAGATTCACTATTACCTCTCAATGGCAATAGCAGTAACAGGACACCGCCTGCATCTCACATTAGTATGGGAAAAAGAGGAAAACACGCCATTGTTCTCCACAGCTTAACTTAACTTTGGGCATGTTTTTTTTTAATTTATTGCACCCTGTTCTGATGCAAGACTGGTCCTTAGCACATCATTTTTCAGTAAATGGGCTGTGACATGATTTTAGATCCATATAGGATACAATGTGACTAAAAATAAGTGTGTTTGGCTGAAACTGTTTATGTTGGGGATGAAAACATATACAGGAAGACTCAATTCTTCTTGGACTCTTCTCATACACTTCCATGGCACCGAAGCTCCAGTTCAGAATTGCCCTAACCCAAGCACATGTCACAGAAATTCACATTGCCAATTATGTTCACACTTAATGCCCAACCAATACTGACACGCCTAACATATGCTTTTGGACTTTTTCCTTCTTTTTGCGATTTGACCTGGTCTCTTCCTTATTACCTCAATAAAGATCTTGATGCAGATGTGATATTTATGACGTGTAGTATCAGTTCTCAATTGTGTTCTAGTGATTGCTATTTATGTTCAATAGTCCTTGGCATGACAAAGTGTTTGTTTTAAATCACACACTTGAAGGTATTGAAGGACTTGAAGGTTTACTAACCAAGTTTGCCGATGACATGAAACTGGGGGAGCCATTGACACTCTTGAGGGCAAAGGGGCCCTGCAAAGGGATCTGGGCAAATTGGAGAGCTGGGCAATCACCAATCACATGAAATTTAAGAAAGGCAAGTGCTGGTTTTTGCACCTGGGACACGGCAACCCTGGATGCACGTACAGACTGAGGAGTGAGAGACTGGAGAGCAGCCCTGCAGAAGGGGACCTGGGGGTTCTTGTCGACGGCAAGTTGAACATGAGCCAGCAGTGTGCCATGGCAGCCAAGAGGGCCAACCATGTCCTGGGGTGCATCAAGCACAACATTGCCAGTCGGTCGAGGGGGGTGATTGTCCTGCTCTACTCTGCCCTGGTGCAACTCCACCTCAAGCGCTTTATGCAGTTTTGGGCACCACAGTATAAAAAGGTCATAAAACTGCTGGAGAGTGTCCCGGAGGAATCCACAAAGCTGATGAAGGGTCTAGATGGGAAATTGTATGAGGAGCGGCTGAAGTCACTTGGTCTGTTCAGCCTGGAGAAGAGGAGACAGAAAGGGGGATCTCATAGCAGTTTGCTGCTTCCTCACAAGGGAAAGAGGAGGAGCAGGTGCTGATCTCTTCTCTCTGGTGACCAGTGATAGAATATGACGAAATGTCAGGAAGATGTGCCAGGGAGATTTTGGATGAGTATTAGGAAAAAGTTCTTCACTCAGAGGGTGGTGGAGCACTGGAACAGCTCCCCAGGGAAGCAGTCATGGCGCCAAGCCTGGCAATATTCAAGAAGCATTTGGACAATGCCCTCAGACACATGGTGTGAATGTTGAGGTTGTCCTATGCAGGTATAGGAGTTGGACTTGGTGAACCTTGTAGGCCCCTTCAACTCAGGTGATTCTATGATTCTATACACTGTTCTCAATGCACTGTAGTTTTCCATTCTTTTTGCATGGTCTAAACAGTCACATCAGGTAGAAGATAAAATAAGAGAACTTTGGATAAGGAACTGGTCGCCATATGGCTGACGTCTAAAATCTCAGCAATTTGAGGGGAGGAAAGTGGAAAAAGATGAAGTAAGTTCCATAAAATTAATGCCATAAGTAGGTGACAGCTGCTAGTAAAGAAGAAGAGAACAAAGACAGAAAGGAAAAGACTACTGAACAGCAGTGTTACAAAGAATTATTCTCACAAATGTGTGAAAACAGATTTTCAGCGAACCATCCACACACAGTGTCCTAAACCTGTTTTCTAGGTTTCTTTTTAAAAATCTGAACACTCTACTTTTAACCACAAAGATATTTTTTCCCATTTGATCTAGATGTATGAACCAAGGTGTGTGTTGACGGTGGAGACAAATTCACTTGCTTTCACTGAATGCTTGCTCTCCTCCCTTCTCATTCCTCCAGCCAAAAAGTATGCTGTAGGCTTACTTTTGTGGCTATAACCCTGCAAATTGCACCCAGCTCAAAAGCACTTGGCACTGGCATTGCTACTGCTGCATGAAATAATTCAAACAGTAACATATGGTTGAAATTGAGATGGCCCCAGGCTCTGTTCCTCATCTCACCTTGGAGAAAGCACTTTGATCAACTGTAAAGTGAGAAAAGCAATACTTGTTCCCTATTATAAAGTGCTTTAAGCTTCTTGTATAAGAATTGCAGTATTGGTATTTATTACAAGTCATGGCTGTGGGCTGTCGTGGTTCTGGTGCTAAAGGCTGAGCATCTGTGTGGTTATACTAACCTACATCTTCTTTCATGTTAACAAATTAAACTATGTACTCACTAGGTTAATTTCCCGTAATGTAATTCCACAAGTGAATAAGAAGACTAGTTTCTTATGGTTTGGAAAACTGAAAGGAAGGAATACAGGGGCATAAAATCTCTACTTCTGTCCCTATCCAGGGAAATTTTTGTAAATATCTCAAGGATGGCAAGGTTGGGGGAATGGAGAGAGTTTTACTCAGCTGCATTGCAGACACAAAAACCCCTTTCCATGGTGTAGGCAGACATCTGTCTTTCCTCACTCATGTATTGATTTAAGCCAACACATGTCATTTTCCTCCCCAGCATGTAAATTCGTTCATGTTAAGTGTAGTAATGCAACATGTGAAATGGAGGTCAAAAGCCCAGAGGACTTATAAGATGTCACATTTTCATATTTAGAGAGTTACAGTATTTGAAATCAGCAAAATACCCTCAATGCAGTCCTGGAAGACACTGAGTACCGCAGCCTAACCAACACAGCTGAGAAACACATGATTAAAAGGAAGGGTGTGAGTAGTGAAGCTGTTGTTATGGGACGATGCCTCTGCTTGAAACTAAGAATATGCTCAAATCTTGTTTCCTGCCCTGAACCATGGTGCTCTGAAACTAGTAGGACTGAGGTTTTTCATTACTGTCTCCTTGTCCAGGAAGCTTCTGTCCTACTTGCTTATGTGTGCTTACATGGTTTGCACAATTTTGTTGAAGAGGCACCAGGGTTTGTCAAAGGATTGACATAGGATTTACAAGGGCTCAATTTTGAGACAACGTAAAGATTTACAGTTATTTCAGATGACTTGTAATCTGTAGTAGTGTATTTTTGTATGCCTTGAAGAAACTTCAGGGCCACAGTCTTGCTATTTGTGCACCTGTATAACCCAAGTGATTAAGCATTCCTCTCTAAATACACATTTATTAAAAGACCTGACATTTGGCTTGTCAAGTGCAAAACTTTCTCTGATGTAGTTCTGGAGACTTCTGACCACCAGAGTAATACTGCTAATGTCTCAGGGACTTCCTATGGGAAGTGAAAATCTGTAGAGCCTGATAACACTTCAACTTAAATGCAAACCTTAATTTTAGGCTTTTGCTGGATATAGAAATTACATATTGGTTTTATTTCCACTGGGATTTCAGTAAGTAAATTTTATCAAACAAGTATAGAAGGTCATTCTAGTTGATTCATAAGTAATACTAGCTGGGCTGATGAAATGTCTACTTTCTCCTCTTTGGTGTTTTCCAGATATTGTGAAGGTGTCCCAGTTCTTCCCTGTAAATCCTTTCTATACCACCTGATGTATTTTATCAAAAGTATTTCCTTGTATTAGATTTGGAAGGAGAGGTAGATGGATCAAGAGTAAAGAGCAAAAGGAGATAACATCTTAAAATATCAGAATTCAAAACTCTTATTAAATCTATTATGACATCTCTGTTTGCATGTATTTATGTAGCTACTCTGTTTAAGGGTCCTGACATTTCCAGAAGTTCTTAATTTGCAATGTATATCTAAGTGTTCATTTTGTTAAAAAAAACAACTAGAAATATAGCTATGTTTTCTTCAGTTTACATACACACAGAGTAGTCACTCTGGTGGTACTTGAAAGAATAAAAGAGGGTAAAAACATAAGCAGTTTGAATATCTCTTAGTCCTGTTGAAACACTGAGAAATATCACCATAACTCATCATTGAACTGAAAGCTACTCTAGGAATATAAAATTGTGAAGTCCTCTGCCAGTCATTGCTGTAGCATTTACAAACATTACACAGTGGCAATCGCATGCACTAATCCCATGCTTATAAAGAGAAGACCAAAACACTGTTTTGCAATTCTTTCAACACATATCACCTATATATAATCACTTTATTTGCCTAATTATTTATATTTCATGTAACTTCTATTGGATAAAGCATTAGCACTAATAAAATTTTGAACTCAGCTGAGATGGCAAGAAGTGCAACGCAGAACAGAAAAGGGTCATAATAATATGAACAAATCCCAGGTGAGTGTGATCAGTATCTAGCTCCTCTTGGCTTAAGCTTGAGCCACAGTCTAGATAAAAAGAGAAAACTTGTCTGGTTTATTTTTCCCCACTGTTTCCCAGCAACAGCACGCAGCTATCAATTCACTGTACTTTACCCTGTTCTGGTCTGTAACTTCCTAGATGTGAAGATTTCAGCTTCTCCAACCTAAGCTTATTCTAAAGGTTGGCACTGGGAGAACTGCTGTTTGGATGTATTTCCTGAAATGTTAAAATGTCATTTCCTTTTCTTAAATTTAACTTTATTTCTAGTTGATGCTGGTTTATCAAATAAGAATTATTTTTCCCACCCTCCAAAATACATGGGTGGTTGCCACATTTTCCTCCCACCCCCTTTGGCTGTAGTTACCCAGGCTAGGCAAATACAACCATTTCTTCTCTCAAATCCATTTCTCAGCTTCTTATTCATTTATGGCTTTTTTGTGAACTCCATCTGGTTGACTAACAAAGGCAAAGCAGAATATAATACTCTATGTCTTTATTGCATCATAGCACCAGGGAAAAGATTTATTGTGGGTTTTTTTGCTTCAAATTCATCTTCATAAGCAGGCTGAAATGCTGCCATCTCATTCTGCAGGCTTATATTGAGTTTGTCCATCATGCTATAATTTGTAGGCTGGATTGGCACACTCCTTCACATATTTTGCAGTTTTCCACTCTTTTCCCATAAACATAATACGTATCCTAATGACCCCCTCCTGAAATTCATCCTTTCCCAGAAGATGCTAACAGCTGGTTGGAGGACGCTGGACAAAGTTTGGCCAAATTAGGTCATAAGGAGCAGTCAGTATATGAAGCCAAAAGGAGGTTGTCAAGGGGAGAGATGTGGTGTTTGCCTGCAGCCTGACTACAGAATTTTTCTACCCTAAATCTGGATCTGATGCTTCTGTATTACACGAAAGCTTCTTGCCTGAGCTAGGGGCTTTTACTATACTCTTGACAGTAAAATTTCTTTTCCAGTTGATAGCATCTTTTGCTGCAGGACATTGGCTCTGCCCAGGCTGATTGTGCCTGCCAGCTGCATAGGTTATATTGACAAATTCAGGACACCTTACTATCCTGAAGCAATGGAGTGATCTGAAGTGGCACTGGGATGAATTTATACACCTGGAAAACACTCCAGTTCTCAGAGCCAGAAACTCGGTCTTATAGTTTGATTTGAAATTTAAGCTTTCCTCTTGGCATGAAACATGTTATGAGGTTTTTTGAGCTTTATTTACAGAGGCCTTAAAAGAGATTTCAGATCCCCATGAACTATATTGCCGATAGCTTAATAGAACTTTGTTGCCACCTTTTACTCTCTGCAGTCAATCTCCATTTCTTTGTGCCTTCTTCCATGGTTTCATATTCATAAATTGGCTTATTTCCTTGGGTAGTTAATGAGAATCTAAGTACAAGGGAAGACAGCTAGAGCACTCATAAAATTGCAGTCTAGTGCATGCTAATTTAAAGACATGGACAGATGGCTCCAAAAGATATTTTACTCACTATTACTGTAGCTTGAAGAGAAAAGGAAAAATTCTTTGCCTTGACAATAACACTTCCATAATCTCAACATTTTTTTTTATTGCGATAAACTGCTTTATTAATGAAGATTTTCTCAGGCATATCCATATTGCTGAGTGTTCCCTGGAGAAGAAAGTCATAGTATCAAAGTTTGCTTCTGGGAGGACTTATTGTGGTCTTCAGTATTGTATAAACCAATCTTAATCAATTTAGCACTGGGTGTTTTGGGAGAACATCTAGTGACATCCTTGAATATCAAACTCAGTGGAGATTAATAAAGAATCAATACTTGAAAGTCATCAGCAGAGGAACAGATTCTCCAAGACTTGAAGGAATTTCCATTGCTTAAAATATTGATCTTAGCATTGCGTGCCTGGTAGTTCTTACCCAGTGAAACATTTTCACCTTTAGGTAATGCTGGTTTGAAGCTTTTTCTCAAAGCAGCTTTCATAGCACCTGAACTTTGTGAACCTGTTTGACTTGGCAGCTCATGTTTACACCTGCAAAGATCGTTTATGTCGTACTGGTCAACAATCTCCTTCCAGCAATCATAAACCATTAGGACTGATGATGTTGGATCTGTCCCTTGTTTTTCTGTCACTGACCATAAAGCTTATCTGTGGTCTCAAGCAGTTCTGCATGATAACATTATTTCCTTGATAACAGCCTTTGTGACAAGACCAAATTCAGCGGTGGCTTGTTAGGGCACTCTCATCTGGATCCACTGTGTTAACTCCATTGCACAGTGAATATACAAGATTCTTAAGAGTACAGAGATGGCAAATCAATCTATCATATTATCAGCAGTTTGATGATTCATAGGTTCGTGTCTTCATTTCTTCTCATCCAATACAAGCAGCTGAAAGGCTGACCTGATAGCTAACGTAAATTTTCCAGTCAGGCATGATAATAACGTAAAACTGGGAATGACTGGTGGTAAAGACGGTCTGAGCAAAACAGCTGAAAAACACACCAGAGACTGTGCATTCCCTAAGCTAATGTATATACAGTAATCACAGGAAATTCAAGTCGATAACTACTCAAGATCAAGGTAGATTAACAGCAGTTACTAGAATATCAGTAGCAGAGAAACGGAACATTCCCAGCCCTTTGATCATAAGGTGAGCCTTCTCTTTCTCATGCAGAGCTTGCTATCACTACCCACTGTTTTGCCTCTTTCAAAGTAAACTGATCAATATGCTCCATTTACTTTTAATTGATAGCAATTCTGGAACTGCTATTAAGGTGTCTGCCAACATATTGTATGAGGCATTGTGCGAGCAGTGTATAACACTGTACTTGAGAACTTGAATTTTTATTCATAAACATCTAGGCAACTAGAAGATGCTGCATACAAAAACCTTAGGGGACATGGGACTGGCCTGCCTGAGCTTTGATATCAGTTGCCAGTTAGATTCACTACAACAACCAAAGATAAAACCTCTTTGATATAACAAAGACAAAACTGCTGGATGGGTGGATCCATTAAGGACTGAAGGACTTATTGATACATATTTGCTGACTTTTGGTGTTATCTCCAAGAACCCTTTATTCCTCTAGTTTTCTGGAAAAGAGCTGGAAAAGCAGAGAACCCATATGTAGGTATTAGAGAACATTTTGCTGTTCGTTACTGTAAGTAGTCTGATATTGTGTTTCCATTGATTTAAATGTCTAGAAGGGCTCAGAGAGTCCACAGATGCTTTAAATTTTCTTCTCCCTTTATTTTTATATTGAACAAGTAGGTCATTACTTTACTACAACCCTCATAGTTCTGGCTAGTCTTTAAATAACTTGAATAGAACTACATAGACTCTGCTATTTCTGCTTATGACTTCTACCCATGCACCTTCTGCTTGTAACATAATTTGCTGTTCAAGAGAGAAAACCCCTTTTGGCTTTGCTGTGGTTTGAGGGTTTTTTTGCACAGAAACTGAGTTTTCTCCATCTGTGCTCTCTTTGTGTCCATTCAGTCAACATTTAATGCAGATAACTTGAATTCTGTTGTCATACCTCCTACCAGCTGATTGCTTCCAGTGCACCATCCCCAGCAATGTCAAAAACACTTCTGCTCTCGCTGGGGCCACTTTTTCTGCTTGCTCTCTTCAGACTCTTTTAAAGATAGATACCCTGAGCTCTGACCTTGGCTTTTCTCTCTCTCAGTCCAGGACTGCTTGTTCTCTTCCAGCTATCTCCTTACTGTTAATGAGTCTCCTCATTCATTTATTCTGTCTCCTTGCAAGTATTTTTAGACTGTGATCATCTCCCTTGAGTTGGCTATTTCTTAAACAGATACATCATCTTTTCTCATATGTTCCCTGTGCCTTATTACTTGAGACTCTTCATATTTTAACCTTATATCCTCTGAGGATATTCAATGAAGACCTTTTGCATGCAGGCTTTCAGGACTGCTCTGTTATGTAGTAGGAAGAAGAAAGCCGTCCACTTATTTTGTATGAAGTGCTTACTATACTTAAGAACAGATTACTTCTGATTTACTTCAGAGTTGCATCCCATAATTTGTTCCATACTGTCATTGCAAAGACTTCTGAGATCTTAGAGGTGGCATCATTTTCTCAGGTAGCCATACTTAAAATAGACAAACCACTAAGCAAAAGTCTATGGTTTCTGTGCCAATGTCTTAAGCCACAGAGAGCTTTTACTTCAGCTACTAGCATTGTCAGAGAAGAAATGGTGCTCATGTGGTTTTCCAAAGCTAGACAAGTCCTTTTTTTTAAAAAAAAACTTTATAAATATTTAAACGTCACAAGAAATTATGTTCAAATTATGTTGCTATTGTAACTACTATTTAATAAAATGCAGATAATAAGTAATGGCTAAGTACGGAAAACAAGAATCTTTTATTATTTATCCTTATAAAACTTTAGAGCTATTGAACAGATTTAGAGTTTTGACATTCCAGGCTATTGAACCCAGCCTTCATTTACTAAATCTTAGCTAAGAGCAAAGTTTCTGTTCACAGCTGTTGAGCCCTGTTACATTTTCTTGACAAGGACTTTTATAAGTCGATGCATAGGTATGATAAGGAATGGATGTCAGGGTAGCTGGATAATTAAAGAGCTACTCTCAACTGTTCCTGCAGAACCACTACTCTGCTCCAAACAGAGCAGTCCACACGCTTGAGAACGAGCAGAGAAATAAGCCAATATACAGGGTCACTGTAATGTTACATTTTTATAGCTCTTTTAATCCCAGAGGGTCATAACTGTAAAGGCTACATACATCCCTAAGTCCCACCACTACTGCTGAAATCCAGTAGTTTGCTGCAAAGGAACAGTTTAGCTGCATAAAATGGCAATGCAGCCAGGAACATAGGTGTCTGACAAAAAGAATAATTGTGAGGAAATGTGCTGCAGTTACTCCAAGTGGGATCTCTCTGTGCTTCAGGAAGGATGGAGACTTCATGGTGAAGGCAGACAGCTATGACCCTGGCACAGGGGCCGGAAGTGATCCAGCCTTGGTGTGAAGAGGCAATAGGCTTCATGGATGATTGGTTCTGCTGTGCTGTGGGGGGGCTGCCCTGGTAGAGTGGTCCACCAAAACTCTGAGTTTGTTGTGCCCTTCTCAACATGCAGCCCCAAAAGCTTTCAGCCTGAGGTGGCATGGCAGCAGGCTCTGTGTGCCATGAGCTGCCCGAGACAGCCCCCAAAAGCAGAAAGTGAGTGTGTCAAACCATAATTTCTGCTGATGTTAGGAAGCTGCTGGATGAAATGTTGGGAGCTTGTTGCCTTTAGAAATACATGAAGAAAAAGAAAAAGCTGGATCAACCACTCTGTGGTTTCAGAGTAATACTGGGAATCCTTCCAAGGAGAAGTGTATGGCATGAGGTTCTGGCTCCAGCTCCAGCAACAAAGTGACTGTCTGCTCACCTTGATGCCATTGTGCCAGTAAGGAATAATTTATGTCAAGATGCTGTTTGTGGGAAATGATAATAGCTTAATTTTCTTGTAGCTTTCAGTGGAGGTTGATAGTGTAATTTATAAATAGAAATTAGAATGGCCCTGCAAGTTGGTTATTAGATGCATTTTTAGATTGATCATTATATCGAAGCAAGAAAATTGAAAGGACTTGTTCAAAATCATATGATAAATCATTCACAAAGCCAATAAATAAAACCTAACTTTTTCCTTTAACGTGACCTTGTGTATGTTGTAACAAATGTACAGAGACAGCTAATCAACTGTCAAAAAGCACAATACAGCTCATGTAAAAAATCAGAACACTTTTTATTGTTCACTGTTAGTGAAAATACAATGTCTTACATGAGGAAACAGCGGCGCGTTCATGTGAACACGCACAGTGTGGAAGGACATATCTCCTACATGTTTTAATTATCCAGCTAAGGGTTTTTCCACGGTTACTTTGCTTATCACAATAGACTTTGCTTGTTATTGATCCAAATGTGTATACAAGCATGAAGTGGTGAAGGATGGTTACAAAGCCTGTAGCAATGACTGCCTCTGTTCTGGCCCATGAGAAATGCAAGGATGAAAGTAGGTGCATTCCTCTACCTGGGATGCACCAGGAGCATTTCTGAGGAAGAAATAATATTTTTCATGGCTTGTTAGTGTACTCTCCAGCCTATTAAAGAGAAGCAATGGATTTCTAGCCAACTCACATAAGCTGATTCAGTTTGCCAAAAGAGAGGCTTCCGGTTGCAGCCCCTGGAATCCAGGGCTATGATCCTGGTAGAGATGTCATGGTATCCTTTCTTAAGGCACCTATTAGCATAGGATCTCAGCACTGATCTCAAGGGCTGTTGCTGCAGCTAGAAAACAACTGACACATTAGGCTGATTAATCCCTATAGTAATTCCATTAACCTCCTTAATGGAGTTCTAACAGGGATGAATTTACCCCTCTGCAGCAATGCAAAAGGGAATTGCCCTGGAGAGCCTATAAATATGGTGTGGCAGGGATGTCTGAGGTAAAAATTTTTTTGGTTTGTTTTAGTGCAAAACCATCCTGACTGGCTGGAAAACCTCCTTGTCTTCTAGGATTTTGAACTCAGCACTAATGGAGCAGGTGCCCCTGCAAGAGGGTGATACTCAGACACACCAGCAGGACTCTTGCCACCCTCCTGACAGCTGTTGTATGTCTAGATCTCTCTCTCTCACAGGCACTCACAGCCTGCCTTATCACACAGCTTCTCAGACACAGCTTTTTTATTCATCTCTGCAGTTTCCTCTCCTTTCCTGATCAAGATTTATTTACTTGCTGCTCCCTGTGAGAAGGGCAGCTTTGCCTGGACTGTGTCATTGGGCAAAGGACTGCTAAAAATAAGTAGCAGAGCTACAGTCCTGACATGTAATTGCATAGGGAGCAGATCTAGAACAGAAATAAAGAAATTCTGTCTTTCTCCTGATTTTCTAGCCTCTGGAAAGAAGGTTTACCTGCTGTCTTAGCAAAGCAGATAGCCTGCTCCTAGGGTGCCTTGATTGCACTGCAGTTCTGTCATTAAATGCTTCCCAGTACTGGGAAGTTACCTCAGGCATTTAAGAGCCAAAAAGGCAACCTGAAAACCCCTTCCAAGGAACAGACACTGGTTTTGCAGGGTACCACAACAGCCCAAGCTCTCTGAAAGCTCCTGCTGCAGTTCATTAAGGTCTATATAGGGTAGCTAATGGGGCTGGGGGCTGGAGGACTCAGGTGGGAAACCACAGGAGGGTCTGACTAATTCTTCTACTGGTTCAAAGACTGTGCCATGTACACAGGTGCAGTGATGTGACTACTAAGCTGCAGTATCTCTTCATCTACATAGTTTGTGAACTCCTTTTTAAAATGCTAAATTTATTCTGTTTGATAGCCAGTCTTTTCCTCCCACAGACGCTGCAATCCTGAGAGATGGAGTAGCCCATGTGTGCATGGGATGTACACATACGCCCTGGGATTTTATTTCTCTTTCTGCCTATGGTAGTCACTTCCCACGTTCAGCACAGGGATGAGAAGTCCTAGCAGCCACCTCTTGCCAAAGACCTCTTGCAGGTTCTCCCTCCAGGGTCGGGCTCTTACCACCATCCCTTTCCGCACCTGGTACCGTGTCTGCCCACGCAGGATCAGCAGCATCTGGTGGCAGCAGAAGCCAGCGCAGGCCAGTCCAATCCCAAGCCAGAGGTAGAGCATGAGGATGACAAACATCTCGGAGCTAAGGAGAGCTCCTGCAGACAAAGAGTTGAGGGGAAGGAGGACAATAAAAGAAACAGTTTAGACACATCTCACATGCCAGTGTAACACTCAGCTCCGAGAAACAACGAGCGGGTTATATCCTCTGCCCACAAATGGGGAGTTAGAAGAAGGACAGGCTGTTTGCTCTAACTACGTAAAACGGTTTCCTTTGCTGTCTGATGCAAAGGACCCCACCAGGGAAATACTAAAATGGTAATGGTCTCTGTACTCTTCTCCCTTTGCTGCTAAAGTGACAATCTAGATTACAGGGACAAATTCAGCGAGAAGTGAAAAATGTCTGTAAGACTTCAGCACTATTTTGAAGAATGGTTAATTTATTTAAGGATCTGTCTGTTCATCACAGTGAATCTAATATTTCTACACTCCTTTTGAAACGAGATATGGATCCTACAGCATGTAGATGCTTCCAGAAATCTCACTGTGTGCATTACTACTAGGCAGAAAGATCTGGGATTTCTCTCTCTTAAATCGCTGTATACATACATACATATATAGGTTAAAAAAAGAAAAATAAATCAGTAATGACTTTTCTACTATTTGGCACAGGCAATTTTCATGTAAATACAAGAAACAGAAAACTTTCCAAAATACAATCTAAATTCCCTTTTTAAAGCTGCTGCTAAAATACTCAAAATACTTTGCAGGTCTGAAGCTCCTAACTCAACCTTTTTTGTAGTATATATTCATGCTGAATATATTTAAATAAAAATATGTCCTCTGCAATGATTTTAGAACTCCATCTGGAAAATATTAGTACAATAGCAGGTATAACTGAGTGACCTTTCAGTGTGTAGGCAGATCTAGATGCATTAAAATAACACCCTCTGTGTGTGCATACGAATGTGTACACACATACTTTGTGTATATTGGTATATTATTAGACACCCATATTTACACACAAGCACACAAAGAAAATTAAATATGTATCAGTACTGATAAAAATAGTCAGTATCCTCTCACTGGTTCCTGTGAGGTTTAAAAATGAAAAAGCTCTGACATGCTCCTATCCCTCTGGAAGGCTGTGAGGCACCCAGACTCAAGCAGGTGAAAGCTCTGATTGCTCTATGGGCCTGCAAGAGCAATGCTGCCAGAGCAGAGATTGTATGGACTGTAGAGGCGTCCTGCCTAAAGCAAGTATATGGCTGCTTCAGGTTTTAAATTCAATACAGCAGTGGCTGGGTAAGCGTCCCTTGCTTCTCTTATACAGAAGGACAGATTAGATGATGTCATCTGGTTTTGCAGTCTGTGAATCCCGGCTTCTCCACCTGAAAGTGCTGTAAGTGAGAGATTGGGGCTGACCCATGATGATCATGTCAAGCTTTGGGCTCAGCCAGCAGGCTCCTCTGAGGATGATTTTTAAGGACACTGACTACAGCCTGAAGCTTTCAGAGATTTTCCTGACTTGAAAAAGGCACAGGAGTCATTCAGTTTTCTTCCTAAATGCAATGTCATCTTTCCTTTCTCATTAGATCCCATTTAGCTCAGTGGGCTTCATCTACAATACAGCAAGGGAAGAACAAGTGCCTTAGGATGA
The DNA here is from genome assembly GCA_033558185.1 of Dromococcyx pavoninus. Classification (NCBI taxonomy): domain Eukaryota; kingdom Metazoa; phylum Chordata; class Aves; order Cuculiformes; family Neomorphidae; genus Dromococcyx; species Dromococcyx pavoninus. The sequence continues at coordinate 985,994 of JAUMJL010000927.1, forward strand.
TGACAAATCCTCGTACTAATTCTGTCGGAATAACTTAATCTATCATTTGGGAAGCTCAGAGCCAAATATGGGCTTCTGTGCCCCTCTTTTGCTGAGCCACAGCCTGATAGACATTTTTTCTTTCCTACAGCTGATATTTGGATGGGACGTGGAGAAAAGCAGCTATTTTCTTTAGAGCCTTTGCAAGGTGGCTGTAAGCTTTATTTCTATGAGCTGCTGAAATTCACTCTCAAGAAAGTAATTACCTTTGCTTCCCCTTGCAGATGTTAAGCATCTCTGAACTGTGCTTTCCAGATACCTGATTTTTTATCCTTTTATTCAGGTTGCCTACATAAAGCATTTTCTGTAGTTTCTTTTGTGGATCAAATCTGACCTGTGTTTACCAAAGTACTCTCCTTTTGCCCCTCATCACCACAGCCCATTTTAGTTCCAGATTCACTTCTGCTTTAACTGACCCATGGTGATCTCAAGCTTATTGCCATACATTATCTATGCCAAAAAAAGCCGAATCACAGATTGAAATTGTAGACTCTAGGTCAGATCATGAAATCCCAAACACAATCTGGGCAGAACAAGCAACTGAAAATTTTCCCAGCATGAAAGCAGGAAACACTCAGTTGACATAAGCCCAGCAGATTCACCCTTCATCCTCCTTTACGCTTCTTTCAGTGCAGAGGGCACACTGGAGTAGAAAGGTAAAGTTTTTTTTCCCTGCTGTAGAAATGCTCTGTTTGGGTCCCACAACAACCCTTAAGTAATAGTTATGTAACCTGAAAAATATTGGGTGGACAGCTCTTCCAGGTAACTATTATAGGCTTTGTTTTTCTTTCCTGAACTAGAGGTTAAACATACTGGTAGAAACCCAGTAACCAATTTGGTGCTCCCAAGCAACCAAGATGCCATTTGCCCATATATTGCTGTGTGAGGCAACAGTTCTCCCCTGGGCTGAGCTGGAGGTTCGGTGAGACCTGCTGGGAGTTGCTGCCTTTCAAGTGTGTTCTAAGTTGCAGCTCCCAGCCCAGCACTCATCCTGCTTGTGTCCCACTCAAACACTCCCCACATGCTGTCTTTGGCACTGCGGTTCCTGACAGCAGAGCTGCGGCGGTGACTCCAGTCATATGCCAGGACCCAGCTTGGTGCAGATGAGCCCACAGAATAAGAGAGAGAGAACTAATTCCTTGATAATCTCCTCCCACATCCCTGCTCTCCCTTGCAGGCTGCTGTGCTGAGCAGAGCTTAGGCATAGGGGAAAATCATTCCCAGTGTTTTTAACGCTAGTGAAGCTCATGAAACATTATTTACAGAAATTCTACTTGGAAAAATGACCCCATAAATATACCATGGCAGGATTTCATGTTTATTGTCTCTCAGTGATTACCATGACAAATCTGCTAATTTGCCAAGTAGAGAGATATTTGTTTGTTTTCAGATGGCAACCCTGCAAACCCAGCCGGAAATCCCAAAAGCAAGCTGGGGCCTCTCTGGCTCCTGTATCTCCAGCAGTGGAGACTCCACACTCAGATCATAATCATCACTTCTGGTGATGGTGCATGAGCCAATACTGACTCTGGGTCCTTTTTGGGGGGCTCTGCTGAATCTGCAAAGCTAAAATATATGAGATACCTATTTTAGTCTAATGAAGCTGATCTAAGTGTGCGAGGTATGAGCTACATAGGGAGGGAAATGGCATTTTTTAGCAGTTGCTTCTAGGGCAGAACAACAGTCTAGGCTGTCTGCATAGTCCCTTCTCTGAGATCAGGTTTTCTCTAGTTTTTGGGTTTGGACAGAGAGAGGGCTGAGGCTGGAGCATTTGAGGGCATGTTGAAAGGTAAAGAGATAAGGCTGGAAGAGAAGAGGAAGCGTTATGGGAGCAGAATCAGGAAGGGAAAGAGGAAGGATTGTGGACATTTATGGAAGGGCAGGAAGAGAGGGGAAATTGGGAGAGGCAGAAGAAAAGGTAAGGGATGGGGACAGGGAGAAAGAGATATTTGCTTTTGGTGTGAAGCTCTTGCAAAGAGCAAGCACAGAGAATTTCCGCTGGTTCTCTGTGGAGCCATGTCTCAGACAGTGGTCAATGTCACATTAACAGCCCTCTTTTTTCCTGTTTCTTGAATCCTAGTTTTCCCGTGCTGGAAGGACAGCAAGGTCTCAGTAAGATTGTGCTGCCAGGAGGTAGGAGGTGGCTGACAGGGTAGGGGGTGAGTGGACCTGGATGAAGAAAATGAGAGGATCTGTGCTGGGATATGGGGAACCTGCAGACTCGTGAGATACAAAAGCCCATAGACCCCCCACGTGAACCTGTAGGACAGGCAAAGGATCTCCTTCACCTGCAGTACAATGAGTGAAATCCCTCTCTTCCTTTTAATTGTGATAGTGCCTGTGTGACAGATAGCCCTATTCTTTCCCCGGAAAGCTAGTTTTGGGGCATTTTCTGGAGATTAATGCGTTAGGAACAGGGCTCTGGATGCAACCTAGAGTGTGTTCCAGCCTCTGTTTCAGGTGAAGCAAAGTCCTTCACAAAGACTGTCCCTAGCCTCCAAAGAGGGTTTTGTTGAACACAGTTAATTGCCTCTCTTGCCTGTTTCCCCACCACCACTCCCCACACACAGCTATTTGAGAAAGACCATGTGTCTCCCTCATCCAGGAGCCCTGGAGGAGGAACCTGCTCCTCATCTCTCAGAAAGGAGTCCTTACCTGAGAAGAACTGGCTGATGGAGTGAGGCAGAAGAGTGAGGAAGGCCAATGGGTTTGCAAAGGACATGGAGAGTGCAGCAGAAATGTAAGCCATGCCTGCCACCAGGGAGTCGAGGCAAGCCAGGGAGGTGTAGAGGCAGAACATGATGAAGTTTCGCATGTTCTTGCTCCCGATGCAGTTCCCTGTGAAGAAACAGTGGTGGTCATGCCTCTGGGTGACTCTGGAACACAGTCTACAGAAGTGAGTGTTGGGCAAGGCTGAGCCAGGGGACCTGCTTCCATCCAGCCAGTCTGCCACCACTTCGGCTCCTCCACCCAAGTTTAAGCTCTTGCCCAAGTCCTCAGGGGAGCTCTGGATCACAAGGACGTAGTTGCCCAGGGCATTAGCTGAGAGGAAGAGGAAGAGGGCCCCATGCAGCAGAGCAGGAGAGAAAAGTGGGGTGGTGGAAGGGTCTCTGAACATGCTGGGGATGAAGAGAAAGATCTGGAGGACGAAGGTCACTAGGGAGATGCACAAGAAGTAGGCTGGAGCGACAACATTGAGCAACCTGAGAACTAGCATTGCGGATCACGTTCCTGCAGGGGAGAGCAAGGAGAGAAGGAACATCACCGCTCCGGCTGCACAATTCATCCTTCCATTTCCTGCCGGGTCTCCGCCACGCTGCCTCCGGGAAGTGCCCTCCGCCGTCGCCCCACGGCCCCCGCCGGCCCGGGGCAAAGGGGCAGCCGCTGTGCAGCGACCGCTCCCAGGCGCCTGCCTGCGGGGAACTTGCAGCAGCGATGCCCCGGCAGGGCTGCGGAGGCTGCAGGGGGGAGCCGGATCCCGCAGCGTAGGGACGGCTCTCTTCGCCCAGCAGAGTCCCTCTGCCAGGCAGGGTCAGTTTTGGTGTTTGCATGAGAGGAAAAAAGGTGGTGCTGGAGGAGGGGGGAGTGAATTGAAAGGAGGGGAGGGGGGGAGGAGAAGGGGAGGGGGGAGAGGTTGCTCTAATCCACTGCAATACGGATCAAATCCAATGCTCTAATTTATCCTTTAAAGCCACAGATGTACGGATTACCTCTGTGACCGCTGCCCTGCACTGCATGAAATTAGAGAATGCCCAAAACAGCTGGTCAAGTGCGGTCCGGATGCAACCTGCGGCGCTGCCGAGCCGGGGCGGCCCCGCGGCTTCGGCCGCGCACAGCGCATCCCCACCGACGCCCCTGCCCCCTCCGGCATCCCCCGGGCTCAGCCCACAGCGCCAGGGCACAGGGACAGTCCGGAGACTGGACAGAACAGGGACGGAATGGAGGCGACGCCCCTGCACACCGAGCACCCCTCACCAGCAGCGGGTCCAGCGGACCCCCCGGCCATCCCTGCAGATCCCGCGGCTCTGGGGGCTGCTACCACCTTGCTGTCCCCTCGGCCCCGGGTGCCGCTGGTACGGACGTGTCTGGCGCCGGCGGAGCCACTGGCACCGCCCCGGCCATGCCGAGACCCCCACGGCAGCCGCGGCAGCGCGTAGCCTGGCCCTGCTCTCCCGCTGCTCTCCTGCCCTGTGTCCTGCTCCTCCTGGTTCGGCCTTGTCCCCGTCCCTGCCCTCCTGCTCTCTGTCCCTGCCCTGTGTCTGTCTGGCCGTCTCCTGCCCTGTCTCTCTCCCTGTACCTGTCGGTTTCAGTCCTTGTCCTCCCTTTTGCCCCTCCCTCCCTCTCTCTGTCCCCCTCCCGCTGCTGTGCTCATGTCCTACCCTCCCCCCCTCCTGGCTCTGTCCGTGTCCGCTCACTCCCCCTCCGTGTCCCTGCTCCGTCCCAGCCCCGGAGCTGTCCCTTCAGCACCACCCGCGACTCCCTCTGAGTGCGACCTGAGGCCCCGCGCGAGGAGAAGTGTGCGCTTGGGGCTCTGAGGTCTTGACAAGCCCCATGGGGACACACGGGGTGGGAAGGGTTCTTCTGCCTGCTTCAGCCTGCAGAGCATCATTCCTTCCCACAATGTGGGTGAGGGAAGCAAGCATCTCTTCCCACCACCCGGTTTGAACCTGCACCTGAAGCGAAGGTAAATCTGGGGAAGCATCTCTGCAATTCCTGCAGGTTTACAGGGCACCTTTGCACAACAGCAGGTAGCTAGGAAAGGCTTTGATCTGGGCAGGTGCTGCCTGTGCAGTACAACATGCTGGTAGAAGCTTTGCAAATATGATCTTGCCCTCTGACAGCTGCACACCTTCACTCCCCTTTGCCCACCCACATAGTCCTTGTACTCTTTACACAGGCGCTGTGCACAGCGTGCTGTGCCCTCCCAGTTTTGATGAAAAGCACCCCTGTCTCTCTCTATGGATAAGCCACCCATGACAGGAGAAAGGGAGAGAAGAGGGATCCCGGGCTGCAGCTTTGTCCCTGGAGACAGTCAAACCCTACGCTGGTGAAAAGTCAAAGAAAGATGGGTTTAACCTAACCTTGGGTCCTAGGCTCACTGGCCAGCCCCTCAATACAGACTCCACTTCTCCAAGAGAGACTGTTTGCCTGAAGGTTCAGAGCAAAATTAAAGCATCTCAGTTTCTAGGAAGAGAAACCTGCAGTAGACAAAGGCTGCATTTGTCTCTTGCACATGCACTAGTGTGGAGACTGGTGACAGCAACTGAGATCAAGGGCTTTTCATCAGAAATAACTTCTCCAGATAACTTTCATGATTCAACATTTCTGAGAAAAAAACAGTGGCAATAATAAAAGCAAGTGCAAACCAAGCCTGTAGGCACTGGATCTGCAGTGATGAACAACTAAGAGACACCTTTGGCAGAACTGGAGAGAAAGCTGCTCAGAACTGATCAAGCTTTCACTCCTACCTCCCTCATTCTCTTGTCACGACTACTGAGAATAAAAATCCACCAATATTCCCTCAACTCATCAATGTAAAGCAGACTGAGCCTCACAACAGAGATACGTGACCCAGCCTGGATTTTATCTTTGAATAATCAGACAGTGTTTTCTCTGTATTTTAACAGCTTACATCAAAATAATGTTAAAAAAATTACAGAGAAACCTTTTCATGTCATGAAAGACTTCTGACAGAAGGGACTACATATCATGGAAGATATTAATCCTGCCTAAATAGCTCCCCTATTTAGGGGAGCTATTAGGGGAGCTCCTGTACCTGAAGAGGAGGGAAGGGCGGGACAGAGTGAAGGAAGGGCGGGACAGAGTGAATGGAGGGAGGGAGGGAGGGAGGGAGGGAGGGAGGGAGGGAGGGAGGGAGGAAGGAAGGAAGGAAGGAAGGAAGGAAGGAAGGAAGGAAGGAAGGAAGGAAGGAAGGAAGGAAGGAAGGAAGGAAGGAAGGAAGGAAGGAAGGAAGGAAGGAAGGAAGGAAGGAAGGAAGGAAGGAAGGAAGGAAGGAAGGAAGGAAGGAAGGAAGGAAGGAAGGAAGGAAGGAAGGAAGGAAGGAAGGAAGGAAGGAAGGAAGGAAGGAAGGAAGGAAGGAAGGAAGGAAGGAAGGAAGGAAGGAAGGAAGGAAGGAAGGAAGGAAGGAAGGAAGGAAGGAAGGAAGGAATTGTTTTCTACTGGAATGGAGGAATGGTGGAGCAGATTATCCTCCGCATTCTCATTACAATGTTCCTGTAAATTGAAACTTCTCAATAGCCTCTGTCAAAACACTGGCATCATATTTTAGAATGTAGAAAAAATCCTCTTTCAGTACTGTTGTGTTGATTTGATGAGATGTTGGCAGGATGAGGGAGAAGTTGTCTAGGGAGGAATTTGTCTCTTCACATGCATTAGTATATCAGAGGGATATTGGTAAATAAGGAGATTACTACAGGCAGTAAGCGAATGAAGAGAGCAATAGTTAATTTGGAGAAAGCATTAAAATGTAACAATATTTTCTGCAGGAATTTGATTTTCTCCTACTGTAAAATCAACATCACAAAAAAACTTGAATGTGTGGCACTCAGAAATATTATGTTCCTTTTCCTGGACAGAGTCTGGTTGTGACCCAGTAGGTGGAGTATTTCCCCATCATGTTTTTCAACCATAGGTGTAAGAGACTGATTCTTTTTGGCTGTTTTAAACATGTTTTGCTGCCTTAAAACCACTGGTGAGATTGCAGCAGAGGCAGTGTCCTTTGACACCTTCTCTCACTTCTGCAAGCAGTCCACTTGCGCTTGCTGCCCAGAGAGGTCATGTTGCAGTCTTGTCAATAGGGAGAACAGGGGCAGAATGATACCTTGGACATCAGATTCCTTCTTAACATCCCCCAAATTCAGTTCTAGAACTTTCGTAGAAGAAGCACTTTGCAGACCCACCAAAAAACTATAAACAATACTCTGCAAGAGGGTCATTTGCAGCAGTGCACCCACCATCCTGGGAGAGAGAACTAGAGGACCAGAGCCCAAGTGGTGTCCTTGGACTTTGTCTCACTCTCTCACTTTCCTTCCTCTTCTCACTTCCTTTCTTTTCCCTTAATACAGATTAACATGCCAATGTCAATCTTATTCCTAAGAACGCCTGTACAAATAAATTCCTTTCAGAGCAATTGTTTGGCATTGTTTTGCCTTCATTTAGCATGGTGAGTACTGAACCCATAAATTTTACAGTGTCTTACCCCAGCGACCCTTGGACTGTCCAGGCTGGGTCACGATACAATAGGTAAATCATGTCACCCATGTGTCAAGGTTTTCCTGACTAATGAATAGGGTTATTATTATGCTACATGCCTTTCTCTGGAAGACCTTGACAGCTGGGCAAGAGGAACATCTGTAAGAGCAATTTATTGTTATTGTTACCTACTGTGCAGATATTCTCAAGAAATTAGCACAGCAAACCACAGCCAGTTCCTCTCTCTCAGAATCACAGAACAGTTTATTTTGGAAAAGACCTTTAAGACCATCAAGTCCAACTGTAAACCTAACACTGCCAAGTCCACCACTAAACCATGTCCCTAAATGTCACATCTACATGTCTTTTAAATACCTCCAGGTATGGTGACAACCACTTCCCTGGTCAGCCTTTTCCAAAGCTTGACAACCCTTTCTGCGAAGAATTTTTTCCTAATATCCAATCTGAACCTCCCGTGGCACAACTTGAGGCCATTTCCTCTTGTCCTACGGCTTGTTATTATTTGGTAGAAGAGACAGGCAATGTTGTCACTGAGTCTCACCACTCCACTCTTCCCTGCTTCCCTGTTGTGCCAAGGGGCTTTCTCTGGTATGGCCTCTTTTCCAATATCTTTCTTCAGCAAGTGGATGGAAAGCCACACGCTTAATGTATACAGTTGTCAGTCAGCTGGGTTTTTTTCATCTTCTAGTTCAATAGCCTGAGCTACGCTTGATAATGACTGGCAGGTGACAGCCTTGGTAATTTGGTCCCTGGATTGCTTAGGTCCTTATGCTCAGATATTTTAAGCAGAATAAAATACAGTTCCAGTTGATTCCATGCTCTGATACAGCCTGCTCAACATCTTTCTATATCCCACTTTAAATTGCATCCCAAATCACATACCATTTCTTCCAACTCAAAATGTGCGTTGCCTCAGACAGCCCCAACAGTTTAGCATTCAAGATAGAGTCTGACGATGATTTTTATCTGAAATGAGTGAGTTAATCTCTGCTATTTGCTGTGATCATTTGGAAGAAATGAATGTTCTCTGTGGTAATCCTGGTGCTGCTTGCCTTAAATTCTCACTTAAATACAAGCCTTACAAAGTTTTTGCGGGCTTTCTTTTTCTACCTATATAGTTTTCAAAATCTGAGCACCCACAATGTTTGGAGAAGTTTCCTGTTTGGTTAGGTAAAGTTGAATGGCTATGAAAAGCAGCAGGCTGATGTCTTCAATTTAGCAACAAAACAAATATAGCATTGTTGGCAGCAGAGCTGCATGACTTTATGCTGAACAGCTCCAAATCTGCCTAGGTAGGGACATGGACACTGAAAGGGAAAGGGAGCTCAGCCCTTTCCTCATTCAGCCCTGGGTTATACTGCTGAGATTGTCAGGATGGAGCTAATCTTCCTGAAACAGAAATCATAGTGAGAAATGACCTTCAGAGGACAACTCAACCATCTTTCCCAGTTCCACCATATCCTTGCCCCAAGTATACCTATCTCTTGCAGAGAAGAATCTGATCAGTCCCAAAGTTCTCTGGTGTTGGAGATTCTCCACCAGTTCCAGGCAATCCATTCAGTTCTTTGTTATACTTTCAGAGTATTTCCTCATGCCTAACTTGACACTCCCGTTTAGCAGTCTAAGGCCTTAGTCTTTATCCCATGCCCAGTGGATATAAAGATTAATTCTTCTTTCTCTGCAGTCTTCTACGTATTTGAAAGTGACTATCAAATCTCCTTTAGATGAAGTCATCCTATTCCCTCAATCGTTCCTCTTGGGTTGTGTTTTTCAAATCTCTGAAAGAAAGACTGCAGGGCCTGGGGTATTGTATCTGTTGTGCAGGTACCTGAGAGCTGGGGAGCACCCAGCACCAAGGTCAGGCAGATTGACAGCACAGTTTTAGGCAGCCAGGTTTTAATCATTTTGATGTAGATTGCCAGTTGTGCTGTATCAGTTTGCTAGGGATTTCAGTAAGAAGGACACTTATTAACAAGGAAAGAGATGGTACCTAAACAGTTGACAGATGGTCATGACTTTAGCCCACCATCAAGCCCACGCTGTATCTGAATTTATGACTTAAGCTACTGAACCCATTTTTCAGTTCACATCTGGAAAATCGTCACCTGCCTCTTCTCCTTCCTTCTAGGACACTGTTGAGAAAAAAAGGAGTTTATATAGACTCCTGCCTCAGTGTGCTGAGCCGTCCACAGATTGATAAAGCAGCTGTTTTCTCATTACAAACTCCCCAGGTTATCATTCAGTGTAAAACTGAGCTAGGAGGTAACGCTTGGCCTACAATGTGTTTATTCAGGGATATGTTATGATTCAGGTAACGGCACGCATTGAAATCTAATCCAGACAGTTCTAAAGCAAATGAGTAAATAATCTACCACCTAATGACAAAGCCATGGCTTGCTGTATCTTTGTACTTGAGAGAACACTTTCAGGTCAATAAGCCATGTGAATAAAGGGGAGAAATAAAAATGGGGAAACAAATGCACCTAGAGCCCCACTCTTTCAAAACTGCTTGTTGTCCACCTTTCCCTGTGACAATGTCCTCTAGTAAATGGATTTCTAGCACATTAGAAGACAGAGTGAAAAATTTATTGCAAGGGGTCAATTGCCTCCAAATGAAGAATGAGTTGCTGACTACGCTTTAAAAGGTGTTTTACATCTATCAAACAAACCCCACCTTCCGAATGCCTGAATAGGAACCCACTGAACAGACTGGGCTGTTGCCATTTCTGCCAAAAAATTCAAGATTCAGGTAGCCCCAGCCACGTGAATACCAAGGGTATACTTAGACAAGTTAAAAACTGGTTGTTAAGTTGTGTCTTAGGGTCTTCCAACTCAACTCACAGTGGGGCTTTTTTTAAACAGGACTTCTTGCCTAGGGTACAAGGAAGGTCCTCCTTCAAAACGTTAGCTGATTTGCTTTACTATCTCTGCCTGAGTTGGTGCTGGCTACCTGAGACTGCTTCTTATCCTGCAACCAAGGAGCCGCCACGATGGCTACATTCCTCTGTTGCTGGTGGTGACTAAGAGGGAGAGTCCTGTGACTGTGGGATACTGGCAGTTTACAGGTGCTCAACAAGGAATACAGAGCCCTCACCACAAAGAATTGGAGCAGTCACTAACATTGCCTCATCCTCTGTGGAATCCCTTGCTGGTCTTTCTAGCCTCTCTCTCTCATTCTTAGAGTCATATAACTTCTAAACATCTTTTGGGGAGCAGAGGAGAAAGACCAAGCAGCTAATGTGCTTCCAAGGAGCTGGGATATTGCTTTGTTTAGGATGCTCTGAGCTGTTCTAGCTGGCCTGTGCAATAAAGAACCAAGCCTACTTGAAAGAAGTTGTAATTTGTGGTGCACCCTGCTGGGTTAGAAAAGCTGTGGCAAAAATCAACATTTGACTTAGTTGCTGCTTACTGGTGTTATTGGGAAACAAACTTTTGCAGCCAAGTTCAGTATGTCAGAGCGTGCCAGCAGGAAGAGAAAATGTAGATGATGGGTGAGAAGGGAGTGTTGTAGGAGGGAAGGCACTTACAGGCCTAAGTTCAGGCCAAGGCTGTTGTCTCTGGCTGTGGTGCACCCACTTCTCCATCCCACTGGCCTTGCAGGTGTCCCTGAGTTCTGTACTCATAACAGTCTGAGGATTCTCACTGTAATGGACCTGAGACCCTTCCCTTCAAGTGGCTATAACTGCACCCTTCATCAAATCCTGCCCTCAATACTGGCTTGGCACCAGGGAAATGACTGTCATGGCAAAAAAGACAACCTGTAGAAAAAAAGCCAAGGCAGTAAAAAGAAAAGCGAGGACGAGAGGAAGGGAAGTATTGCAAGCATTAATTCCTGCAAAACCCTAAGCATTTCTGCAGATGTCTGGGTGCTCTCCAATTCCCATCATCTCCAGCAGGCTTCAGTATCAGGCATTACGCTCTGACAACAAGGTGTCATCCAGGGACTTGATGGAATTCTTATCCTTGCTTTCAAGATACTTTGGCTGTGGGAAAAGTGCACAATAAAACATGTATTTTTTTTTCAACTGACTGATTTGAAGTTCCTGAGCCATAAAGTGAGCAATCCCATCACTCTCAGGTGAATACCACAGTGAGAAAAGGTATTGGGCTGAGTTTCCTTTTGTTCTGCATCATTTCCAGGCAGGACTCTACATGAGCAGACCTCTTAAGGATCAGAGAATTAAAACAATAAATGTAAATGGTGTTTTTTGCAGGGAAAGACTAAAACTCAAAGTAATGGCATAAATATGTGAGTGTGGTCGTCTGAAGCAATCTGTCATCAGCAGAAGCAGCTACTGCTCCAGAAGCTGTGCACTGCCCTTTTTCACAGGGGTGGCACCTTCGTCCCGACTCCCAACAGGTTGCCCGGCTCTCAACCATGTTCTGCTGCTGTTGAGAGTTGTGTCAAATTTCTATTGGGTACGTCAAAGTGCAAGAGCCCTGGTCTTCCTTCCTGCTTGTGAAGTGTCATGCACACCTAGGGAATCCTCTAAATAATAAATAACAATAACATATTCACATATTCATAACCAAGTTTACCTAGTGAATATTCAGCATCCACCAGATGGTTCTTCTTTCACTGCCTCCAAAATGGAAATGACCAGTTACTAAAGATAAAATATTCCCTCCCTTTTGCTGCTTCCCTACGGCTCCTACTTGTTGTTCTCTTGCAGAACTGCTGTTCCCTAGAGAAAGAAGACTTTCAGCCTTGGAAACAGTGAAATCAGATCTGAAATATGAAATGTTTCAGTAGGAGCTGCAGATAAATGAACACAGTGTTAAATCAATTCCTGAAAATAGACTTGGATTAATCCTCCTGCCTGCTGCAGCAGTGCTCTGGGAGAAGTGATACCTCTCTCTGCTGTCACACAGCTGCTGCCCCTGCCATCAAAATGCTTCTCCAGTGAGTCTGTAAAAGCAGTTCCTAAATCGCTTTGGCTCTGCAAAAGTGTTGGTTATCAACTTGTGCTCTAAATGCACTGCACACAACCACCACCCCAGTCACACTGCAGGTGGAAATTATTTGAATTGGCTAATTGTTTGCTACACAGAAGGCCAAATTCTGCCTGTTTCATTCCACTCGCCCCCGTGGTTGCAGTTTCCATTTATGATTCCTTACATAAAATGCACTAACAGAATTGGGAGCAGAGACTGGTTCTCCAGTCACTCAATGCCAAGTCAAACACCATCTTGCTTCTTGTCTTTCTCTGTCCCCATGTGCCATATGCATAGTTGCCCAGCTCCATTGAAGGAGCTGGTCCCATCCCATCCTATCAGGCAGCTTAGTATGAAAGACGCTGGGCTCAGACTCTGGCAGATTTAAGAGGAGATAGAGCCCAGACACTTCACTTTCTGAGCACATGGTTAAGCCCTAGATTTGGTGCAGAGGAAGGGTCTTTATTCCTGCCATCTGGGTGCCCACATGGAGAGCATTCCCACACTGATCACTGAGGGGGTCAGGGTGCTTTCTGTGCAGCCCTGAGCTAGGTGTCTGTTCAGCCCCATCAGCAGCTGGGGCATCATCTGGGCAGTGCTCTGTCCCTACCGGTGATGAACAGTATCTTTTCCGGGAGCAGATTTGTCTTGCTTTAACAGAAGAAATAAAAAACTCTGTTCGGGAAGAGTATGAGAGGCAGAACCAGGTCCTCCTCTGAGAAAGTGTAGGCCACTTTGAATGTGGGATTCATCTGTTTCCGGCTCCTATGTGGCCTTCATTCCCAGGGGACGCACCTTTTTATGCTGGGAAGGTGGTGGGGTACATGGAGTGGAGATATTGCTAGAGATGCTGGGAAGTGAATACCAGACCCCTGAGGCCAATATCCCTTCTGGACTGGGTGGGGCTGAAAGGTAAACCTTGGTCCAGTAATATTATTGCACTAAATGAGCCAATATAAATAAATAACTGAGATGCTACCTTTTTTTCATGGCTGAAGGAAAATAAAACCGTGATTTTATTATGGGCAGATGTTTGCCAGAGTCCAGGAACCACCTGATGTATTTGTTATCAAACACATGAAGCCCTTAGCACTGCTTTGAGTAAGCCCAAGGTGGGGCTGACGGCACCATATCAAGGGCAGCTACACATCAGACTGCCTGAAGAAAGGGCATGCCCTTGTCAGATGGAAATTTCCCTTATCCTCAAGCTTCTGGGGATCTCCAAAGGCTGATAATGGTCCAGGGCCTATAAAGCCAGTGTAGTTTCTGCTGTGGGGATGAAACTTTCAGTCTTATTCTCCCTTCTCCTTGGCAGAGGCATGACTGAGTGATGAAAGCCCAGCAGAGGACTGCAGTGGAGGAGCAGTGGACCTCCACAGAGGAGGACTGCAGAGGACCTCAGAATAAACAAGAATGAGGGAGGTAAATCACACACCTTTGAAGACCCAGTGAGGAGTTATGGTAGGAAACATAAAATGTGGAATAAATATGAGGAAGTCCCCTAGCAGTGAGGCTTGGGCTTTCTCCGGACTAATCTTCACTTGCTTGTCTCAGATTCCTGTTTGGTGGATTTTAGGGTACACATAGTCAGTACCCAGGTTTCCAAAACACCTGCCAAAAGCAGAAGCCAGGATCTGCTTCATACACAGTGGAGGGAAGGGAGGTGCCCTATAGAGCTCGAGTGGGCAGCAGGCAGGCTGTGCCTGAGGAGCAGTGGCTGCACAGTGGGGAGCAGGGACAGGATAACCTTGGGTGCTCCGAGGGGACCGGGACTAGGATGAGCCTTGGGGAGGGGTCAGGCAGGAGGGGTCCTGGTGTGGTGTGGGGGACTGAAAGGAGCTGGGAAACAGGAGTGGAAGAGATGAAGCTGCAGAGATGGAAAGCTGGAAAGAACAAGTGTGGCTGGGGTCAGAAATAGCCAGCACAAGGGTTGGTGCGAGCGCTAGGACAAGAGGGGCTCTGTGCAGGAAGTACCGGCTTCCCAAGCACCCTCTCAACCCGGCATTTCTCATCCTCGGGCACCCAGCTACCCTACCCGCCACAACCCACCGGTTTCCCAGGCTGCACCCGGGGATAGGGGGCTGGCGTGGGCTGTCACCTGGGAACAGGGGGCTGGGGGTGTGCTGGCACACGGGAAGAGAGTGCTGGGGGTAGGTTTTCACCTGGAGACAGGGTGCTGGGGGTGGGCTGGCACCTGGGAACAGGATGCTGGGGGCGGGGCCCCGCCGCGGCGGGGATTCCGGCCGAGCCAGCAGGTGGCGCTGGGAGCCCGCCGGGAGCGCTGGGAGGGGAGCGGAGTGGGCGCAGCCCTGCCCGCAGCCCCACACCGAAATCTGCGCTGAGGCTTTTCCAAAGGCCTCTCCTGCTGCGTGGTTGTGATGCCCCAATCAGGTCGTTCCTGGCCCGCTGGAGGGCCCTGTGGGTCGGGGAGAGGGGCCAGGATTTCAGCTGTTTTTGAATATCTCCCGCTGGAAGATGCAGGCATAAACAACGGTATTCAGAGAAGCACAGCCCCCACCTGTGCTCACCCTCATCAGAGGCACTCGAAGGCAGTGCAGCAATGTCCAAGGTAAAGGGAAGCAGTAATCCCGCCCTCCCTGCCGGGGTGGGGTGAAGTCAGCACTCCAAAAGTCTTTATCATCTTTCCCAGGAAAGAAATAACAAATGAAGGGGCTGCACAGCAACAAAATCAGCACAGGCTGCCACGCTCACTCTGGCACAACTGATGCTTCCTGTGGCACCTTCTTGCACATCCAAGACAGGCAACCTGGAGGTTCAGCTGGCTCCAACCTGCCAATGAAATATGCCCCTGGGAAGTTTCACACCCATCTCTTATCAAAATGAGATCTTGTCAGAGGCTGGTACAAACTGGGTAAGTATTAGGAACTGCACAGTAGCGAATGAACCAGCTAAGCAAGAGGTGTAGGTCAGTGGGTGTAAACCAGGCCTGGACTACATGTGGTACGAGATGTTGTGGTGCTGTATTTTCAGCCCACTGGGTTGCAGAGCTCAGGGAGCCTGCTTGGCCCACAGCCCTGTGCTCACCTCAGCAGCTGCTGAGATGCTGCCCTGACTGGAATTGTATGGGATTGTGCTTGCAGCAATTAGCTCTTCTGAGCCCAACTCTCCATCTCTCAGGGCACACAGAAGGTAATATGTGGGCAGATGGTGTGAGGTGGAGAGCATTTTCAGTGAAGGTTGAAGACAGGGAAAGCGTAGGAGAGTGGAAGCCCTGAAGTCAGACAGGGGCAGTGCAGGGTGCAGTGGTGCTGCAGGAGGTGGGCTTGGGGCACAAGCGACCAGCTTACACAACCCTTCCATGGGTCACCCACAGGATGGGGCTGCCACCATTGCAATTCAGGGACCAAGCAGCTCAAGGACATTTGTGGATGTGGTATGGGTGTCAACCATCACAACCCAAGCCCTGCTTCCCTCTCCAGCTCTGCAGGGGAGCGCCCAGACTCATTGCTGTGATCTCCCTTGGGAAGGCAGTGCTCGCTGCCCCAGCAGAATCCACCTGCACTCACATCCCCAGATCACCACTGATGAGGACTGCAGTCCATACTGCAGAAGGACAAAAGCTGCATCAGGTGTGAATCTTACCTGCTGCAGTGATTCGTGCTCTCTTGCAACATTGATAAATATGCTCCAGGAGTTCTCCAACCTTTTGCTTGGAAGCTTCAGTGCTTTTTCCTTGTTTGTGACACCACATGTTATGTTGGTCACTAACAGAGAGTAAATGAGCTGCTGCGTCTGCCTTGTGTGCTAGAGCTCTAGCTAGAGCCCTAGGGCTTTTGGAGGTATGCTGAAGCAGAGGCAGAACTGAGCTACCTGGGAAGGTGGATGACAGACCAGAAGCAGGGCTGCAGTTATCAGTGACCATCAGTGTTTCAAGACTCTGCTTTTGTCATGGGGTAGCATTATTAGCTATTAATAGCATGGCATTCTCTCACATTTCTCTTCTAGTTTTCATTCAGTTGTGCATTCTCAGCTCCTCTCTGATGTAATTCCAGCCCAATAAAGCCCATATTGCCTCTTCCTGAGTGGTGACTTCATTTCAGTGCATGTGGGAAGGAGGAGAGGGAGAAAGGAAGTGCAAAGATGAATGAACTTGAAGATGATAAATTACACATGAAGTAAAGCCATAGGTAAAGACAGCAGCATGAGCAGTAAAATTAATAAATAATTATTTGTCAATGACTAGGCTCAAATGTTGACTGCATATTCCACACTGAGAAGTGGGTGAAGGTAGCTGTTGAGTTGGTCAGAAGAGCTGCGAGGAGATGTGCTCTTCACACAAAATGCAGCTAACTTGGGGAACACCTTTCTCCAAGGTGTTGTGGATGCCAACATTCTACATGGCTTCTGAATCTCTTTCAAGCACGATGTATTCGCTGGTGTGGGAAGCCTCATGCTGTTGAGTGGGAGAGAACACTGCAGGAGCATCATCCTCCTGCTCTCTTCTTATGCTGTTCTCAGGTGTTTGCTACCAACCGCTTCCAGAAACAGAATGTTACTCTACACAAATGCTTTTTCTGACCTAGGATAGCCCTTTATTTTTCTTTCCTTTTTGTCTTCTTTTTTCATTCTGATGTTATTCTGTACATGAAGGAAAGACCAACGAACTAGTTAGCAAAGATGTTTTTGATGAATATTTTGTTTATGCGACAGCCTGTTTAGAGTTAGTGACTTTCATAAAGGACCATGCCACTGTGTATTAGTTAGCTGCGCTGCTGGCAACTGTTTTAGCCCAGGAGAATATCAGTGCATTGAGAGTTTGCTCCCAGGAAGGCCAGGCATGTGGGCAGAGTCACAGCCTGCACACAGAGCACTGCATTTGGCCAGAATGGTAATATGGTTCATTAAATGATGTGCACCTTCCTCACTGACTCTCCCAGCTCAGGCTGTCAGCTTACATCCTTCCCGCATAATCCACTCACATTCTCATTAAAAGTACCATCACTTTTTCCCGATATCTCCACAATCAATCATTCATTGCTTGAAGCATCATGGCAAATGCCATTTCCTGCTTCAGGAGGTCAAGTGCTCAGCCTGCATCTTTTTCTTGTCTGTCAGGAATTACCAGTTGCATTCTTGACACACAGAGGTCATTGCCCTCAGATGTGCATGAAAGGTTTTACTCTGATCCATGACCTTCACTTCAAACTCCATATAACCATGTATTTATTTTGTTTCTCTTTCACATACAGGTGCATAAGAGAAGGAGATGTATTTTCCACAGAGTGAATGGACCTGTGTGCCTGTCTGTGTGCGTCTTCAGAGCCACAAGCAAGAAACACAGTGCACCCTGGGCTTTCAGAGCAGATATAGTGCCAGGTCAGAGCCTCTGTCATTGACAAGGTAGGTGGGCAGTGGGCCTGACCTCTGGGGAAGTGCAGACTAACTATTTGCAGAATAATGCAAGGACATTTGATGCTCAAAGGCTGGCTTGGCATTACCAAGTGCAAGCCTGCAGGTCTAGAAGATCTCCAGTGGGTCCTTCTTCAAGCGGGAGAGGAACACGCTCCATGTTTCCAAAGGGAGGATCTGGGGAGGTAAAAGGGGAGGACCATTAGTTTAGCACCAGAATGAAGAGAGGAAAGCCCCAGATAAGAAGCTACCAGTTACTTGTGGTGATGCCTGAGTGGGTGGGAGCACCCACAGAGGCACTGCTGGAGGCAGCAGTGGCTGAGAGCCAGAAGGGTTGTGGTTGGCATTTGTTGAGAGGGGCAGTTGGGTTTAAGCTGCATTGGTGGCTTGGACAATTTGAGCTGCCTGTGCTGAGGACTCGGCCACAGTGTGTTTTGGAGCGGGGCTGGCAGTAGCAGGGAAGCACCATTGGAACACCTCACTTCCCCAGACCAGCCAAAAAAACTGAACTGTGGATGTGTGGAGGAATCCTGAGCCTGTGAATGTTAAGCCACACTGTCCTCCTGACTGACAATTGGGAAGAGCCAATTAGCATATTTTAATGTAACTGATTAATGCCTGGTCACGCAGCCTGGGTGGTGAGCGATGTTTGAAGCAGATTTGAAATTACAAGCATGCAGACACCAAACCACGAGGGAGCTGGCAAGGGGGAGAGCAATTTCCCAGCTTAGCAGCTACAGCTCCAGTTTCTCTGTTATTCCCAATGGCAAGTTGCCTTCAAAGAGCCCTGCAAAGGTCCAGGGTGAGCACTTCAAAATCAAGAAATTGACTTTTTTAATTAACAGAATTGAGGTGGCTGGTGTGATGGCAGCTCAGCCTTTGCTTGCAGCTCTTCCAGCCTCTCCTTTTGTGAAGCACAAGTCCCATTGTCTCCTGTGGGAAGGGAGAGGCATCTTGCATGGAGGTGGGTCTCCTGGCCAGGCAGACACCAGTGAAGGGCTCAGAGCCTTCCCCTGAACAGGGGGATGTGGGTCTGTGGTGGCTGGATTTCAGGAGATATATGTGTGAGGTGCTGCCCTCAAGTTGGGCTCTGGGAGTGGGGTGTGGGACAGCCTGGAGGCCCCTGGCAGGGCTGTGGATTGGGCTGGCACTGACTCAGCTCAGGATGGTGCCCACAGCTCCCCTGCACTCTGGGGACTCAGCAATGGTGCACATTGAAAGAAGCTGCTGCCTACAGGAGCTCTGTTTCCTTAGTTACGTAGGCAGGAGGTATTTCAGGAAGGAGGCAGGCAGCACTGGGAAAGGCTGGCAGGTCTTGGGAGAGGGTGGCTAAGGTTGCCCTGGGAAGCAGCGACTGCACGAAGCAGGGCGGTTTACAAACGCTTCCTTTACGTGGTGACTAAACTGCTCAGATTTCATTTTCTGTGTGTCTGCTTGGTGCCCTGGGGTCCAGCTTGAAGAAAAGCTAAGTGCCCACAGCCAGGGCTGAAGTTAGCACAGAAGGCCTGCAATGCTGTGCCATGCCAACCACAGGGAAAAATGCCCAGCATTGGTGGGTAAGCACAACTTTAACTTCCTAAAGCATGAGTTGGCATCTCTAACCGAAAGATAATCCCCTACTTGTCCCAGGCATGAGAATAAATTAATTCCTGCTTTTGAAGCATGAACATAATGTAATGATGAGGAAAATGTCCTCCAAGGAAATGCATAATTCTGTCCTGGAAGCAGTCCACAGGTAAGAAAGTCTGGGGTCGCATACAGGGCCACATACTATGCCAGCACTGGTCATTTTGAGCTTTTGGCCATTCCCAGCCATGCCTCCCAGGTGTGTGTCCAGGCCTGCCCACAGCGCACCCACACTGGCTCCCACCCCTGCACTAGGAAGGTGAGGGCTCTCTTTGATGGTTGCCTACAGGCCCATCCTGCTGCGGAGCAGCCAGTATGGAGACATTATGGCAACGCCACGCCATGCCAGGCTGGACTGCTAGCCAGGGGCACAGGCACAGTCTGAGCAGTGTCAGGAGCAGGGAATCGGGACTAAAGAGTATTATCATTCTCGCACCCTTCAAGTCTGCCCTGACCCGAGCTAACTGCAGTCTGTTCCAGAGACATATACCAGGTCTGCAAGGGTATTCAAAGGCACATCCCCAGCTAAAGGCCACCCCTTTGCCAGTGTTTGGCTCCAAAGCTCAGAAACACTGAACCTGACCAAGGAGAAACCACCAGCCTTTTCTTAAAACATGATCAAAATAATCTTTTTCTCAGGAACAGTTGCATCATCTTGCCTGAAATGTGTCTAGACAAACTCAGCCTGAGCTCCTGAGCCTGCCTGGAGAAACTCAGCTTAAATATTAAAGCCGTAAGCAATGGAAAAGAGGAAATTGCAATTGGGACATCACATAGACAGCAGGACACAGTGCTACAGCTCCAACTGCAAAGCAGCTCCCTGTGCCTCATCCTCCTGCTGCTTCTGGCTGCAACTCCGCGTCTCTCCCGCAGTGCTGCAGGGCTATAAGCAGTGCAGGAAGGAGATAACAAGCTTCTCCGCATGCAAAGCTGAAGGCTGAGCCATACATTGCTTTTGCTTCCCGGGCATGCGGACAGACTTAAAAACCATGGGATGGCTGAGCCCTTGCGAGACTGCACCTGTAAGCCATTTCTTGGACCAAAGTTACAGCCACTAAGACCCAATACGTAACAGAAAATGAAGGATTTTTCTCCCCGTTTGGACTCCTCTGTGTTCCCCTCTTGATTTATTTCCTTTCCCTTTCCCTTTCCCTTTCCCTTTCCCTTTCCCTTTCCCTTTCCCTTTCCCTTTCCCTTTCCCTTTCCCTCTCCCTTTCCCTCTCCCTTTCCCTTTCCCTCTTTCCCATTCCATTCCATTCCATTCCATTCCATTCCATTCCATTCCATTCCATTCCATTCCATTCCATTCCATTCCATTCCAGCTAGGCACAATTTAGCCAGAGTCAAGAAGAAACAAGTATCTCCAAGGAATGGCTTACACACAGGGTAGGTTTGCCCAGGTTTCTGTGATCCCTGATGTCTTGGTCAAGGGAGAGGGAGCTGGTGTTCACTCCTTTGGGACTGGGGCAGCTCACCAGCAGCAAGTTTGCCAGTTCTGCTCAGAAGCCAAGTTTTCCCAGCAGCATTTACTGGTTTAAATGATGAAGCATATTGGATTCCAGTTCAGTAGGTCAGAGAAGCAACAGCTTACAAAAACCACAGCCTGTACTTGCTGAGAAGCAGAGTATCAAATATTGGGACCCAGTAGCACACCACAATCACAAGACATTTTAGAAAATCCCCACAGATATGTTTCTCCCACAAGGCCCCACTCTACAGTGTTTGCAGAGCACATGTTGTACCAAGCCAGTACAGCCCTCTCTGCTTTGTCCTGAGGCAGCAGTCAAGGTCTCTAAGCCTCTGGGCTCCTGTAGGACTAGCACTAGCCTGTCTGGTGGGAGGGGCAAGCTGCATGACTTTCTCCACATCATACATATTGCTGGGGCTGAAGAAGATGGCAGTGAAAGAGATTTGGAAATCTTTTTTTTGTTCAGCTCTAAGTTTTAGTCATGTGTTGTTTGAGCTATGGTAGCTCCTTGAAGTCACCAGTCATGAATAAAGGTTTCATTTATAGTAAAGTTTTATCAAAAGGCATCATGCTGTAGCCTACCTGCACTCTACACCATGCTCCAGCAGAGCAGAAATCAGCTGAGGGCTACCTCAGCCTGATAAAAAAAGGAAAAGCCCTATGGGAGACACCTATTTTTTACCTTTTGGTTCCTCATGGTCTGTAGGCTGTGTCAGCCTATTTCCACTTGTAGTATGAAGGGAGATTCTTGACTGGCAACTCATTACATGTTTTGGTTCCCTCATGCTTCTCCTGGTGACTTTTGTAGCTGTGCTTGTCTGGGCTCTGGGCACAGGCACTGTATTGTGCTTCTTCAGCCCAAAAGAGGTGAAAAAAGCCCAAATGAGCCTTCAGATGATGCTGCAGAGCAACACTGCTCAGCATCTGGAGAAGCCACAGATGTGGGACGGTAGGCCCCCCCATAAAAGGCAGTAGCAATGAAGCACTTGGGGTGTAACATTTTGGTGGCTGTCCCCTGGCAGCCCAGTTGCAGATGTGTCCCTGATCACCCGTTGGGAACACCGGTAGTGGGCTGAGACAGCCAGCACTGCACCCCTGGGTGCGCTGCCTGCATCCTCATGGGTCAGAGAGATGGGGAGCAGGGTGGGATGCTTAAGGAAAACCAAAACCCAACCTCTCAAAGCCCCTTTGCACCCTGGTGGCTCAGGTCCCTGTCTCACCTGTCAATCCCAGTGGCAGGAAGGCAGAAATAAACCCCCCGGGGAGCTTCTTATCTGCCACCCCTGCCGAGCAACTGAGCGATGCTGCATCAACCGGAGAGATTTTGCAAACGCTGTTGAGGTGTAGAACGCCCCGAGCCGCCTGCCCCGTGTGGGCGGGCAGCCCTCCGTGTGCCCCCGCTCCCCACACATCCCGAGGATGCCTGGAGCTGCGGGCGCAGCCCCGGGCCCGGGAGGAGCCTGAGCCGCGCCGGGCGCTGTGCCGGGGCTCCCCGCCTGCCCCACGCGCGGATGCCGCACGGTAGGCAGCGCCGCAGCCCCCGCTCTGGGCCGGGAGGCGGCTCCCCACGCAGGCACCGCAGCTCCGGGCCCCGATCATCGGTGCGGCGCGGGAAGCGCCCAGGGACCGCAGCGGGGCGGGCAGGGGGCGGGGCGGCCGTGGCCCCTTCCCTTCCCCTTCCCCTGCTGGGGCGGGCGGCGCGGGACCCGCAGCGCGACCGGGACCCCTACCCACGCCCCAGCAGGTCAGTGCGGGGCGGGATGCGGGGCTAGGGATGCGGGGCGGGGATGCGGGGCGGGATGCGGGGCCGGGATCCCTTCCCATCCCCTCAGCAGGTCAGTGCGGGGCTCGGGATGCGGAGGGGCGCGGCGGGCAGTGGAGGGATGACTGGGTGGGCTCCCGGGGGTGTAGGGCGGGCCGGAGGAGCGTCCTGCCGGGGGCTGTTTGGGTGGGGGAGAACGCGCCGTGCCTGGGGCCAATCCCGGCCCCGGGGGGGCCTGGCTGTGGGGCTGCGCGGGGGATGCTCGCGCAACCTGCGTGCCCCCCTGGGCAGGTGTGACAGCACCGCGCTGGGCACACCTGAGTACAGCTCTGCAGGACCACTCTGCGGGGTCAGAGTGCAGGGGTGGGTTTGGGTGCTGTTGTAGAAGGCTTTGGGGTGCATAGCTGTGTTTAGGCGCAGTTTCCCTGCCCTCATGCTGGACCCCGTACCAAAGTAGCTTTAAGCAATGCTGGTCTGCAGCTGCCTGATGGGCAGCTGAGGCCCATCGAGGTGCGGGGGCTTCCCTGGCCTGCTGGAGTGAATCAGGGCAGAAACAGAGAGTGAGCTCCAGCCCCTCGGTGTCCTTTCCAAGTGCCTGCACACTGGCCTTGTCCTCTGATGCGATATAAAATGTCATCCCACAGCTGTGTCATGCCATGTCTTGTGGTTGGTCCCCACATCATCCTGGCCACAGCATCCTCCTTCGGGAGCCACACTGCCGGGATTAGGAACACTTTTGTACTAGCAGGGAGCGGGGGGGGGGGGGGGGGGGGGGGGGGGGGGGGGGGGGGGGGGCGTGGAGAGGGAATCTCTGAATCTCTCCCCATTTCTCCCTCCGGCTTTTGAGAGACTGACGACTCTGAAAGGGCTGTTGGGTCACGATGATCTAATGCTCTGGCCTGAGCTGCTCTCCCCCCAGTTTACGACTTCATCCAGATTTGTCACAGACAAGGCCCTGCCCACTCCCTTGCTTGCTTCCCCATCCTCTCTAGCAGCAGTGATGCTGTGCAATGGGTTTGCAATTCAGAAACCTCCTGAATGCATGGTGCTATCCATAAGAAAGAGAGACCTTTGGCTGGCCGGGGGATGTTATTTCTGCATGAACATCTTTTTCCTTTTAACTGTTTAGCCACCATCTCCAGCATGAACCTGCACTCCTGCCTTCTCCCCTTTCAGAGAGTTCAGGGAGGAATGGACAGGGAGTGAGGAGGTGAGGGGAAAGCTGGGTAGGAAAAGAGGTATGAGAAAGCACCTTGCCCCATGTTGGGGTTTACGATAAAGCATGACAGGTCAAGCCTCCAGTCTAAGCACTGGAGAGAAGGCAAAATGTGCCATTTGAAATAAAAGGTGCTGCTGAAGTGGTTTGTGGTATTTGTTCAGAGGAGAGAGGAGGGGAAGCGTGGAAAATATGCAGAAGGCAGAAAGACTGGCCCCGAACCATGGCCTCACTGCCTTCCCTGCTGTCCTCCAAAGTGGTGGTCAGGCCTGGGCAGCAGATGGAGAGGAAGGCAGAAGCAGCTCTTTCAGAAAGAATTTGTCTTAAGTAGCCTGGCAAACAGCCACTGGCAGACAAATAAGTAATAAATAAAAGCAGGGAGGCTGCCAGAACTGGCACCCCTGCAGTATTTGACTCCGTAAGCACATATGGGCTTTTCCTGCTTCCCTGTAAGCTTAAACCTCTGCCTTCTTCCCATGGCAGCATCCTGCATCCTCACTCCTTTCTTCCTTCGACTCACTTTGAATGCCTTTCAGATCTTTTTTTTTTTCTTTTTTATGATAACACTTGAATCACTCTCCTCTTCATACCATCTCCCTGGTTTGATGCTGTGGTTTTGCTAACAGGGACAGAAAGAGCAGTGCTGGCTGGGGAGGCTGGTCAGAGGTGTGCATAGGCCCTCACAGGAAAATCCTGTCCTACTTCCACGCAGAGACTTCTGACCCAAGTGAAAGTAAGGCAGATTTCATCACAGCTTCAGAGCCTACCTCTGCAGAGTTGTAGAAGTGTCACTGCTTTAAAATATTCCTCACAGGAAATATTCCTGTCCGAACAGACCGCAAGAGCTTTCCTAAACCAGCAAGGAGATGGAGAAATGTTTGTAACACCCACAAAAATTGAGTTGATATTAAACTAATCAGTCACCTAAACTCTTAGGTAAACATCAGTGTGCCATGCAAATACCGACTCCTCCATAAGTCCTATAAACAAAAAAGCCTTCTACTGTTGTGGCTTCTGCATTTAATGAAATAGCTCTTCTTACCTACTTTAATTGCTATAAATGTATTTTGTGTACTTAGATTTTTTCAGGAAAAGCAGCTCCAGTCCCAGTTTTCTTCAACCGTGGCTTGATGACATTCACTCCCTAATCTTAGAGCTTTTGAGGATCCCACTTGGCATCTATTTGTGCTTTAAGGTGCCTAAATGTCTTTTAAAAGCTGGCTTGAAGTTACTGCTTCAAATGTAGCTGGGACTGGTAATTAGGCTATGATCACACCTTATTATTAGGTGGGGACAATGGCAGCAATTTGCTTACACCATTACAACAACAATGTGACGACCTGGCCAGGTAGCCCTGCAGAGCCCTTCCTGTTGCCCAGGCCACTATTGTTGCTGGTTAATCGGTGAGACTGGGCAGGGCAGGTCCCACATGGCCTCTCTGTAGAGGCAAGAGGAGGTGGGTGGGTAGCCTGGTGGGGGGCATGGGCTCTCCCCTCTCCCAGCCCATTGGCCATGCTTAACCCTTAGCTGTCTGTCAGTTCAGCTGCTGCTTGATCTCACACCTCTCGCTGGGTTTGCTTTTTATGACTCATCTTGGTGGTTACCTAAGCCCCAGCACTGTCCTGCCTTGTCTGTCCCAGTACTGCCCTCTCTTAGTGGATGTCTGTGCTGGAGTAAGAGCTGTAGCCCTGCTAAGGTCAGCAGAGACAACCTCTTTGGCTGAGAAACCACCTTCCTAATTGAAATTACTGTAATGTTGCCAGCCTCTGGGGAGCTTAAACACCACAGTATGGAAGCATTTCAACAGCAGGATCAGTTGTGCAGTTCCCAGCAGTGTCCCCGTTAAAAGCTATGGGTATCGTTTTGACCAAGGAGGGGCTTCTATGCAGTTGTAGTTTGATCTCAAATAAATATGTGTTTAAAATGGAGTACCAGAGCAGAGAGGCTCGGTGATCCTGTTCAATGAGAGCTTGTGAAAGCTTTGGGTGACCCAATTCCCCTACCCCCAGGACCAACTTCTCGTGTCTTGTCATCTACAGATTGTGGGTGAGCTGAGATGAAGACAGGATCTGAAAGAGCTAAGCTCCACTGCAGACCTGAGTGCTAAAAGGCAGGTTGTGAGAGTTGGAAAATATGTTGTCTTGTAATCTTGAGTTCCTCCTAACAGAGAGGGGAAGCAGCTTCGTCTCTGCTCTGCTGGGGAGCGCTTTATGGTTAACTGGGAGTTGGTGGTAGGAGGCAGATGGGGCATGAGGTGATGGAGATTGAGACAAAAAGACCATTAATGTGCTGTGTTGGATGAGATAGAGGAGACAAAGTTCAGAGAAGGCAGAATTGGGGGAGTTAGGGCAAACCTCAGGTGTGAAAGAATACCTGGGGAGTAGCTCTCAGCTGTGGCCTTGAGTGAGCCCGTGGTACCTTGAAATGAGGCCTGGGGACCCTGTGTTGGCTAAACCAAGATGACTCTGCTGGAGGAGTCACTTGCGGTGTTACTCATGTAGCAAGGTGACCCATGATAGGATGACAGGGAAGTGGCACAGGCTGAGATTCTGAGACATCACATGAGGGCTAGCAAGCTGAGGGGTGAATCACAAGGTCTGGAAGTGAACAACCGTGGGCCACAGGGCACCAGTGCAGTTAAGCAGTAGGACAACCCTAGTGGTCTGGGCTTGGGATACACTTGGATGGAGGCCCTGCTTGCAACAGTGGGTTGGAATGTTCTTCTTGGCATGGCTCTGGCTTGGTGCAGAGTCTCCGTCCTTGGAAATATTCAAAACTTGCCTGCATATGGCCCCGAGGAACCTCCTCTAGCTGATCCTGCTTTGAGAAGGGAGGCTAGACTGTATGCATCTGAATGCATCTGTAATTACTTGTCCTGTCTTCTGATAAATTCGTTCACCATGGGATAACCCCCAAGGCAGCATAAGAGAAATGACTGGAGGTTTGCCTAGCTCCCTGGAGCCTGCAACCAGTGGTCTGGAGGTCTCTACACCGGTAAGAGACTCCCAGGGCTGGCAGGCCCCAGACTGAGAACATACATCATTCCTTGTGTTTCCAGGCTGCTTTTCTCAGGGAGAGGTCACAGGTGGCAAAACTACGTGGAAGAGAAGTATAATGGCAAAAATGGCAGAAAAATAAAGCAAACTTCATAAACTTCAAAATAAGTCCGATCTGAGCCTTCTTTGGTTCTTGACTTGCTGTTGAATAGGATGTGTGGATTAAAGTCACAATTTTAATTAATGATCAGACAGCCACGGCCTGAGCACCTAGTTTTAATCTTCCATTGTTTGTACATTTCTGTTCTTTTCCTAAGGACAAGTTGGTTCTCAGTGATGGATATCTTGTGGTACTTAGGGCTGAGCAGGAGGCTGCACCATGCTTGTGTAACATAAGGTTATTTAGATTCTTAATGTCTGTATTTCTTGCATTAGAAAGTAGTGACACTTTTCTTTATTAGATATTATTTATTATAAACTTGATCCAGCTGTATTTATTAGATATCACTTATTAGAAATTTGGTCCAGCTGTATTTCAGTGGAAAATGAAATCCAATTCAAAATGCAGAAACCAAACATTTAAAAAATGGTTTCTAGTTGGTTAAATATAACTGTTTAAAATGTATGGGTCCACAAAAGAAAAACAATAAGATTATAAAAGCACTAATTTTATATGCAATGAATTTAATAATAAAATATTATTACTATAATACAAAATTATAGGAACAGAATTTTATTATAGGAGATGTAAAACGTAACCAGTGATATAATTTGATTCTTTCTGGCTTTTAAGAATTCAGAACTAGTAGAGATTATCCTGTCACATTTCATCTTCATTAGGCTTGGAAAGGCATTAACCTGCAGTAATTTTCTGAACTTTGACTAAATTGGTCAGTGTCCTAAATTAATCGAATTTTTTTTTTTTTTTTCAAAAAGGCCGCTGCTCTGAGAGCCACTTTTGCAGTTCATCTGATTTTAGCTCCAGGTGTTCAGCCACTGAGCAGATCTGGAAGCAAGGACATACGGCATGAATTTCTACTGACTTACTTCCCCAATGAGAGTAATCTGAGGTCTTAGCATGTAGGTTGTTATAACTTCCAATTTTAAATCGTGTGTCTTTTAATATAAAAAGTTTTTAGTTCAGAAAAAATCTGATTACTTTCAAATCAGGTATATGTTTCCAAAAGCTATAATTCTTTTATTTGTTCTGATTCCAAGTCCTCTTTATTGCTTTTTCCTTTCATATTACACTGCTGCTAATCTTCTCATCAGGCAGTTTCATTGGCTTTTCTGTTGAGAGGTTTCCAGCAACTTTAATTTTCTTTCATCCGAGTTTTTACTTTCTTGTGTTTTCTTCTATGAAATTTCATCAGATTCTTCCTTGGTCAGAAACAAAGTAAAGCTCTAACAAAGTAACTATTGCTAATAACAGCTGCAGTGGCTGGGTCACCTCCTGAGAACAGTGCATTTTATTTTAAAGATTTTCAGGTTAGTTCAGTCATTGCAGGGAAGTCAGGGGATGGATGTTTCTGTAGATACAGTCCTCTGATACCCTACACACTGGGCTGGACAAAGCTAGCTATGCAAAGCTTTAGTAGCAGGACTTACAGAAACCATGCCCATGGCCAAAGCCTTGTCTTGGGTACATAAATAAACTATCATGACTACATCTTTATGTGTGTTCCAAGGTAATCATTAGGATTTCTTCATCCCAGCAGCTAGGTCTGAAGGCCCAGCTGTTTATTTGGACAGTACCTGCACAAAATCACACTTCAAGGGTTTTTTTCCCTCCATAACGAGGAGGTGAATTTCTGGCCATCAAAAAAGGCATGTTGCAGTTGGTTTCAGAGGAATTGGGCTTGGGAATCTTATGGAGAATATCCTAGGCACAGAATACATTTCTGTACATCTGTAGTCTTCAAAGTCCCAGCTGGAAGTGATGCTTGGGGAAGTCCCTCTACCTCCCTGGCTGCCCGTAGGGAGCCTGCCGTACCAGCATGGTGTCCTTCCCATCCCCTGGGACAGGAGAAGGGGTGTGCAGGTGTGTGATGGGACCTGCCAAGCTTCGGTTCCAATCCTGCTCTGAGTGCTGCAGGCTGGCTGGCTGCTCCCTGAAAATGCTGGGGAAGGCTCTCCATTTCCCAGATGTTACCTTGGTTGAGAGGTGGGAAACGAAGAGGGCATTTGTGTCAACAGGATGGTATCTCGCTCCCTCATCAAACAGAGCTAGTCTGGGTGGATAGATTTTGTGGCCATGCCAGTGTGTGTGCCCAGCGTGATGCTCTGTGCAGGACCAGCAACATCACTGGAGCCCTCACTCAAGTTTGGGCTGGTCCTGCAGATCATTTAGGGCAATCTCTCCCTGCCATGGTGAGCATTAGGAGGAGCCTTTCCAGTGCCCTCCTGTGGCTCCTCACACCTGCCTCTTGGTCCTTTTTTGCTCCAGCATGACATCCACGTGCCCCGCAACCAAGCTGTGGAGAAGCATGGAAAGCAACCAGGCAGGATTTGGAGACTAATGCATCCTGCAGGTGGTCCTATTCCCAGGGAAGAGACAACAGTGCAGGATTCAGCATCTGCCACTCTGGAGAAGGGTTTGGCTGCCTGTGTAGAGCTCTGCTGACTCTCCTAGGGCTGTTGTCGGCACAGTGATGTCAGAGTGAGCTCTGCAGCATCTGTGGTTGCATAGCATTTTGTCTCTAGTAAGTGCAGACACAGTGCCGGCACTGGTGAAGCAGAGCAGGATTTTAGGTCAGGACATGCCCATGCTGTACTGGAATTGCTGGTTGCCCAGGGAGCCCTGCTGGAAGGCCGTGGCTGTGCTGAGGTCTTGTGCATACGCACCTTGGGTTTTCTCAGATTGTCTGGAGGCTCTTTGTGTTTCCCAGAGCACGGATGGCAGCTGCACAGCACAGTGTGTGCCAAACTGCCCCTTACCTCAGCCATGTAGTGGATGAGGAGGTGGAGACCCTCGCTCATTTAGTAAATGCCTTGCTGGTACAACAAACACCGAGGATAGGATCTCAGGGCACTGACTGCAGGGTCGGCCATGCCAGGGAAGAGCAGTGTTCACAGTGGCAGATTTGGGATGTGCAGGGGTAACAGCGTATCTGAAACCAGGTAGAAAGCAGGAGCCTGAGCTGGGGCAGGATACCCAGCCACTGTGAAAACCCATCCATATCAATGCTGCTTCCCCAAGCATCTCTCCCAAAATGAACACAGAGCCTGTCTGATTCCTGCTAAACATGGCAGTGCCTCAATAGCTGCTGAGCTGTGAAGAGGCTTGCAGTGGCTGTTGCTGGGACACTACTTCCTGCCTGGGCCCCCAGATCTCTTCGACTGGCTGTATTCCTGGTGCCAGTGCTGCTGTGCCCAAAGTGCCCTGGAAGGATAAGGAAGCACGGACTTGGGGAGGCTGCTTTTGCAGCCATGTGCTGCAGCTCCTCATGTTTAATTTCCTTTTCTCTTCCATGTGAGTGGTGATGCTATAGAGGGCAGGAGGTGGCTGATTGGGGACCTCGTGCTGCTGGCAGGGTGGGCAGAGCAGCACAGGGGCTGCCAGCCCTTCCCTGAATGGCAGCCTGGATACATGGCCCTGTATGCAGGGAAGGCAGGCTTGTGCAGAGAAACTATGGACAATCTCTCTGCCTTCATGTCTCTAAAACTTGCCATCCTGATCTTTCTTTTCCCATTTCCCCCTGATCCCAGATAGCTGGAAGTCCACGGAGCATCTCTGATGCTGCCTGTTGCATGTGGCACGTTTGGAAGGATACAACCCACCCCTAAACCTGCCAAGCTGGGCTGACAGCCCCTATGTGGTGTTGTGTTGCCTGCTCTTGCAGCGAGAAGAGCTTGCAGGTCACTTCATGACCATCCTGCTGCCAAATCTGCCATCTGTCTTACCATGTCCTCTGAGCGATGCTGCGCCTCCCAGCCCATGGCTTCTCTCCTCTTGATGCCTAGTCCCTTTCCCGTCCCAGCTGCTGTGTATGTCCAGATGTGACACTGCCTACCCTGCCTGAAGTAAAATAAACCATTTATTGTGTTTTCCTCCCTCACATCCATCACTCCCAACAGCCCTTGCGCTGGCTGTGGGCAGCTGCTAGCCGGTGGGCATGGCTGGAGCAGGGCAGGAAGGCAGCATGGTGGGTGTGGGAAGTGCCAGCCTGCAGCACTGGCACAGCAGAGGCTCTTGTGCTGACCATCTGTGCCCTGCACATCCCCATGTGCTGGGCCACCTGCCTGCAGAAGATGTGTGTTGGGGGAGATCCTGAATCCCAGTCCTTGCCATGCATCTCGTCCCTGCTCCCACTGGCTTGGGATGCACTGACATGCCCATCCCAACAGCCCCTTGATTTCCCTCTTATCTCTGATGCTTCAGGACCATTTGACTCTCTAGGTTCCCCATGGAGGAGACAAGAGCAGGCTGGTGGGTGTGATGGGCTGTCTGCTCTGCTTGGCTCTTGACTCTGCTTTGCCCTGCGGCGCGTACATGGCTGGGGCTGCGCTTGGGTGTCCTGGACAAAGGGGAATGATGGGGGAAAGCTGTCTTGTCGTTGTGCACGAGCACCTGGTGTGCCGGGACAAGGCTGGAACAGACGCTTCTTTGCAGAGCCACATGTCTGCAACTCCACATGCGCCTGGGAGAGCCACCTCCCTTCCCAGGTGCAGCAGCAGCAGCAGCAACAGCTTGCCTCTGGTCTCCTTCAAAGGCTGCATGGGCTGCAGAGGCAGCTGGATGTGTGCCTTAGCAACCGGGGACGACTGACTGTGCGCTTCCTCTGCTGCCCCCAGTGAAAAGCAGCCTCGAGCTGGCCCTGCAAGGTGGCAGGATTTGGTGGGAGGGCAGGCAGCTGGCTCATGGCCCAGGCAAGGGTGGCACAATCTGGTGTTGAAAATATGAGATGGGTTCAGTCTCTTCCCTCCACCTTTTCCAGGACCAAATTTGCTCGCACACCAGATGATATGGCAATATCATAGGTTGGTCCCCTATGGATGCATCCCCAGGGGAAGAAGGTGGCCAAGCCAGGCTTGGGGAGCACCTTTTCTCTTTATTCTCTGGTTGCCAGCCCCTATGTTCACCATCAAAGTCTTCCCCTTCCCTTTGATGCACTATTGACTCAAACCAGAATGCTGAGAGCTAATCCCTCTGGCATGGCTGGATGCAGCTAGGATAGCGCCTGTCGGGACCATCCCCGCTTGTGTAACTTGCCAGTGCTGAAGCCTTTGCTGAGCTGCCAGCTCCCATGCTTCCAGGGTGGCATGATTCATCCTGGTCATCTGGTGTTACCCCAGTCTGCTCAGAAGCTGGACAGAGGTGGGAGGAAAGCCTCATGAGGGCCAAGATTGGTGAGCTTTGTGCTCATGGGCTTGTGCTGCAGCCCAAACCTCACTCTGCTCCTGGCACCAAGCGCAGGTGATAGAAATGTTCTAGCTTTGCAGATGCTCTAAAATCATATTTTTTTGTGTATGTGTATCGTGTTGTAATCCACTGCTTTTAGGAAAAAGCTTCTGAGCTTGCAGAGAGGGAAGCCGGGTAAGGCAGGAGTGTTTCTTTGCTCCTGCAGCATAATCAGCTGTGAGGAGGTTGTGGCAGCTTGAGGCTGGGGAGGAGCAAAGAGGGGGAGGCTGGCAGTGGCTGGGCACTGAGGCCTCCCCTAGAACAGTGTGGGAGGAGTTGTGTGTGTGGCCTGACGAGAAGGTGATCAACAGGACAAGCATGACACTGCCCACCTTGGCCCTTGGGAGACTGTGGGGTGAGGGTGCTCAATGGCAGGGTGCCCCAAGTCCCTATAAGGCAGCAATGGACTGGAGTGGAGCAGAGCTGGGCCCAGCAGCTTGGGCACCAGACCCCTGATAGACCACCATGCCCCTGTGCTTGCCCCCCACCTCACAGCGGACTTGCAGTCATCAGCAGTGAGGAGGGGTGGCTGGAGCTCAGCAGCTAAGAGCAACAGCAAAGAGGACTTGAAATGCACCTGCTTTCTCTATCAGCTCAGTGGTGAGGTCAGTGGCGAGGTCAGTGGCATCCCCAAGCAAAGTCGCTGGACTTGCATGGTCCAAGCAGTGTAGTATTGGGCTTCTCCATCTATGTCCTCCTCATGCGTAGCCCAAGTCCTCTCCTTGCCAGCCTCTTTGCCTCTTTCCTGGGGTGAGGTTCTCTCCATCATGATGGCTATATCTCTGCTGGCCACTTCTGCTGGCAGTCTCTCTGCAGCAGGTGGCTTTATAAAAGGCAGCAGATAAATTTCCCGCTTTCCTCCCCACCTCCCACAGCTCCTCTCTTCCCAAATAGTGGAAGGGACTCAGGGAGGAAAAAGCTGCTTTTTCCCTTATCTCCATCTTGCCTTTTCCCCCATCTCCAGGGACCACAGTGTTCCTGCTGCCTTGTGACACTATGAAAGATGCCCGTGACCTGCAGTGATAGCTCACGCTGGCCCCTGACCACTGCATGGCTGCTCCTGATTTCCATATAGATTTCCACTAAGGAGTGTTTTCCCTCCCTTTCACAGAGGCCTTAAAATCCTCTTGTTTCAGCACAGTTACCTCGTTGGAGGAAGAAGCAGTCTGCCTGCAAATGTCTGACATCACAGACTTGCTGAGAGATGCCTTCCTTGGCCTTCAGTGCTGAATGGAGGCTGCTATCAGGCTGGCTGTGTGTGAGTGCAGCATTTGCCTGCTCCAGTCCTGGAACTGGCAAGTGATGAGCAATCTGGTGGTACCCTTTGCAGAGCAGCTCAAGCGCTTCCATAGGGCCAGCAGCTGCCGTGGCCCTCCGTCATGAAGGCAGTAGGGGCTGGGAGTTGTCCTCATCTGTGTGTATCATCATTAATTAATTGCAAGTGCAGGGATTGCTCTGGGGACTGCCAGCAGCATCCAGCATCCCAGCTCAGAGCAAGGACCCGGTGGTCCAACCTGACCTTGAGTGTTTCCAGGCATGGGGCATCTACCACCTCTGTGGGCAAGCTGGCCCAGTGTTTCACCACCCTCATCATAAAAAAAAATCTTATTTAAAATCTTATTTATATCTAGTCTGAATCTACTCTCTCTTAGTTTAAAACCATTACCTCTTATCCTATCACTACAGGTCCTATTAAAAAGTCTGTCCTCATCTTCTGTATGAGCCCACTTTCCTGTCTTCCTGCTTCCAAATATCGCTCACCAGCAGCCCAGAGGCTCCCTGCTCTGTGCTTGGGCTGAACCTGGCCTTAGTAATCCTTTGTGCTGAAGAGCATTAGCAGAGGACAAGGGTGCATGACGCAGCATTAGTGACGCATCCCTGCCCTGAAGAGCTTGCAGCCCAATTAGCTCATATTTGCACGGTGCTTTGCACACACAAAGTGCGGTGTGAGGGGCTAAGCATGCTGTGTGCACAGCAGGATATTGAAATATAAAACAAACATGGGTCAGAGCCAGCCTGCTGTGGCAGCTTAGTGAAATGTGGTGAAAAGGGCTGGGGGTGGAATGAATAAACTCTGCTCCAGTTCTTCCTTCCCAGTTGCCATGCACTGGTTCCAGCAGCTGCTGACTCACACGTGTGAGGAGGAAGTGCTGGAGAAGAGCTGCTCTGTGCACAGCATGTCCCACACACTGGCCCAAACAAGCCTCTCTGGCTGCAAATCTCACCGTAAGCAACATTTGCTCTTGGTTGCCTGAGGTTTGGCTTTATTCTCATGCTGAGGAGTGCTACGACAGTCACTGCTGCCCTGCTTGGTCTGCAGCGTCCCTCTGGGAGAAAGGGCTTGTACAGGCGGCTTCTGTATCGCAGAGGAAGGCCACAAACATCATCCTTTAGGGAGCCCCACTGGATGCTGGGGGCTGGGATGTCTTCTCGTCCAAAAATCTCATACACGGAGCTTAGTCTATCCCAGCACCAAAATGCAGCCCTGGGTCTGCAAGGTAATGCCAAAGAAGAAAGGGTGAGCAGGGAGCTAAGTGTGACACGTTAGCCACTGCAGGGTGATGTGACAGGGAAGGGGTTTAGTCTCAAATACTGTGTTGGTTTAAGGTGAGTCCCAGGTTGTTTCCTTTGGGGCAGTGTAACCGTGCACAGGGTTTCCCAAAGGTGGTGGCAACCTGCCACTCCTGAGAGCAGAAAAACTTGCTTGGCTCCCTAAAACAGGGTTGCCGTCTCTCCCTCTTGGTGGGTCACCAGTTCAGATGATCTGTAGTAGTGAGGCAGTTTGGAAGCAGTTGGTGAAGAGAAAGGAGCTGGCAGAACATGCATTTTCCTTTCTAGGAACAAATACCCATGTGGACCCTGCCAGTGAGTTCCTGTGCCTCAGCGCCATCCCTTTCTGCAGGAAGCCCTCAGGGGGCCATGACCCATAGGTGAAGCATTCAAAGATGGGAGTGGCCATGCCAGAGCAGGGCTCAGTGTGGTGTTGGCATCCCCTCAGGGCCTTAGTGGGCTCGCGGGACAGCTGCTCCCACTGCCATCCTGTCCTGGCTGGCTGTTAGCCTGGTTGGTGTTTGTGCTCCTCACAGGGAAAGCAGTGCTGGAGCGTACAGGTGGCACCATCTTTAAGCAGGTTTATTTCACTTAGCCATGCTCTCACACTCATTTTCCCATTGATTCCACTCACTCCCACACTTGTAACTCCCACCCTCAAGAGCACCCTGGCACATGTGCCAGAGTCACTTTTGGGTGATACAGGGACAAGGGACACAGGCTGCTGAGTCCTCCTGACTTCTCTGAGCAGTTATGTCTCGACTGGCAATGAGAAAACTCATCTTTGAGCGGGTGTTTTATACCCATTAAGAGTCATCAGTTCCCTCAGGGTGGTCCTTTGCCTCCAAACCTTACTGACTCCATACTCCATAGCCCACTGACTAGTTTGCTGTTTGTGGTGTGGTTCTCCTTGTTTGGAAGATAAATCTGGTTTCTGGCAGGCTAACAGGACAGGCTGGTGTATGTCCCATGTAAGGCATCTGCTATCCTACTGGTGGTGGTACAGGGTCTTCTGCTGATGGGCTGTGTGTGCCGTGGCCTTAGCAAGGTGTGGGCTTAACATTCACACCAGTGTCAGTGTTTTTGCTACCAGTCTCTCCACATCCAGAGCCTTGGCTCCGTGGTGGGTCCTGGCTCCACTCTCCAGGAGTCAGTGGGTGACAGTCCCAGGGAGGCAGACAATGTCACAGTGGGGTTGGTCTCCCATGGAGGCATCTGCCCTGAGGATGCTGAAGGTGGCACAAGGAGCCCTGCTCAGGGATACTGCTTCTCCATGCCCACTCGCCCCACAGGCCATCAGCAGCCTGATCCTTTCTTTTTTGGACCTCAGACCATGGGGAGGAATGCCTTGGACCTATGCGGGGTTTTGGAGAGCCATGTCTGTGGTCCTATCCACTCTGTGCTCATCCCCCTCAAGGATGGATGTGGCCAGTGGTGTGCCTGTTCTCTCTTGCACCAAGCTACAGGGACAGAGAGGTCACTATGCCCTTTGGTGCCAAAATTGCCTCTGCCAGGGTGTCTGCTGAGCTCAGCCCAGGGTGATGCTGAGTATTTTCCCAGCCCAAGGTCATTAGTTGTGCTGAGTCAGTGGCTGTGACTTGGGTTTCCTGGCCTCTCTGTCACTGCAGTCCTGCAAGGTCGGTCACTGCAGTCTGGCAAGGTAGGACTCTGGAGTTTTGCCTCCCTGTTTGATCAGGGCACAAGCTTGATCTTCCCATTACAGTGGTCCTTGATTTCCTCTTCTGCAGTCTCGCCATGACTCCTTGCGAAGGAAGAAGGACGCAGAGCCAGTCAGGGAGCAGGAATGCTTGTTTTCTAGAAGGCAATGGTCTGGCTTCTCAGCCTGGCTTTTCTACTGGCTTCATATGGCCACGGGCAGGTCCATCAGCAGCCCTGTGCCCCAGCTGCCCATCCACCAGCCAAAATGAGTAATGCCCTCCCTGCTGGGGCAGGATGCTGAGGCTGAGTGAGCACAGGCATGCCGAGAAGCCTGGCTGAGTCATCTGAGTGCTCCCAAGACTTTGTTTTGGTGTTTTGTTACTCCAGCTATCCGTGAATCCCCTAGCAAATGAGTTTGCTGGCAGGGTGCTTCAAGGGAAAGACAGATTTTGAAAAAATGCATTCACATGAAAGAAATGTCTTATTTTTAATTGGAAATCTGATTCTCTGGATTAGTGCCCACCCAACTGGAGAGGAGAAGCATATGCTGGTGTATCAACAAAACAAACAGGGCACTGAATATTCAAGGCAAACCTTACACACTAAAAATGCTTTGTAGAAATTATCCAGCAAACAGCTTTCAATGGCAAATCGCATACATTCACTGTCCATTCACAGCCATTGCAAAGAGAGGAAAGAAGGATTGCGTTTCTCTAGTGTGCTGCATGTTTTCTGGCCCTATTTGCCATCTTTTCTCTAAGTAGGACCTAGATTGGGTAGATTGTATATTGTGCTTTCTGCCTCTCTGTTATTGCTTCATCTTCCCACTGCAACCCTGCCTGCTCCTGTGTTTCTTGACTTGCCCATCACTGTTGCTCCTCCAGGACAGCGACGCATGGAGGGATGCCTGTCTGTGGTTGGCATCTGGAGGCACTGCCTTATACACTGGGGAGCTCTCCCAACACCTTCTGGAAGCAAAGGCATCAACCCTGCTCTGTTATTAACAAGAATATTTCCTCTGCTGGCCATTAAAGATTGGGAAAAGCACAATGACAGTGATATAGCTGGGAATAAGAACTGGTCTGTTGATGCTGTGGGATTTGTTTGTGCCTTTAAGATATGATTGCAGGGTGCTGTCATCAGAGTATTGCAAAATGCTGAATCATCTCAAGCAACTGGTGTGAAAATTTAGCTTAGATGTTTTAACGATGACTTTAATTCTGACCTGCAGTGCCCATGTGATCTCTTACTCTATATACCACTACTCTAAGTAAAGTATCTCCTCCACTTGGCGGGAGGTTGAACATGTCCTGCAGGTCTGAGTTCAAACTGTTCCTGGTGTGCGTGAGCAGAAATCTCCTTTTGCTGTTTCTGCTGCATATGCTGTTCCTAGAGCATTTACATGGTTTACTTTTAGCTAGTTGTTCCCAATGGTTATTTTAATGGTAACACTGCAGCTATATAATTTGCATAAGCTTTTCTAAGAGCAGCACCATAAAAGGTGAGATTAGTTGGAACAAACAGTCTAGAAAAGTACTGGTTTGGATATTTCGGCGGGGAGGGGTTCCATGAATATCTCAGGATGAAAAGGCTAGAGGAGAGGCAGGAAAATGAGCTTGAGATCATCTTCAGAGGAGCTGTGGTACACCATAAAGGCTGCATTACAGGCCTGACCGCGGTGTGATAGCTTCTTTGGGCAACGGGGTTAAAAGTGCCTAAGAGAGAAGGGACAGAGCTAGAGTGGCTTCAGGTGTCTTCTGCTTTGGAAATTTCTCTGTGCAGTAAGATTCTGGCATTGGAACAGCAGTGCTGGGTGGAGAGACAGGAACCAGTTGGGCTGTGTGGGTGAAGGCTTGCATTTGGGAGGTTTGTGGGCAGGAGAGCTTGGAGCTGGAGATATTAACACCATCTCCAGGAGGAACTCATTTTGGCCTCCAGGAGCAAAATATCTGCTACTGGGGAAGGGTGCAGCAACAAGGACTTGATAGGGAAGGACAGCTCGTACTCATGCCTGTGAAAATCCCCCTCACCCTGCCATCATCCAACAGGATGTTCCTCCTACAAGCATGCAGACAGTGCCTAGAAACAAGCTGCGGGCTCTTACTGCTGGCTAGTGGAGTGGTGGTGGCAGAGGAGGGACTCAGAGGTTGCTAAGAGCTTCCTTGTTTATTTGCTGAAGGTCCTACAGCTTCCTTGGTCAGAGACACTTCCTCCTTGTTAACAAATAGGCAATGAATTATTTAGTAGCTGAAAAGGACAGATGGTGATGGCTCTGCTGCTTACAGGAGGAGGGGAGGGAGAGAGACGTGCACATGAGGAGAACAGATTGAGAGCATCTCCATAGGAAAGGGCTGAACTGGCCAGAGGTCTCTGTGGCCCAGGTGGTTTCACAGCTGCCTGATGGCAAGCAGGAGGCAGGCCAACCAGGGCAAACAGCTGCTGCTTGCCAAAGTGGCCCACTCATTTCCCATGGGTCTCCTCTTGTAGTAGTTCCTTCTTCAGAAGGCTTGTTAAACCAATGAGGCTGTGCTGGACCTCAAAGTACAGGACACCCAACTCAAGCTAGGAGGCAGGCCATGACTGAGGGCACTACAGTGAGACTTTGCCAGCCCATCCCTCACTTCAGACCTGGCTGCAGGGATGGTGCTTCAGCTCCAAGTCTACTGGGTTGCCTTTTGTAGCAGTATCAGCATATCTGAGGTGATCTGGCAATTCTTTTGGGAGCCACACCAATAGTCAGTGTCCCAGCTTGGGCTATGATGTCTCCAAATATCATGGACTGGCTAGATCAATATGTGTATGGTTAGGGACCTAGGAGGAAAACCGAACATGCTGTAGACAGAACAGGCAGATCTGTAGCAGACACTGAAGCCCATGCCCCAGGTAACACTGCACCTTATGCACAGTAAGAGGGACTGCCATGGGTCCGCGTGGTCTGATGGTCTTGATGCCTGTAGTTCAGCACCTTCCTTTGAGACATCTATTTAGGTAACAAAATGACAGCTTAACCTTGTAGTGGAATGAGCCTCAGGCACTGCTGGGCTCATAGCCTTGGACCAAGCATCCCAGACTCTTTGGCTTCCAGTGGAGATTTTGCTTTGGGCTGGAATTTATGCTTCAGAAATGAAGAAAATAGGAATTCACCATCTGTCTGTGTTTAATTTGGAAACTGCAGGCACCAAGAATAGTTCTTAAGTTCTTCAACCCTCTTGAGAGTTAGGATTGAGAATACCTTGGGAATCCCTGGTGTCCATCTGATTGCATTTGTCAAGCTTTATGTTTGACAACCTCCCTCTTCCTTGGTCTTTCTTTTCCCTGGGTGAGGATGTCAAAGTGAGTCAGTGTCTCAGGCATGTAACCTGTGTCAGTTCCTGCCCCAGCACCCTCATCCTGCAGGCTCTGCTTAGCTGCAGGGAGGGGATGCCTGGGCTCCTCAGGAGCTTTAGGACAGACCTAATCTCCTCAAGCAGGAAGCTGCATGGTCTAAGAGAGGAAGGCTAAGGCTACAGCAGTGAACACAAAAACACGTGCTGCTGTAGTCTCCCATCTGTCACACTGACACAGCAGAAGCAAATGTTTCCCAACAAAAGCAAATCCATGTAGAGCTCAAGAAGATCCCCTTTCTAAGCCAAGGCATTTTGTGCCTGCTCTATCTGTGCTCCCCAAGGACCTCTCAATCAGATTTCCTTTCATGCTGAAGAAGAGTCAATCCTGTTTGATCTTGGTGGGAAAAACCACCGCAAACACTTTGCATCTCAAAGTCCCTAGAGGTACTCGCTGCCTTTACATGCTCCTCCATTTCTTAATCAGACCATGGCTCCTGCTCCTCTTCCTCCATCCTGTCCATGTGGGCTGTAAGCATCCTACGGCAGGGATCAGCTGTTACTGGGTGACTGCAGGAGCTGCATCAGCATCCCTGTTGTGCCTGGAATATGGATAAAAAGGAGGGAGAGGAATGAGCACCCAGAGGCTTGAATAGAAAGTTCAGAGGACTACATGTTAATAAGCATGCTGAGGTTTCATATGGCCTTTGTACTGGCCACAATATACTGGTCACAACATACTGTGCTCAGCATGTCTGCAGGTCAAGGCAATCATATAGCTCCTTATAAACTTCAGGCACACCAGAAGATGTTCTTGTCCGGAGCACAAGTCCACAAGTACAGGGATGTAGAATAACTGCGATTGGAAGGGCCACCTACTTCTGAAGATTTTTTAACCCCCTCCAACAACCTATTAATGGACTGTCATGAGATCACCCTGAAGACCTTCCGCTGCCCCAGGGTGCACCTCGCTTTCACCCTGGCAGTGTGGGTGGTCTCATCACAGTCATAGCTGTCCTCTTCTGAAGGCTGCACAGCTCTCCAGGCACCAGGACCAGCCAGCTCAAGGTGCTGAGGGGTATCCAAGGCATGAAGACATGGCAGGTACATGAGGAGAAAGGACTTTGGTCCTGTTGTCCCCACCATGTTTGCTGTGCTGGTTCCCTCTCCTCCTGTTCTTCTGATGAGTGCAGTGGCCATTCAGCACTGTCTTTGCACACAGGTCTATCACATCCCTGCTGTGTCACAGCCATGCTGGCTGCTGTAGGGTGCTTGTTCCCAGGTCCCAGGCACTGCAGGTTTGGAAAGGATCCTCACCTAAATCATGGTGGTAGAAGAGGTTTTAGAAGTAAGCCACAGTCTTGGCCATTAACGGCCTTTACCGGTGAGGACTGTAACCTGCAATATCAGATCCTGAGGAAG
Organism: Dromococcyx pavoninus; assembly: GCA_033558185.1. Taxonomy (NCBI): domain Eukaryota; kingdom Metazoa; phylum Chordata; class Aves; order Cuculiformes; family Neomorphidae; genus Dromococcyx; species Dromococcyx pavoninus. The sequence continues at coordinate 1,026,994 of JAUMJL010000927.1, forward strand.
TGAGGGGAAACCTGGTATCTGGAGTTTTGAGAAGCTGATTCTTTTGAAGACATCAAGTTATCTTTAAAGGAGCAATTCTAATCTGGTGGAAAGACAGAAGGGAGGTCCCACTACTCTTGAGTCACACAGATCGTGTTGCTGGAGGAGAAGGTAGAGCTTGAGGATGTTCCACATGCAGCAGATACCTGGCTGTGGGAAGCAAAGCAAGTGCAGCCCAGCAGCCCAGTCGTTAACTTCATTGTTCTTATTCTCAGAAATTCAAGCAAATTCTGCTTCTCATTCGTACCTGCTGACCACACCAGCGTGGCCATGACTCAACTCAGTTTCTAGGACTGAGGGCAGAGGTGGTGAAAGACCTATCTCAGGTATGACAGAGAAAACCACATAGCATGGGGTTAATCGGGGTGGGAAAGGGGTATGAGGTAGCTGTGAGATTTCTTCATCAAGACCCCCTGCCCTTCATCCCTGGAAGAGACCGGGACTGAGGAAGCTCAAAGGTCACCAGCCAGCCCTCTACCCTCCATTTCCTTAGTGAGCTTCTCAGGCCTTGCTGGAGGAGCCATGGCCCTTTTTCAAGCAAAAGCTGCTCCATCTGCAGCTCTGCCCTTGTGTTGCAGGGTGAGGCCCTGGGACGACCCTGATGGAGAGTGTGTACTCGGTGGAGCCAGCACCGGATGGTGCTGGTCCCACCTCGCTGGACGTGCTCAGCTTTCTGGATGCCCTCGTAAACAGCACAGAGGAGCAATGCTTCAGTGCCCGCTCCCACAGCACCGTGCTGGAAGGACTGCCATTTGGTGGTGTGCCCACTGTGCTTGCCATCAACTTCATCCTCTGGCTGGTGAGTGGGCCAGGAGGGTGTCATGTCCATGGGCACTGCAGTCTCTGGCTGAGGTGTCAGACTGGCTGTGAGCACAGGTGGGTGTGTTATGGGCGTGCTGACAGCCACATACGAGTGAGCCTGCACCCTGGTGTGCCCAGCTGTTTGGGGGAATGGGAGTGAGTACAGGGGACCAAGAGCTTTACCCACATCATGACAGGCAGCAGGTGACACTCAGGCTGCCCAGCAGCAGTAGTGAGATTACAGAGTAAGAGCAGTTTGGCTTAAGGCAAGAGTTTACATGGGCTTGGTCTCATGAGTGTGAGAACAGAAAGGAGGGATGTGAGGAGACCCTGCAGCAAAACCCTTCACCTCTCCTATTCCTTCTTCTTCTAGCTTCTCCTCCTGGTCTTCTCCTGCCTTCGGAAAGCAGCTTGGGACTATGGGCGCCTGGCACTGCTGATGGACAATGATAGGTGAGCAAGATGCAAGGCCACTGCGGGTGATGGCTCCACCTTCTTCAAGAGGGCTGGCAGAAGGGCTGGTGCTGTGGGTTGGCCCATGGAAAAGCTCAGCAAGTGCTCCTGTTCCTCCTTCCCACTAGGAATGGTCTGGTTACCATTGGGGGGCACAGGCACTATCTGCTGCAGGGAGAGGAAGAGCCTGAGCCAGCTTTGATTCTGTCTTGCAGGCACTGTCTGGTGATGGTGCTCTCAGTGCCTGGGAGGGATTGTCCTGGGAAAGACAGAGGCCTAACAGTTGCATTTGGGTGGGAACTGAGCCACCGTCTCTCCCCCTGCCACTGTCTTGGGATGAACAAGGCTGGCCAGTGGCAGAGGCAGAGGGAGACACACAGCTGTAACACTTCCGCTCTTATCGTCAAAGCAGCTTGGCTGATGCAGAATCCCACAAAAATACTGGTGTCACAGTGAAAGCAGAGCCCAGACCAGATTTCCAAGTAGTCTATGCTGCCCAGAGCACAGCTTGCCCCAAGCAGCAGAGCATCTTTCTTTGCACAGGCAAGTGCACACAGAAGGGGTCTCTGAAAGGCTGCACAGCCGGCAGGAGGAAATGCTGTAGAAGCCCCTGTCCTGTTTTCTCCTCTCTCTGGCTCCTCTTGGGCTCAGGCTCTGGAGCTGAGTCTGGCAATGGACAGGCAATGTTTCCCTTCACCAAGGAGATCAAAAGGGCAATCAAGACTTAAAATTCAAGCACAGATTACATTCCTTTTACTGTAATGCCATTTAAAGGGTGAAACTAATGGAATATAAAAGTCTGGTTCAGCAGATTCTCATTCTGGAGCTAAGGCCAGTTCTCCACCAGCCACCCTGCAGTGGGCCAGAGCCACAGAGAAGCTGTGGGGACTCATCAGCTTGGAGGCAGCAAGATGCAGCCCCTGCCCTGAGCCCAGCTGGTCCAACCCTAGAGCAGGATGCAGGGATGGGGTAGGGGGGGCATTTCCCAGGCTGCTCTCCTAGGAGAAGCTTCTCCGAGGGTGCTCATCCTCTTCCATTTGCTGTTTCTCTCCTGCCTCACCCCTACATTTCTCCTCTGCCTGCAGTTTGACGTCACTTTTCTATGGAGAGCAGAGTGAGAAGGAGAAGTCTCCATCAGAGAGCAGCCCCATGGATGCTGATAACAAGGATGTGGTGAGTGCTGGCAACTGTGATAGCAGCTGCTCTTCACTGGAAGCCCAGGTCAGAAATCAAATGGGAGAAAATCAGTCACTGGTGTGACTGTGAAAAAAAGGCAGAACTTATTAAAAAAATACAGGCAGGAAAGTTAAAGAGGCAAAATCTTAGCAGGTGGCAGGAAGCCTGTTTAAAGGCTCAGTACAGGATGCTCTGGGCAAATGTATATTGCTCTTACAAAAATATGTTAAGTGAGAAAGACGGCAGGGAATGCCAGCACAGCTAAAGAGCAAATTAAGGAAGATACTGGAAGTTAGAAGACATCCTTTTAAAAGTCAAGCTGTTCCCAAATGAAGAAAATCTGAACTCTGTTGGATTAAATGTAAAATACACTAAAGGAAGGGGAAGAGGAGTTTGAGGAGAAATTTGTAGAGAGTATAGAAGCAAGTGCTAGATTTTTCTTCACATGTGAGGAATAGGAAACCTGCCAGACAGTTTGTAGGGCCGCTAGGTGCTGAAGACAGAAAATGCTTGATGGAAAAGGCGAGAGTGTGGCAGGAGATCAAAATAAAATTTTGATGCCTGTATCCAGTGAAGAGGAGCTCAGCCAGATTCCCTGCTTCTGCAGGGAAGCATCACAGCATCCCCCCAGCAGTTGGGTGGGGGGATAAGGTTGCAATAAAAGCAGCCTAATGATTCCTGTTGCCATCACAAATTCCCAGGAGCAGGCATGGGACTTCTCACTCACCCCACAAATATTCGTATTATTGACTGCACCTCCTTCATGCAGGTGGGCATCCTAGAGAGCTGGGAATCAGCTGATAAATGCTATAGTTTCAGTAGGGTTTCTGGAAACCCCAAGAAATTACAGCCCAGGGGGTTCTCCGCAGCAGAGCCCCAGAGCGAGGCATAGGAGGGGAGTCAGTCCACCTGTGCTAAGAGGGTGTCTGGCCCCTGCAGAGCTGTTGGGCTTCTGGGGATTGCTGCACCTCCAAAGCCTCCCACTGCAGTTGATCAGACAAAGCTGAGCTGTAGGGTAGGAAGGAAGGTCCTGTTGTGGATAAAGATGGGGAACGGAGAGGAGGAAGAAATTGCCAGCTCTCATGGGGCAGGGTAAGGGAATCCCACAGGATTCCACCTGGGGGTCTCTACTGTCCAAGGTCAGCATAAACCTTTTGGAAAGGGGGCAAAGAGGAGGGGCACAACGGCCAAGTGTTATTTGATACAGTCACAACAAGGAATACTGCAGAGGGACCTTGAACTTGCATGAACTCCAGCATTGGTAAAATGTAACATAATGCATAGGGGAGAAAAATTCTAATATTGCATATGCAATGACAGAAGATGAGCTATTACACAAGATCTTGGCATTGTCCTATATTGCCTTATGGCAGTGCCAACTCAGTGCTCAGTAGTGGCCAAAAAAGCACATTGACTGTTAGGGACCATCAGGGCACAGAGGGAGTTAGCTGGGAGCCTGTGTTACAAAAATGTTCCATGTTTCTGAAGCAGCTGCATTTGGCCACTGCTGCAGACAAGCCACTGGGCTGGGCATCCCAGTCATGCAACCCTGTGGGCTGCCTCCATTTACTCAGTGCCCTGGCCCCACACACCACACCACCTCCCCACACATCCCCAGCGCCTGCCATGCCCCAGCTTCTCATCAGAGAGGCAGGAGTAGTTGTTTCCAGCTCATCCCAAACTCTCTTTCCTTCCAGGGATTCTGCTCCTGGCTCATTTCTATCTACCAGATGAAGTGAGTATGTGCCCTTGGCATCCATGCCTCACCGCTCCCTGTCCCTGGGGAGTGGGTGCTTGCAGGTGGTCACTCATCACTCAGAATTGCTGGGACCACCGGCAGAAGAGAGCCCTCCTAAAACATCTCCATGGGAGAGAGAGCAGAGGGCTCACTTCTGCATTTCCCCCTGGCTTCTATCCCAAAGGAAAGGGCTTCAACCTCTTCTGGTGGGAGCTGGTCCTATAATGGGATGGAAGCCTGAGGGCTGCTTGCATCCCTTGTGTCGCTGTGCCCAGATCCCTCATGCCACAGGCAGGATTCCATGAGTTGGTGTGGGTTGTATCAAGCTGGAGCAGCCAGTGTTCCCAGGGTGGGAGGTGATGGGGAGGCACCACCACCCTCTCACCTCCACCCGCCTCTCCCCCAGGGACGAGGAGATTCAGAGCAAGTGTGGGATCGATGCCACCACCTACCTCTCCTTCCAACGGCACCTCCTGGTCCTGCTGACGCTGGTCTGCGTGCTCTCCGTGGCTGTCATCCTGCCCGTCAACTTCTCAGGGGACCTCCTAGGTAGGTGCTTCCCCAGTCACAGGTTGGCTCAGTAGCTTGGCAAGCTTCCCCAGTTTCAAGGCAAGCACCATGGCCTGGGGATGGAGGGCAGAAGGACCCTCTGTTAGGAGCTCCCATGTGAGCAGGAACCCACCATGAGCTGCGGAACAGAGGAACACAAAAGGCAAGGAGTGTCAGGGCAGCAAGAGCTTGGTGGGGTCCTAGGAGATGGAAAAGGAGGGAACAAAGACCAGAGCCACTAACTTTGGGAGCATGGACACATGCACTGCACTTGGTTCCTGTAACCTCCCACTTCCCCTCTTCCCCTGCAGGACACAATCCCACCCACTTCGGCCGGACAACTATCGCCAACATCCCAACACAGTACGTGGCTCCACATCTGGAGAGGGACTGTGGATGCTGCCACTGTGGTGGGCACTTCAGAGAGTGCCCGGGCACGGTGCTCACCACAGTCCCGTGCTGGGAAGAAGGACAGGCCCACGTGAGGAGCATGCCACTCACAGCACCCCGTGTCTGTCTGCACCACACACAAGCACCATCGTGGTGGCCAGCACACTGGCACTGCTCACTGCAGAAGTGCTCTCAGGGATGCTGGGTGACCTAATTTCTGCCAACACCCTGGATGCTGCCCCTGTTGTCCTTGGGGCGAGGGTCCAGCAGCTGGCTCGAGGAGGTCCCACTGGGTGGTGGGGGCAGCTGTGGCAGAGGGGCTTAGCACCAGGCTGGTGCATGTAGCACACACCTGCCACAGCACCCACTGATCCCCTCTTCATCTCCTCCAGGGACCGTCTCCTATGGTTGCACAGCATCTTCGCTCTCATCTACTTCATCCTCACCATCCTGTGCATGGCTCACCACTCTGTCCACCTTGAATACGGAGAGAATGAGAAGGTGAGCAACAACCTGTCCGCCAGTCCTGCCTTGTTCAGCACTAATGGACAACTTTGTGCTTTACAGAAAGGACGGTCCCAGTAGGTACAGAGACCTTTAGAAACAGCCTTGAACTGGGCAGGCAGGGAAAGATATGGCTGGTTTTCTCCAGCTTCTGGAGAAAGCTTGGCAGCCTGGAGGCAAATCTTTCTATTGCTGCCGTGTCTCTGGAGATGGAAGCTCTATTGTGTTTGTCTGAGTCTCTGGGAGGTGGCAACAATCAGCTGTTTCCCTGGGTCTGGGAGCAGGGTGTTGAGGATATCTGTGCTGACCAGCATTTGGGGTGGCAGTTGGTGCCCTAGGGTTGCAGTGGGATGTCCCTCAGACCCCTGCTCACACACCCCCACTGCCCCTTTTCCTTTCCCAGATTGCCCGGACACTGATGGTTACCCACATTCCCAAGGAGATCACAGACCCTTCCCTTATCATCAAGCATTTCCAGTGAGTAGTGGTGTGTCGCAGCTTTGCCAGGGCTGCGGGCAGACAGGTGGCAAGGGCTGGCACTGTCCCCTGGCTCCCAGTGCCACCATGCCCCTGTGCCCACAGCGAGGCTTATCCCAGCTGCACTGTCACCAATGTCCAGTTCTGCTTCGATGTGAGCAAACTGATGAAACTGGATGCGGAGAGGTGAGTGCATGCAAGTCCCCGTGGCCTCTGCAGGTGGGTGTACCACTCCTGCCCACCAGGCAAAGCATTCATCCTGTCTGTTTGCTGCTTCCCCAAAGACCCATATCCTTTTTGGCTTTCTGGCAGGCGCAAGGCAATGAAAGGGCGACTTTACTTCACCACCAAGGCACAGAAAGAGGGGAAGATCATGATCAAAACCCACCCTTGCGCCCGCATCTTCTGCTGCCGCTTCTGTGGCTTTGAGCAGGTAGGTGGGTGCGGGCAGGGTTGCAGGCAGCGTATCCTCCCTGCTGCGGCCAAGCAAGCGCGGCAGAGCTCTGGCTGCTCCCTCAGGTGGATGCCGAGCAGTACTACGGGGAGCTGGAGGAGAAGCTCACCGACGAGTTCAATGCTGAGCGCAACCGCATCACGCTGAAACGGCTCGACATGGCCTTCGTCACCTTCCAGGATGAACGGATGACGGCTGTGTGAGTGCTGCTTGTGCAATAGGCATGGAGATGTCCCCCAGCCTGGTGGCCACTGCTACTGGGGAACTGGGGCACCTTGCCAGCTTCTCCAGCCATAGCCAGGCAATGGGTCTGTCTCCTCTGTGCCTCTGCCATCTGAGGAGATGGCAGCTCTGTTGAGGCTGCAGGAATACTCTCACGATAAGAGAGAGCCCTTGGTCTGGACCTGACAACTGGCTCCTTCCTCCTGCAGGATTTTGAAGGACTATAGCCACATCCGCTGCCGCAAGAACCCCCAGCAATCCTCTGTCACTACTGTGGTCAAGTCACACCACTGGGGTGTTCGCTATGCCCCTGCACCCAGCGATATCATCTGGTGAACCCTTGTGGTGGAAGGGAGGGAGGAATGGGGGCAAGCAACCGGGGGAACCCGTGCTTATAGCTGTAGGGAGCCCATGGAGCTGTAGGGTACCTGTGCCCTTAGTCTATAGAGCACTTACCCAAGGTGGCAAGGGCTGACAGTCCCTCCGGTGGCAGTAACAGAAGTCAGCAGGGGTGACTGGGGAGATTACTTGGCTGGGTGAGGTTCAGGTTAACTGCCAGGCTTTGATTTCTCCAGCTTGACTCCAAAGCCTCCAGGTGGTACAGACACCCCCCCCTGCAGCCATTTTCTGGTCCTGGGTGCTCTGCAGGTATCAGTGCAGCAGCATGAGGAGGGAGAGAGAGTAAGCTCAGAGCAATGGCTTCTGGGATGGTTCGTGTTTGTAGTGGGAGGCAGACCTTTGGAGAGCCAGGCTGGGAGGCCCAAGACACATGGCTTTTCTTCCACACCATGTCCAAATCATGCTTTCCTCTTACAGGGAGAATTTATCGGTCCGTGGCACATCCTGGTGGGTGCGATTCGTCCTCCTTAATATCTGCCTCTTCGTCCTTCTCTTCTTCCTCACCACACCAGCTATCATTGTCAACACCATGGACATGTTCAATGTCACACAGCCTGTGGAGAGCCTCAAGGTAATCCCTGGGGCCTAATGCCAGCTTTCCAAAAGCGTCTCCATTTCCAGGCTTGTCCATGGTAGGGGGAGGGCATAGGCTCTGCAGTGGCCCAAGAAGATGAGCCATCACTGGGATGGGCTTTCGTGAGAGAGTGTTCATGCCCTTGCTTTCCATCCATCCCCTTCTTATGTCTCCAGTGGCAGAGCGCTGGGGCATCTATGCAAACCTGAGCTTTGGTGCTAGTGTCCTTGAGGGAGGGTAGATTAGCATATATGCAAGGTTGGGGGAGGGGTTGGGGAATGGGAATAGCTCCAGGAGATGTTAGGAGCTGCCAGCACCACATCTCCTTCCAGCTCAGTGACCTGTGAGCTGTTGGCAGGCAATAGATCTCAGAGCGCGCCTGTGGTGCCTTTGGCTGGTCTCAAGCTCTTATCTCCTGAAACAAATGCTCCTGTTCAGGGAGAGGATGTCCAGCCTGCCCACTGCACACACCATTCTGCACCAGGAGGCCCAGGGAGCTGTCTGCAGCATGGCTGGGCTCTGGCATGCTCCTGAAGGGGTGCATGTCTCCTCTTACAGAACCCAATCATCACCCAGTTTTTCCCCACACTGCTGCTCTGGGCCTTCTCCGTCTTCCTGCCCTTCCTCGTCTACTACTCAGCATTCTTGGAGTCGCACTGGACAAGGTAACAGAGCTGGCCCCCACGCTTCCCCAGGGCTGTGGTAGGTGGGAGGAACCTTAGTAGGACTCAAGGGACACGACATGCAGTGAGGCAGGCAGTAAAGCAGCAGACTCCCACAGAGCCGCATGAGTGTTGCCTTCCATGGAAAGTCTATGCCCAAAGGAGCCATCTCCTTGTCACAGCCTTGAACGCTTCCAGGCTGTTGACAAAGGCAGATGGAGGTGGTTTTAAGACCAGTTTGAAGAAGTTTGTGAAAGGGATGGCGTGATGGTGGACTGGCAACAGCAGGGCTATGGCCCTCACTAAAGAGTCACATCCCAGCTGTACTCCCAGCTCTGCAAATCAGGGTATGAATTCAGGATGCTCAAAGTCTCCTAGGAGAGGAAGCTCTGCCCAGCTCCTACCATACACTGTCTCTGTCTTGACCAGCCGCTGGCCCCAACCCCTGTGCTTCACCTGCTGAGTCTTTGCAGGAGCTTTGTTGCCACTTCCCTTCCTTCTCCTGGGGAAAACAGGGACTTCTAAACCCATTGTATACTGCCAGCTGCTTCTTTTTGGGTGTCTGTGCCAGCAAGGATGATATGAGAGGGCAGAGATGAAGGAGATGAGAGACAAAGCTTTCACTGCAGCAGATTTCCTCATGATCATTACACACATACACACCGGCCTGGGAGAGGCTTTGCAATGCCCCAGTAGATGCACAGATCAAATGCACATGGGGCTGGGAGTAGCTCCTTGGCGAGGAGTGAGACCAAGCCCAGACCCTCTTCTCCACAGGCTGCTCTGCCTCAGAAAAGTGTAACATTCTTCTTTTGCCTCCCCTGTCCCCAGGTCAAGTGAAAATCAGCTCACCATGCACAAGTGTTTTTTCTTCCTGGTGTTCATGGTCATCATCCTACCCTCACTAGGGCTGAGTAGGTATGAACCACCCTGCTGTGCTGCTCTCCCTGCAACCCAGCAGCCAAGATTTCAACCCAAGCCCCTCACCTCCCACAAGCCAGCCCCAAAGTGCTAAGGGCCCATCACTGCCACTGAAACCAGGCTCTCTGGGGAGGAAAACACTTGCTCCTTAGCTGTGCTGAGCTGCTCCCAGGTGGTCACAGACAGAAAGCTTCCCTGTGGAGGCAAAGGGAAGCAATGCACCTGGCCAGACTACCACAGATGACCCAAGGGTGTCTTGCCTGGGTCAGCCCTTCAGCAAATCCTGAAAGGATCAGGTCAAGTATCTGCATAATACTGGCTTCAGCAAGCCCGACCAGCCGTGGGTGCAATCGCCCACACCTTGGTGGTCCCATGCAGCAGAAGAGGCTGCTCTGACCGTTTAGGTCCTGCCCAGGGCAGAGGAAAGTATCTGCTCACTGAGTGACCTCACATTGCTCTGTGACTCCTCCTCTTTCTGAGCTGCTCCTCTCTCCCCCCTCCAGCCTGGACCTCTTTTTCCGCTGGCTCTTTGACACCCACTTTCTGGATGAGGCTGATATCAAGTTCCAGTGAGTAGCAGGGAGCTCCTGAACCTCCTGGGCAAGTGGGATTGCCTGACACCAGCCTCCAGCAGCTCTCCCAGCTGCCTGCCTCAGCATCCTCTCACCCTCCATGTCTTTGGGGCAGGTGCGTTTTCCTCCCAGACAATGGTGCTTTCTTTGTCAACTACGTGGTCACCTCCAGCCTGATTGGGACAGCAATGGAGCTGCTGCGCATCCCGGGCCTCCTTGTCTATACTGCCCGTCTCTGCTTCGCCAAGTCTGAGCCAGAGAGGCTCCACATCAAGCGGGTACGCAGCTCTGGTCACCTCCAAGTCTAGGCAACCCCCCGCATAGCAAAGACATGCTTGCTGGAAACTCAGATCGTCACAGTCCTATGGGGAGGCTTTCGGGGACAAGCCACCATGCAAGGGCTGGCCCTGACCCCATGGAACTAACAGAAGGAGGCAATTTTGTGGGCCAGGGTACAAAGGCAAAGGCAGCTTTTGTAGTGGCAGAGGCAGTAATGGTGCTGTTGATTGTGCCCCAGAGCCAAGCCTACCAGTTTCAGTTTGGGCTGGAGTACGCCTGGACCTGCTGTATCTTCTCTGTCGTCATGACCTACAGCATCACCTGCCCCATCATTGTCCCCTTTGGTGAGTACAATCCCATGCCCCTGGTCCCATTACCCCAGCCATGCCAAGAACAGCCTCTCTCAGCCACCAGCAGTGGCGTGGGATCACGAGCTCCCTGCATGGTACAGGAGGGCACCCTTGGGCATCATCTCCTGGGGCCTGTCCTGCTGTCCCTGTTGTCCTGGCTGGCCCCATTGTCTCTCTCCAAATAGCCCCTCTCCTCCTGACAGGTTTGCTCTACGTGCTGCTCAAGCACATGGTTGACCGATACAACATCTACTACGTGTACATCCCCACCAAGCTGAACCAGCGCCTCCATGTTGCTGCCATCAGCCAGGTCATGGTGGCCCCCATCCTCTGCATGTTTTGGCTGCTCTTCTTCTCTGTCCTGCGCCTTGGTAGGGAGAGCTTGGGGCTGCCCTCCCCACTGCTGAGGGTTACATCTAATGCATAGGGGGTTGAGCTGCCCATGTCATCTCTCAGTTACACACAACATGGAGGGTGGGAAGGGGAAAGGTGTGGTGGAGACCTGCCAGATGAAAGATGTGTCAGTTAGTGTTTTGGGAAGGTTTGTGGGAGCAGATCAGGTATCAGCCTGGGTCTCAGCTGGACGTGCAGCAGGTCATTGGAGGTTCATATGCTGCCCCAGTGTCTCTTGTGCTCTAGGTCCTACCCGCCCTGTCACCCTGTTCACCTTTGTGGTCCTCCTCTCCTGCATCATCTTCTCCTTCTTTGGCCTCTGCCTGAAGAAGCTGCAGCCACGGAAACCCTCCAGCTACCAGGTGAGTGTGAGCAGCTGCCCATCCTTTTCCCTCACCCTACTGCATCCCCTCCTCAGCTCTCTGGATTGCGTTTGCCATGAGGAGTCTGAGGCAGTGCCTGGCTGCCGCTTTGGCTGAGGACCCCCAGACAGTCGTTTCCTCCCAGCCTCCCTCTCCCCAGATGTCTGACCAGTCTGAGGGAGCCTTCAATGATGTGGAGCGGAGCAGCGTCTCCTCCACCCCCAACTCCAACGTGAGTACCCCTCCCCAGCCCTGCCATGGCCTCCCTGCCTCTCTCTCCTGGGCTCTAACCCCCACTGCCCCCTGGGGCAGCTCTTTGTGGCCACCGTCCTGCAGGAGCCTGAGCTGAGCCTGACACCGGCGGCTTCCCCAGCACACCAGTCCTATGGCACCATGGGCAACCACCTGGAGCCAGCAGAGGATGGGGAGGACGGGGGGCTACAGAGCTTTGAGACAGAGCTGGAGACAGTGGAGGGCGAGTACAGGAGTGGCCCCGTGATGGAGAGCCAGGCTCGCTACCAGTGAACATCCCTGCCACCAGGGAGAGTGGAGGACATGCTGGGGGGAAGGAAGGAGCCTTCCCAGCACTGGTGGGGACCACCTCGCTGACAGGGTGGGGAGATGACAGTGCTGATGTGAAGGATGAAACCCTATTGCATGGGAGGTGGTGGGAGGCTCTGCTGGTCCCTCCTGCTGCAAGGACCTGCTCAGTCCCCCCCCATTCTCCCCGTTCCACACCTGCCTCTTCCAGCCCATCATGGGGAAGAGGGGATGCAGCAGTGTGGGGAGAGGGTGTCTCTGAGAGGCCATGCTTTGGAGGTAAGAGGGAGGCCGTGGCCCCTCTGTGAGGGCAAAGCAGCTCAAACAGGTTAGACAACTCTGCCTGCTACCACGGTGTCCCATGGGTCCTCAGTGGCAGGGACACCTGTACCTAACCCTTGCTTCCTACCCTGACCACTCACTGCTACTGGCAGGCACCCTCCTGCGTCCTCCGAGCCAGCCATGCAAACTTCTGCCTGTCATGCTGCTGCCCCCAAGGCTTTGCCCATTAAAGCAGGGACTGCTGAGACATTTGGGCTTTGGTGGAGAAGGTGGGTGCCCATGGCTACTCCCATATCTGCCTGAGCACCAGCAGCTCACCCCAAAACAGGCATCATAACACAAGTCCAGCTTTCCCCCATCCTCCCCACTGCTGCTACTGCATCATGCCTTTGTCCTTGGGCCCCTGGGAGGAGTGGGAAGTTAAGGGACAAGTGTTTGATGGCTGCGAAGGCAGTCCCCCATCATCCTGTCTCCCCAGCCCCCAGCAACATCCTCTTCATGCTGGCACTTTCCCTGGGGCTGGCCATGAGACCCTGCATGGCTCTGTCCTGTTGCAACAGAACTGGAGGGGACGGGCTGGCAGGATCCCAGCCTCCAGGTCCCGGTCCACCACATCCTGCCCTTGCCCACAAACCACAGCCCTGGGATGGTCCCCCCAGCAGCCACACTGCCTCTTGAGTGGAAGTCTTGCTGTGGTCAGCATGAATGTGCCAGCATCCCTTGGCTTTTCCAGCTCAGCAGTCGTGGAGGCCCCTGAGGATGAGGACAGATCTTTGCCGTCCTTGGCTCTTGTCCCACCAGGCCAGCCTACCTAGGCTTGCTGGCTTCTCATTTGGCCCTGCTATGACCTCGGGCCTGATTTTCCTGTTCCTGATTTTCCTGCTGGCTTCAGAGCAATTCTAGCTGCCCTCCTGGGGCCATGCAGCGAGGACAGGGATGGTGATGTAACAGCACTGGCGCTGCTGGCGTGGAGAGCCCTGCTGTGTGAAGGCAGACGCTCGGCCACAGCACCACTCAGCATTACTGGTGCTGCTGGGAGTCGGGGCACGGTGTGCCAGTCCTGACTGGGAAGCATGTTAAAAGGCTGCCCAGCAGCAAGCTGTGGGGCTCTGTTGGACTCAAATGGGCCCTGGGACATCCCCGTGGGGCTGGTACGTATCAGCTCAGCCAGCTGGCAGCCCCGTGGCCCCCATCCCACCACACTCCTGCATGCTGGGACAGTGACTGCAGCATAGTAGTCATTGAGTGGTTGCTTTGGGGGGGCCTTGAGCTCAGGTGCTCCCTCTCAACCTCAAAAAGCACCCGGAGGAGAAGGGGGGGCTTCCTGTCCAGGTGCCCCCATGGTTGCCTACAGCACCAGCCAGAGTAGGTCAAATGCTGGAGGCCTCTCTCCACGTGGAGGCAAATGCCTGCAAGCGGCACTGTGTCCTTGGGGGCTCGGGCTGCTGGTCCGATTGCCCTTGGCTGCCCCGCTGTAGGAATGTGCCAGAGGTCTGTACCTTCTCGTGATTTATTGCTATGACCGTGCCTTGAATAAAATGACTTCACCCAGCTGCTGCCTAGTGTCATCACCCCCGCACCTCCTGCCTGGTGGCAGGAGAGTGGGGACCCTTGCTGCTTTAACATGTGAAAGTACCCCAGCCTCTTGCCTCACCTGCAGGCTGCTTTTGCCCCTTCCTAGGGATGTCTTGCAGAGGCTTCAGTAGGGAGGAAACTAAACTAATGGAACACATCCACACCTCAGTGTCCACCACAGTGCCCATGAAAGCAAAGCCCAGCAAGTGGGCAGAAGCAGCAAAGGTGGAGAAACGGGAGATCCCACTGTGTCCCCTGTTGCCCTTGACAACATCCTGACATTGGGGATGGAATGCAGCCCTGGAACAGGAGTGTCCGTCGCCTGCCTATGTTCACCATACAGGCAGGGCTGGCTCAGGACACCACCAAAGGGGTACACACTGCCTTAGGGAGTAGGGGTCGCCAGGCACTCCTCTGGGACCACAGCAAGGAGTGGAGGAGACCCATCCTATCTATGGATGGAGCAGATGCTCCCAAAGCTAAACTGCCCACCAGCAAGTCCCAGGGAAGGGTGTGAATACCATTTTGGAAGCCTTTCTCTAGGTTTTGAGCAGACAGCTCTCTTTTGCTCCCCGTCCTGCCTTCGGGAATACACTCTTTATACCCAGATTCCTACTTGAATAATATCCGTCTGGTTTCAGTGAGTCCCTCCTTGGCTCCCATGGGGTAAGCCTTGCCCAGCCAGCTTGGCTTAAGGCACGGAGGGGGAGGGGAGCACAGGGAGGGCTTCCTTTTGGGTGAAAAATAAAGTTTAAAAAAAAACTCCCCTCATTGCACACCCCCCACAGAGACCGCCCCTGGTTTGTATTGAGTCGGAAAGGGGCCTAATGTCTTGATTGCTCCAGGGTGTGGAGGCAGGATCCCTGGCTGTGATCGAGGGCTGCAATTCCCACCCCCCACACCCCCCTTGCAGATCTCCCGGCCTTTGCACCAGGGAAGCTCATCACAACTTAACAAGGTTGTGTAAGCCCCATGACGCTGTGTCGCCACCACTCTGGCCCTCAGAAACCTGCTCGTCTGATTACAGCCTGTGCATACAAAAGCCCTTCACAGCCGGGCCCCAGCAATCACACGGCACTCCTGCTGTGCTGGCCGGTGGCAGGCAGTGCCGGGAGCCGTTGGGCAGCAATGAAGGCAAAGGGGTGGTTTGTGGGAGCCATGGAAAACCTCCATATTGGCACAGGGAGTTGAAGATGGCGGTGCTGCAGAGCATGCTGCACTGGCTCTTACCCACAACGCCGAGGCTGAGCTCCCACCGCCAGCCCTCAGCCTGGCAGCTGTATTCCAGGCCAGGAAGGGCTGTAAAATTTATTTTAGCAGTGAACAACAGGAAGGATTTCGTTGTGTTCAGGTATCTGCTGCTCTCCTTGTCCTTTGCAGCCCATCACACAGTGCCCTGCAGAATAAGCCCCACCCTAAATGTTGCCCAAGACAGAGCAGCGTGGCTTTCCCACCATGCTCTCCTGCGGCAGGGCTGGGATTTCCAGCCATCAACAGATGCTATTACAGACACCGAGCTGGCTTCTCCACTCTAGGGGCCATCCTTCTTCAGTGCCAAGTGCTCAACTCTCCCAGGCCTGGAAACCCACCATGACAAAGCTAGAATGTGCCTCTGGAAGGGGCAGACAGGACCTCCTGCATTCCCACCAGCTGCTCCCTGGGGCAAGGATGCTGGCACCGCTCTGCAGGCCAGCTGGCAGGGTGGATGTCACATGGAGTAGGGCAGGAGTTCGCAGTGAGGCTGTGCTCTGCTGCTACGGGCAACCAGAAGTGGTGTGAGTCAATGCTGTCTCAACGAACAAAAGCAGCAGCTGAACAACAGAAAAGGGATTTTTTTAAGCTGATTGCTTAAAAATTATTCCATTAGAGATCATTAAACTTGAAGGGTAATAAACAAACAGCTACCCTCTCCGCTGCTCACCCATTTAATTACAGTACAAAAAAGCTCCCAAAAGGCATTTGGTGCTGGATGCCTTCTCATGTCAGTTGATCTGGACTACACAAGTGTTCCCAGTGACCAGTATCTCCAAAGCTAGAGCCAACAGAACACCAGTAAACCACTCCCTGTCATCCTGGGTTTTTCGGCTTGCTTTGGCTTTTTATATTGAAATAAACATAAGGCAGCCCAAAGGGCTGAGACTCACTGCTGCCCTTTATTAAACAGTACAGCTGGGTGTAAGAGGAACAAACTAGTTCAGTTCTCTTGGAATTTACACAAAACATGGTACAGAAGAGAAGTCAAGGAGCTGGGAATGCTAGAGCAAGTGGGGATTGCTTGGGGCAGTAATACCCACACAGCACCCACCACACATCTGCCTACTTGTCACACAGCCAGAAGGTCCTTCCTATAACGCTGAAGGCTGAAGCCCAGAACAGCATTGCAAAGAGGACGTCCCCATTCCCAAACCCTCCTGCCTCATACCATGCTATCACAGACAACGCCTCCCCCCAGCCCCAGCTCCTCTATCCCTCACTACCCAGTACGAGAATGGGGAGGACCTTACCTGATCCAGCTGACAGTGAGAGCCATGGGCCAGGATGCACAACACCATGCTGTAGGACTGCAGAGTGGAGCCTGGTACTGCGGGGAGGACAGTGACTATCCTATATGGAGGTAGTCACTGCCTGCTCCACAACACCCCTCAGCTCCCCTCACAAACACAGATGGAGGGCTCCTTGCTCGCTGGAAGCCCCAGAAGCCCATGGCCACAACCAGGACACCCCAGCATCCCCTCCAAGACACGGGGCTGGGATATCTCAGCTGCAGCAGCAACGAGCAGGCAGCCCTCTCCTGCCCCAGAGTGGAGGACATCTGAGTACAGAAGGAATATGTCTCTACAACAGGATCATCTCAGCCCTCAATGCCAGGCTCCTCCTGCCCTGTAGAAGCAGCAAAAAAGCGTGCTGCCTGTAACTGAATACTTGCTCCGGGTCCTTGCTCTGAGGGTAGTGATGGCTGGAAACACGGTTCTGCCTATCCCACAGGACTTCACGTTGAAGATAAACTCTTCTTCAAAGTGCTCAAGTTTAGCTCCCCCCAGAGCCCTCAGGCACTGCCTCTCAGTCGTTTCCCGGGATTCATCCAGCAGACACTGTCTCATCACTGCGGTCCTGACACAGCACTGCTGCACACACCTGACAGGGTGCCTCACTCTGTCTGAAGTGGCTGTGTCTCAAGTAAGGCTGACAAGGATTGCTAAAGGGTGAAGAGCTCTGCAGATGGGCACTGCATACAGCTAGAAAGTGCTCCTGGTCCTGACACCATCAGTAGAGAAATTCCAGCTATGCTTCCTCTGGCCAAGAGCCAGAATGATTTCTGAAAGCTGTTGCCATGACATGATTGCAACTTTCATTTTAAGACATCTTTTCCTTGTATTTACTTTATTCTCTTAACACAAAGCAGTAAAGAGCCCCCGCTGCTGCTGCATTTTAGCTGGCTCTGAGGTTAAACCAACCGGCCAAGCCAACATAAAGCCTTTCAGCTGGCAGCCCAGACCTGCTAAAAGCAGCCTCACTTCAGGATTAACATGACCCCACTGCCTGAAGCATTCCTAGCAAATACACAGAGAGTTATGGCCAACCCGACACGAGAAAAATCCTTGGATCCCATTCCAGGGAGAGCAAGGCAGAATATAGCATCAGGGTTAATTATCTGGTAGTGATGCATGGGTGAAGGGAGGGGGGGAAAAAGCTCTCCACACAAGGTTTGGGGAGGATGGCCGCACAGCGTGGCTCACTCCCACATCTGCTGCTCCTGCCCCAGGAGGGAGCCAAATCCACCATCACCTACACAGTTGAACCAGGCACAGTGACGAGCAAGTGGTGCAAGTGGTGCCAGATCTGGCAGGTCTCAAGCATGGCAAATAGGATCTCCAGTAAATAAGCCTGAGAGGCCTATGCTAGCTGTCATCTAACTAGGTTGGGCAGCAAGAGGAGGGAAGACGACCCAGTTAAAAAACAGAATAGATCCATGGGTGATGGTGCTTTAGCTAGCCCACAGGAACTCAGGGCAGGGCAGTGTACCTGTGCTGCAGCACTCCTAGGCTTCACTGCAGAGAGGTACTCTGCCAGCCCTTGGCAAAGGCAGAGAAGTGGCTGTGTCAAAGAAAGGCAGAACCACAGAAAGCCCTGAAGCACACGTCACTGAAGGAGACAGCGGTAGGTTGGTACACAAAGACAGAGGTGGAGAGAGGCAGAGAGCACGGTGTGAGCACTCCCCCTGCCCAGGACTGCTGCACGGTCAGGAATGGGGATGGCTGGCAGGATCTAGTCCCCTTCTGCGAGGGTCTCCCAGCCACGCCGCATGGCTTTCACTACAGCACCATAGAGTTTGCTCCAAGCGTCCCGCACGTCTGGGCTGAAGGCAGTGCCAAGGCATTTCTCCAGCATATACAGCAAGGACTCACCAACAGTCTGCAAAACAAACAGGGAAGCATCAAGCTCAGCACTGGGGGGTGACACACAGCCCCTTCACTCATTCATTGCCTTTTTGAACTTCTCCCATTGCAGTGCAGTTGCTCCACCAGTGAGGTCAGGCCACACCATCTCCTTCCCTTGCTCTATGCCGTCCCTTACCCCACACCCTGGGTGAGCTGGCAGTGCAGGCAGGGAGCAAGGGCTGACATGGCACACATCCAACCTCCATGGCTCCTAGATGCAGGTAGACAGCCGCATCCCCTGGCACAGCTGACCAATGCCCTAACACCAATGCCAAGAAAGCAGGACAGACCCAAAGTTGGATGCTCAGGGTCCATGTCACTGCTTCTCAGGCCTCTCCATAGGGCACTGCCCTTCATGGAGCTGTAAACAACCCCATCCAGGAGCAACCATACACTGAGCACAGGGCTAGTGGAGATCACTACCCCAAGCAACCCTGCTCCCTCTGAAGAGGACCAAAGCTAGCATTATCAGGAGGGAGCCATGCGTTGATTAGAAATCTTCCCTACAACCTGCCCTTCCCCGCTTTGTTATCCAGCATTTCTGTCTGTGCTTGATGGTAGAAGAGGAGCAAGAGAGAGTTAACATGGAGGATATTCCTGCCTTACTGCCTTGGAGGAAGCAGAGACTGAGGTGCAGCAACCCCATCCCAGTGCAGAGAGGTGGATGCTCCCTTTCCCAGGCATGGTGAGGTTTGCCCAGAGCATTTAATGAAGAGATCCAGGGCCCAGGGCAAAGACAGCCCTGTGTCACAGGAGAGACTGCGGTGCCCCAAACCATGGTCCTCTTCAAACACGGGAAATGCCTTGCTTCCCTCTGTCCTTTCTCCTTGGGCTTACTGAGGGAGGGCAGAAAATGAGAAGAGCTCAAGTTTTTCCCTGACTGAGCCAACATCATTACGCAGATATCTGTAGTTCAGGGGCTGCCCTGAGCCACCAGCTTTTTCTCCAGCCAGCTGAACCCAGCTGCAGGCAGGGCTGCAATGGGACAAGAGAGGATGCCTCACCGAGAAAGACTCAACCTTCACACCAACTGCCTGATGCTTCTTGCCAAGGTTGCAGAGATACTCTTCCAGGCAGGACAAGTTCTCCAGGTGGCTTACAGCAGCATCAATCACCAACATCACCTGCAGGAGCATAGAGGCAGAATGGCATTGGCAGCAAGGTTCTGCTGTCCTCTGAAAAAGATACTGTCCTGTCTCCTTTGCCCTTCTCAGCCTGACCACCTCTTAGCCCAGCAGATGCCCTCTGAGCTTTCCTTTGCTCTGCTGTGGTCCGTGAGTAACATCAGTGAGACATGCTGGCAGAAGCACACACCGCATCCTCCCAAAGGATGCCACAGCAAGCAGTACTGCACATCTCCCTGTCCCAGAGTGGGTAAACAGCTCTAAGGCAGGGCAGTTACAGGCTAAGATCTAATGCTGATGCAGTCATTACAGGTTTTAGGACCCCAGGACAACTGCAGGGGAGCCCTGGAAGTTGCCAGGATTAGAGCTGCCAAGCAGAAGTTGCCAAGATGTTGCAATTGTGAATAAGGCAACTCCAATTCTAAGATCAGTCAAGGTATTTTGAGGAGATGGGGAGAAGAGTACAGCCAAGAGACCTAGTCTAGTAAAACATGTACCACCATGGTCTCATAGGAGCATTAAGGGTGAAATAGAAACAGGACAGAGAAGGGTTAAGGAGGGATGAAGGGAACAGACACTCCGAATTAGAAGAAGAGATTAAAGCCAGGGCATGGTTAGCTTGGCAAAACCAAGAGGTGATAGAATTGCACTCTATAATTTCAACAGCAAAATTATCTCCAACAAGAGCTAAGAGCTATTTCAGCTTAAGTCAATAACAGCAGAAGTAAAATAGACTTAACTTTGCCAATAAGCAGAGGTTGGAAAATAACAAAAAGTTTGCAGCTATCAGGGGAGCACACCCCCGAAACACCCTCTTACAAGGAATAAAGACAGGCGAGCAAGGCACCGAACTGGCAGCAAAGTGGGTGTAATTCTGTCAATATATGAGCTCCTCCAGATGACATCAGCCTTGCTCCTTTCCTTGTTTTGGGAGAGAAGTGAGTGTGTATCACAGCACTCCCCCCAACGGCTATCCAGGAGATACTGTGGGCCTTCTGGCCCTGTAGCCACACCAACATCCTCTCCACAGCAGTAAGTCCACGGGAGCTTGGCCCAATGCCCAGCTCTGTGCCACCTCCTGGTCAGCAAGTGGCCAACCAGAGGGCTTCAGTCCTTGTCTGGACAGAAGCGACCTTACCAAGGCACTTCCACAGTAGAAGAAAGAAGCTTCCAGCTTTCACAAGAGGCAACCCACTCTCAGATGAAGGCATGGAAATAAGCATGGTGCTTCTGACCTACCACAACTCGCATCTTCATCCCCTCCCCAGTGTTGCAGGGCACTTTGTCCTGGCAATAGCACTTTCTGCTAGCACAAGTAACCCCTTGCAGTTCCCCTCTCAGGAGGAGAATTCCCATGTTCCCTGGTCAGACACCTCCCAGTTGCAAACCATTGCCTAAGGGTTTCCTCCTCCCCAGAGACTGTGTTACAGCCATGCCACAGCCCTTCTCTCACCTTCCTGATGTGATCCAGGAACTCGGGGGCAGAGAGGCACTCCTGAGGGCTGGCAAACTGTTTGCAGTTGTACTGGAAAAGGGGCAACAGTTCAGGGTCCAAGTCAAACAACCTGCAAGAATAAGAGAGAAACTCCTATCTTCTCACACCCTCAGATTTATATAGAGTCCTGCTAAATCCAGGAACAACCCCATCAGCAGCACACCTGCAGCCTCCCCTCTGCCTCCCTTCTCTCCTGATCTCTCCTCACCTGAAAAACACCCAAAAGTTCTGAAAACTCTTAATTTGGGATAATCTGGGTTAACTATAGTCAAAAACCTCTCTACTTCCCTAGCCCACAGCCCTAGCTCCCTTGATACGTGTTTACAGCACCTGATGACCAGTCCCAGCTCACTGGAGTTCCTCCCAGCCTGGTCTTTCTCCCCAAACTCTTGTTTGTGGTCTCACCTCTTCCCATTCCCGCTTCATGAACACCTTGAGCCTCAAAGCTCCCAAATCCAGGGAAGCTGCTCCAGCTTTCTTACATGAGCAAGTGGGAGATGTACAAATTGCGTTAATGTTCCACTCTCCCACACCATCCCATTTTTCCCTCGCTCATCCTCCCTGCCAGTGTACACCAGGCACACGTGGGTCTCTGTAGCAACCACTCCGGCTGACACTGCCCACGGAGGCCACAGGGACCTCAGGCAAGACTTTAGCTTCCCCCCATCCTTCTCATTAAACTACGGCACACATCTCCGCTCCACTAAAACCCCCAAACCCTGCTGTCGCTGCTCTTAGCCCTGCTTTGCCAGGCTTGGCTCCCACCCGCTCCAGAAGCAGCTTCTCAATTTTCCGACCGCCCTTTTTAAACGACTGTTCATAGATTTTTCTTTTTTCTCTTCCCAAAATCGAGACATCAGCCTGCCCGGGAGAGGTGAGGAGCTGGGTTCCGGCCGCTCCCCCGTCTCCTCTGCCGTGCGACTGAGCCCCTTCCCAGGGACCTTGCCCTCAGCTTGGGGCGACGCGCAGCCCCCTAAGCAGCACAAGTGAGGGTGACAAGGGCGCGGGCAGCAACGCACAAGAGCTGCCCGCGGCCCCTCTCCCGCAACAAAGTTCCCATGGGCGGAGGAAGCGTTGCGGGAGCGGAGCCCCCCGCCCGCCCCGGGCAGGGAGAGGAGCCGGCCGGGAGCCCCCGGCGGGCGCGCGGGAGCGGTGCCCTCCAAGCGGGAGCCTGCCCGCGCCCCCGGGTGGGTCCGGCGGCCGCGCCCCGCTCACCTGGAGAAGAGGACGAGCCCGTGCTGCTCGGGGCTGCCGCGCACCCGCTGCCAGCTCTCGCGGATCAGCGCGCGCTGCCCGCCGGACAGCGCCGTCCCGCTCGCCATGGCCGGGGTGGGCACCTGCCCCGGGCGCCGCCGCCGCTCGCGCCGCAGCCGCAGCCGAGGGCGCCCGCCCCGCGCTCCCACGGCAGCGGGGGGGGGGAATGGGGGCACCGCCTGCGCTGCCCCTCCTGCGCCCTCGGCCACCCCCGGCTCTCCCGGGGGTCCCGTGTCCCCGCCCCCGGCCCCTCCGCCCTCACCCGGGGGTCCCGCACCCGGCCGCCGCTGCCCCCCCACTTCCCGCCCATCCGGGGGTCCGCTGGAAGAGCGCTCTTCGTATTTTCCCCGAGGAAGGAAAAGAGGAAAGGAAAAGGAAGAACGGGGGAGAGGAGGAAAAGGGGGAAAAAGGGGGGAAAAGGGGGGGAAAAGGGGGGAAAAGGAAGGAAGGAAGGAAGGAAGGAAGGAAGGAAGGAAGGAAGGAAGGAAGGAAGGAAGGAAGGAAGGAAGGAAGGAAGGAAGGAAGGAAGGAAGGAAGGAAGGAAGGAAGGAAGGAAGGAAGGAAGGAAGGAAGGAAGGAAGGGAGGGAGGGAGGGAGGGAGGGAGGGAGGGAGGGAGGAAGGAAAGGAAGGAAGGAAAGGAAGGGAGGGAGGGAGGGAGGGAGGAAAAAACCCCTAAACTTGCAGCTGCAGGGCAGGGGAAAAAGTTCAGCTCATTCGTAGTTGAAATGGAGTGAAGCTGCCATGGGGACCACTGGGACCACATCCTCTTGCTCTTTGCTATATCCATGGATACTCAGGATACTGTGTAGCCACCTGCTATCTCCATGGGCAGATGCAGTCTAGACACTGCACAATACATGTTTAATTTAAGAGCAATTACACCAGCGGAACGAGGCAAAGTTGTTAACAACAGATCAGAAGACTTGTCATCTTTTTCAAATGTTCAGGACACCCAGCTTCTCCATTGCTCAGACAAAGGGAAACATTGCTGTCAGTTTGGCCCCGGGATTTAGGTAGCATGGAGGAAACAAAGCAAGAAGGGGCAAGTAAGGTCTCAAGCAGCACAACAGAAGCCAGGAAAGCCAGAGCAGTCATGCAGAATAAGGTTTTCAGAGGGATGCAAATAACACAAACCCACAAATATTAGTGAAACCATCACACTCTGCTCCGAATAACAATTGTGCTGATCTTATTATGAGTTCTGGTTCTGTACATCACACTGACTTGTAATCAGGAGAGAAGACAGCAGCCTCTGACCCAAACCAGGAGCACATTGACTCAGTGTAGGCAGAAAGGAGGCTGTTCTCATTGCAGTGCTGAAAATAATCCCTGGAAGGAAATAAGTTCAAAGGCACAATGCTACATCCCCAGCCCCAGCTTGTCTCCCAGGGGCCTTTCTCCTAAAGAGCCAGAGTGACAGCACTGACTGCAGTGACAATAGGAAGCCACCCAAGATATCTCTGCGAGTGCTAGAATAAATTACTTGTTTTCTTGGGCTTTTGAGACCCACATTCTCAGCACAGATTAGACAAGAGGCTGTTACAGGAAAAGCTTCATATACGTTAGAGGACACTAGAGAACTCTGTCCTGTTGAAGACTTCAGCAAACTCACAGAGAAATTATAATGTCAGATGGGACTAAGGAGTCTCACAAATGCTTTGGATTTCTGGCTACTGACCCAGAAAACAAATAATGTTTCAGGTTTGCTGTGTTTTGAATGCCATTGCTAGAAAAGACAATTAATGTCAAAAGTCCTAGGTCCTGGAAAGATACAAATGATTTCTGTTAAATCATGGCTTCTGTTGAAACTACAGCATTTTAGCTTTCATGATAACTAAGAAAAGCCTGAAAAGCATATGATTTCTACACTTCTATATTATTAGAGAACAAGTGGTAAAAAGAAAGCATTCAATAATAAAGAAAAGTTACAATCTGCAGGGCCATCCATGGCTGGAGGGTTGGAACATGCAACCTGCCAGCCTACAGTGCTTCCTGCTGTTAGCCACCATTTTCTGGTCCACAACAACTCCCACTAAAAGCAGTGTCTTAGCTGAATGGTTGCAAAGGAAACATTCACACTGGGGACTGATGATAAGTCAGTGCGATGATAATGGCTGAAGCTGCAAGGAGTCTGAAAGGCCAGCTAGTAGAGCAGTGGGAAGTACTGGGTTAATCTAAGCAGGGAAAACACAAGCCCAGCAGTGCCAATGCAAACATTAACCTTTAGCTATCTCACAGCTGATCAAGCACACCGGTAAAGAGCATGAAGTGTCATCCTATGTGTGTCTGCACAAGCGACTGACATTTCAGCCTGTTGTCGCAGCCATACAGAGGTGGAGCTTCACCAGAGCCTGGCTGGACAGAATAGCCTGATCCTGCTAAAAAGAGGGGGGAGCAGAACAGGCAGGCAGCATTGTTTTGCCAGGGCAATGGAAAGGAGAGTGGACAGTCCTCCGTGGACTGCAGAATACTGAGGAGCAGAGCTGAAGCACATATAAGCAGTCAGAGCAGCAACTGGGGCTGAATGTTTGCCTAGCAACATTTCAAAAATATTCAGAGCTGGTCGATAGAGGAGGAAGAAAAGCACCACAAAAGCAAGTTATTGTAGTTAAGAGTGATCAGATTCTAAAGCTTACTTGGGACATGGGACGACCTTCGTTGTGTCCATGCAGGTACCGTATCAGTTATCACATCACAGAGCAACAGTAAAAGGTAGGTTCATCCATTGTTCCTAATGGGAAGGGTATGTTAGACAATAGAATTGAAGCCATGACAGCAAGGGAAAATGGTGGATCTTGTCCAAACTCTTCCTTCTACACCTTCCTTCTGTGCTGCAGATGGTGGCTGCACACTGAGCGCTCACAGACAAGGCACAAGTGTCAGAACAGACCAGACATAACAACAGCAATGAGAGTGCTGAGTGTGACATGTCTTCTCCTTCCGTGGAACATACAGGTGCTCCAGCTGATGAAAGGGGCAATGGGCTGTACCTGTTGTGGGGGCAGTGGGCCATACATGTTAGCACCCAAAGCCTATAGTAGTATGACACTTGGCAGAGTCTGAGATCCAAAGAGAGTTAATTCCTTCCCTGCCCCCAAGCACCAGCTCTTTCTGGGCAGGGTACAGGCCCATTCAGGAGCAGTTTACCCACCTTCCGTGCCCCACTGAACAACAAATCCAACCCTGTGCTGCCTACAATCTCTCTCCCTTAAAACCAGCATTTTCCCTTGTGACAGCATAGATGTTCCAGCACAGGAGGAGGGAGCTGAAATGAGAGACTTGAGGTGGGAGACAGGGAGAACTCAGGGGTAAGAAACATCTGAACTGCCGTTTATGTGATTTAAAAGAGCGAGGATTTGATAGACACGATGCTCTTCCCTGTGTGCAAAGCAGCTTCTCCCTTGCAGCTGTGTGGCTGTCAGAGGAGTCCCTCCTGCTGCCATGGTACTGAGGCACTGACAGCACAAGCAGATGCCAGAGAGGATTTAAAATACAAGAAAAAACAAACAAGCAAACCTCCTTTCTCGTTCAAGTGTTTTGTGATCCTTCAAGCATGAAGAAGACCCAGGATGCATCTAGAGGTTGAGTGCTGCAAATGTTTCCATGGTTTGAGGGCTTCCTGCGATGGTCCCGAGTTCCCTTGACTCCCTATACCTAGCCTGGCAGTTCAGCTCTTTTCTGAAATGTTCTTGGATTTCTACAAGACTGTTCCTGGAGCTGTCATGAGTGAAAAAGACCAGACCAGCAGCACAGACTTCTCCAAAATTGTCTTTAGACCACTTGGAGAAAGGGGAGGCAGACTTCTGGAGAAACTCACTGACTTGCAAAGAAAACAATAAGACTTTTATCGTGCTTTGGAAGAAGACAAATTTATATAATGTTTTTTATTTCCAGTGGGTCTCATTATTGTAATCTATAACCCCTTCAAACTACAGTACCAACATTCATAACTCTCCTTACCAACTGTTGGCTTTACTTGTTCAGTGCCTCAGTTTACCCACATGGAAAGAAACTTTCCCAATCTCGTAAAACAGTGTGACAGAGCTGAGAACAAGCTTGCAAATGCCTGTCTTCCAACCCTGCATTTAGGATTTAGGACACTTGGAAAACAGACCTGCCTCGCAAAGGAAAACCACATCATCCCTGCCCAGGGATGGCAGTTTTGCACGTGCTGCTGTGGCACTGTCAGTTTTCATCCCTGCTGCTGTACCAACAAACCTAAATCCCCTTTGGACTCTTGCTCATTTCCAATTCTACATCCACAAGTCCTCATGAATAATGCCACTCTGATCTAGCTGCTTCAGGCACCCTGTTCATCTCTGAGAGAGACTGCTGTGCTTGGTTGATCCCCTTTCTTCCCCCTTATCCTTAGTCTCAAAAACACAGACCATGATAGCTTCTCTTCTCCCCAGACCCCCATCTCCATTCTCAGGTGGGAGCAGAAGTCAAGCAAGTCTTCTCAATCTACCCCGTCAGGCCATAGCACAGCACAGCTCAATAGCAAAGCAAATCACGAAATGCAGTTGCATAACATGAAGCGAAAGAGATGCAGGAGGGAATAATCTTGCCTATAAATCTATGAAGGCAGCAGCTGCAGAGCTTGCTGGCTGCCTCTGTGCCTGCAGGGAGAGCAGGGCAGCACTACCAGCCTTCAAGATTTGGGCTAAGAGGCAGAGGGAGGAGGAACAATGTGTGAGAGGATTCAACAGACGAATAAATTGAAAACAGATCTTTTGACTTTGATTTGCTACTACACATCCCCATGTTTATTTTGGATCTCCTACTAGGGCCAACTGAAGAAAGTTTGTACAGGCAGGTAGAAACAATCCAAGGCCAACAGGGCACAAAGCATGGAGAGAGGCCAAAAGGGACCACACAGAGAGCTGATAGCCTGAGTATTTTTGCCTTACGACTGTTGGACCAGGTCTGGCACTTACAGATGGTCAGACCTTATCTTGGTTATTATTCACCTCATGCTCCCTAGCACAGTGATAATCCACCAGTTGCTACTCCCACCACCAGGCTGTGATCTTCCAAGAAGCAACATCCGCCTTTTGTAAGTCACTCTACCAAAATGAGTTCAAAAAGCCCATCTACCATGTTAGTCTTACCTAAAGCTGGATTTATTCACAAGACACAACTGCAGAGGTGCACGCACTCCAAGCTGGTGGGATGCAAGCAGCCGTGGTCCCAAAGCTCACTTGCCTCATTAGCTTAATGTGGTGTCCTAGCTAATATGCCTGGCAAATTGGCAAGCACTGTGTCAGTGCAGTTACCTTGCTTCTGTCCTACCTGTGGACAGTGCACATGGGCTTGGATCTTCCTCCAACTGTCCCTATACTTCTGGACTAGATTATCCTTCGGCTGCCAAAACATCACGGCAAAAACTTGGTGAAAAGATGCTTTGCTCTCTGGGGAGCCTCCTCTGTAGTTTCCCCACTGACTTTGTCTTGTTTCAGAATCACTGCTGGTGGTGATCTCTGAAGAGCTCATTGATTGTCTGCCCTCTGATCTCAACTCTGTTATTTCCCTCCTTCTTGTAACTTGAATCGATACTATTGACCAGGGCATCTCCTACAATCCTTTTACTTACAGCACTTCTCTCTGAGAACAATATCTTTTATTAAAAATTAGAAATTATTAAAAATAAGATTTTCCACTTAATTGTCCCCTATCTTTGATGGCAAGGCTATACTAGCATCACAACCTTTCAGCTTTGCACTCAGCTATCTGCTTCCAAAGAAAAGCCCATGTGTTATTACTTCTATGTGTGGGATTCTTTTTCTGCTTGAGGTCTTCTCCTCCTTACCTAAGTCATTCCAGTTTGAGGCTCTGCAAAAATATTCTTTAGTACAGTGAGAAATTTTGCACCTGTGAACTCCAGTCAAAAATGCCTCAGCATTGAATAAATATTGTGGCTCTGTCTTGAGAATGATGTATTTGTGCCACATCATAAAGCACTTTCCAATACATTAATAACTAAATAGAATGTTAAACAGTAACTGTTAGCAATAAAAACTTAAAGTCAGCAGGCACAGCTAGCTTGCACCCATGAATGCTACAAGAGCTGCCTGAGGGTATCTCCAACCCACTTATCGTTAATCTTATTTTTTTTAAATGATGTTTGAAACAAAAAAATTTCAGCAGACATATGGAGTATGCAATGCAGCAATACTCTAAAAGGCCAAATAGGATGAAGAAACTAACTAGCTTGATAAAAGCTAGCATAGAAAATATAATGAAAAAAACAGCAGGCAGTTTATTACAAAAACATTTGAAGAGGGGCGTACAATTTCTCGGGGTGATCCACCAGTTCATGCCTTTTTATCTCTGCCAAGCAGTGGTCTAATTCGTGATCTGTCTCTTACTACCTGCATCCTGACAATTTTTCATTAACTTCCATATTTCTCATTGTGTCTTCATTTTGTGAAGCACCGTTTTTGCTTTCCCCTTCCATGTGACTAGAGACAGTGTATTAGAAAACAGCTTCAAAGTGTATAACAGCCACAATCCTCAGATGTAAACGAGGGAAAAGCAGTAAGAGAAATGAAGACTGATTTCAGCATATGGAATTGGGGAGACTGATTTTGGAAGACACCGTGCAGTTTGGGAAACAATATGGGTAAACCAAAGAAAATGAGAAAAGAGGCATGGAAGATTTGAGGGTTAGAGAAAGCAACTTGAATTGAAATTTTCTCTTTGGTTAGCAAAAAGATGATTAAGTAGCAGCTTGAATACAGAGCACAAATTCTTGTCTTAAAACACTAGGTTATAAAAAAGTCCTATTCTTGTTGAGGGACAAGTAACGGGACGATGGCTGGAATTTAGAAGCCTAGAAACCTGGCAGGTTCAAAACAAATGGAAAATGGAATCAGTCATGTGTCCACCCATGTGAGATCACTTACCTGCAGAATGAAGCCGTTTTTCCTTTCGAGGGCAGTTAGAAACAAAGTTTTACTTTGGATATTATCAGCAATGCTTCAAGCCTTTTCCTGTCGCCCCACACTCCAGCATGCTTCTGTATCAGCAGTTCTTCCTTCGAGAACAATAGCCCTGATCAGATGATATCCAAAGGCCAACATGCATTTTCTGAAGCAATACAAGATGTCACTAGGGTTTTTCAGCAACCATCTGTTAGCCTATTGCATCACTTTGCACAGGCTGTAGACCAGATTCTACCTCTCCTGACTTTACTTTAGCAGCCCTTGGAACATATCTAAAAAGACTGGTTGGCTCTGATCTGGGCATCAATGTGTAGCCCTATGTTGTAGTTCCAAGTTTTTTCTGAGAATTTTTCTCCCCTTGCCAACATGGGGACTGGTGGGGGACGTAGACCACTGGGGCCACGAGTTCTGGGGACGGCAGCATTACTGAGGACACGCCGGGAAGAGGGGGGGGGCTTCTGGGACAGGCACGTCCTCTTGCGCTTTGGCAGGACAGGAGAGAAAGCCTCAGTTCACGTGCAGTGGCTGGGGAGAGCTGCCTTCGGATCGTTACCCCTGCTCCGTGCGCTATGCCATTTTTCTTCAGAGGGAGAGAGAGAGAGGAGAAGTGTGGTCAGCATCAGCTGGATTTCTCTATTGTCCTTGAAATATAACTGCACCTTAGGAGCAAAGATCATAGAATCTTCCAGTTGGAAAAGACCTCTGAGATCATTGAGTCCAACCGCTCCCATCATGCGCCAAACCATGTCCCTCAAAAACTCATCTATCCGTTTTTTGAAGACCTCCAGGGATGGTGACTCAGCCACCTCCCTGGGCAGCCTCTGCCAGTGCCTGATCACTTTTTCAGTAAAGAAATTCTTCCTAATATCCAGATACAATAGGACATACTTAACTCGTTTGAAGGGTTGGGTTAAAGAGTTGCTATCTGTGCAGTTCTGTGTTTGGTTTATATATATATTTTTGCAGTTGAAAACTCTCACCTTTTCCTATGCAACTTCCACCCCCCCGCCCCCTCCCCCGATAAAAGTCTATTAATTGCACAAGGGTTGTGGTGATTTTCTTGTGGGAGGTAGCCCTGATAGACATCTTAGTTTTCCTTTAAACTAAGACACCCCAAACAAGAAGGCTGTATTTTGTTTTTCTCCATCTAGTAACAGTACCCTCCCAAGGAAGGCAATCCTTTGTTACACTGTACTCAAAAGCACAGGCTGCCCTACCACTACAGCCTGGCATTGAGCCACGTTCTGATTTACAGCATTACAGTTTTATTATAGACTCTTGCATTTAGTTCACAGCAAGGACCTCGTTTGTACAAAACTGTGCATCAGTCTGAAGTTATGGATACTACACACTCAACATAAGAATGGCTTACAGAAAAATGTTGGGTTCTTGAATAAAGTGCTCAATCTGTCAAACAAAGTGTTCATAGGCAACTTACCAGAAGCTTGGTGAATATACCTATTAAACAACATATTATACATATTTAAAATTTATCACATCTTTAACGTGGAGAAATAAACCTTTATTCTCATCCAAATGTACCCGTTTCACTTCCCGCTGTGCTTAAGAGCACATCACTTGGACTGCTGTAAAACCTGACCTCCTAGAACTTAATTCTACTGGAATTATAATTCAGCAGAAAAGAAACAGTGTAGGAGGTTCATTGAGTGTATGGAAGACAACTTCCTAACACAACTGGTGAGTGAACCGACTAGAGAAGGTGCCCCACTGGATCTGCTGTTTGTGATCAGAGAAGGCCTTGAGGAGGAGGTGACTGTTGGAGGACATGAGATGATAGAATTCTCAGTTCTTGGAGGAGTAAAGAGGGGGGTCAGCAGAACTGCCACCTTGGACTTCCGGAGGGCAGACTTTGAACTGTTCAGAAGGCTGCTTGATAAAGTTCCTTGGGAGACAGTTCTAAATGACAAAGGAGCACAAGAGGGCTGGATGCTCCTCAAGAAGGAAATCCTGGTGGCACAAGAGCAGGCCATCCCCGTGTGCCGTAAAACGAGTCAGTGGGGAAGAAAACCAGCTTGGCTGAGTAGAGAACTTGGTATTGATCTCAGGAAGAAGAGGAAAGATTATGAGCTTTGGAAGAGGGGGCAGGCATCTCAGGAGGACTACAAGGGTGAGGTGAGATCATGTAGAGAGAAAATTAGAAGAGCTAAAGTCCAACTAGAATTCAACTGGCCAGTTCGGTGAAAGACAATAAAAAAAATGTTTCTAAAATATATGAACAACAAAAGGAAGACCAAGGAGAATCCCCCTCCTTTACTGGATGCAGGAGGGACAGTAGTGACAAGAGATGAGGACAAGGCAGAGGTACTTAATACCTTCTTTGCCTCAGTCTTTAATAGAAAGGTGAGATTTTCTCAGGATTCTCAGCCTCCTGAGCCAGAAGACAGTGAGAGTGAAGCTCCAACAATCCAGGAGGATTTGTTTAGAGACCTGCACGGCCAATTAGACACACAAGCCAGATAGGATCCACCCAAGGGTATTAAGGGAGCTGGCAGAGGTCCTTGCCAAACCCCTTTCCCTCATCTACCATCAGTCCTGGCTGACTGAGGAAATTCCACTTGACTGAAGGCTGGCAAATATTACGCCTGTTTACAAGAAGGGCAAGAGGGAGGATCCAGGGAACTACAGGCCTGTCAGTCTGACCTCAGTGCCAGGGAACATCATGGAGCAGCTCATCTTGACTAGTATCACACAGCACACACAAGACAACCAGGTGATCAGGCCTAGTCAACATGGGTTTATGAAAGGAACGTCCTGCCAAACTAACCTGATCTTCTATAAGAAGGTGACCTGCTTAATGGATGAGGGAAAGGCTGTCGATGTGGTGTACTTGGACTTTGGTGAAGCCTTTGACACCGTTTCTCACAGTGTTCTGCTTGAGAAACTGGCTGCCATTGGCCTGGACAGGCACACCCTCTGCTAGGTAAAAAACTGGCTGGATGGCCAGGCACAAAGAGTGGTGATCAAAGGAGTTAAATGTAGTTGGAAACCAGTCACGAGTGGTGTTCCCTAGGATTCAGTGCTGGGTCCAGTCCTGTTCAATATCTTTATCAATGATCCGGATGAAGGGATTGAGTGCACCCTTAGCAAGTTTGCAGATGACACCAAGCTGGGTGGAAGTACTGATCTGCTTGAAGGAAAGGAGGTGCTGCAGAGGGATCTGGACAGGCTGGATTGATGGGCTGAAACCAACAGAGTGAGCTTCAACAGGGCCAAGTGCCGAGTCCTGCACTTGGGACACAACAACCCCATGCAGTGTTACAGGCTTGGGGAAGAATGACTGGAGAGCTGCCAGGAGGAGAAGGACCTGGGGGTGTTGGTTGCTGAGCAGTGGCCCAGGTGGCCAAGAAGGTCAATGGCCTTCTGTTGTAGTTTCAGGTTTTTCAGAGAATTTTTCTCCTCTTGACAACACGAGGACTGGTGGGGGCAGGGCCTGGCTGGCCCGGTGGGGACTGGTCAGACTGCTCGGGCCGCGAGTTCGAAGGGGGGGGGGGAACGCCATTAGTGACACCCCGGGAAGACAGGGTTGCTTCTGGGGTGGGCACTTCCTCTCGCTCTGTAGCGGGAAAGAGATAACTCCCCCCATTTGTGTGGGTAGCTGAAGAAAGCTCCCTTCAGATCATTACCCTTGTTCCACGCGCACTGTGCCGTTTTTGTTCAGAGGGAGAGAGAGAGGAGGAGTGCGGTCAGCACCAGCTGGATTTCCCTGCGGACTTTGGACTTCTCCCCCTGACACCCTTCTTGGATAGGAAGGTGAGGAAAGTCTCCGCACTGCCCAAGAGAAGGATTTCCACCCTGTCCCTTTTAACTGCCTTTCCCCCCACGTGAGTTTTGTTTTCCCTCAGGATCATAGAATCTTCCAGTTGAAAATGACCTTTGAGATCATCGAGTCCAACCGCACCCATCATCCGCTAAACCATGTCCCTCAAAAACTCATCTACCCATTTGTTAAAAACCTCCAGGGATGGTGACTTAACCACCTCCCCGGAAAGCCTGTTCCAGTGCCTGACCACCCTTTCAGTAAAGAAATTCTTCCTAATATCAAGTCTGAACCTCCCCTGGCGCAACTTATGGCCATTTCCCCTTGTCCTATCACCTGTCACTCGAGAGAAGAGATCAACACTCACTCTGTCACAGCCTCCTTTCAGGCAGCCGTAGACAGTGATGAGGTCTCCCATCAGCCTCCTCTTCTCCAAGCTAAACAACCCCAGTTCCCTCAGACAAAGGCAAATAGTTACATGTACATAATACCTAGGCCAATAGTTATGAAGATGTTTACTGCTGGTCACACTGTTTTTGATACAGGCCAAGATGCCATTGGCCTTCTTGGCCACCTTGGCACTCTGCTGGCTCATGTTCAGCCACTGCTAACCAACACCCCGAGGTCCTTCTCCTCCAGGCAGCTTTCCAGCCATTCTTCCCCAAGCCTGTAACACTGCATGGGGTTGTTGTGCCCCAAATGCAGGACTCGGCATTTGGTCTTGTTGAACCTTGAACGCCATTTTTGGGGAGCTCAGCAGAATCACCGGGGAGCGACTTTTTGCCACTGCTGTCCCCCCACTCCAGGGTACGGCAGCATCCATTGCTGTCCTTAAATATGACTGCACCCTAAGGACCAAAGATAGGACTTAACTTGTTTGAAGGGCTGGGTTACAGCATTGCTGTCTGTGCAGTTTTGTGTTTGGTTATATATATACATGCAGTTGAGAACTGTTATCTTTTCCTATACAATTTCCCCCCCCCCCATTTAAATCTATTAATTGCAAAGGGTTATGGTAATATTCCTGTGAGAGAGAGCCCCGACAGACATCTTAGTCCTCCTTTAAACCAAGACACCTTCAGAAATAGCATGGCCAGCAGTACCAGGGAGGTGATTGTGCCCCTTTACTCAGCACTGGTGAGGCTGGACCTCGAGTTCTGGGCCCCTCAATACAAGGACACTGAGATGCTGGCGCATGTCCAGAGAAGGGCAATAAGGCTGGTGAGGGGCTTCAAGGAGCGGCTGAGGAAACTGGGGTTGTTTAGCCTGGAG
Organism: Dromococcyx pavoninus; assembly: GCA_033558185.1. NCBI lineage: Eukaryota > Metazoa > Chordata > Aves > Cuculiformes > Neomorphidae > Dromococcyx > Dromococcyx pavoninus. The sequence continues at coordinate 1,061,013 of JAUMJL010000927.1, forward strand.
AAGAGAAGGCTGAGGGGAGACCTCATCACCGTCTATAACTTCCTGAAAGCAGGTTGTAGTGAGGTGGGTGCTGGTCTCTTCTTGCAAGTGACAAGCAATAGGACAAGAGGAAATGGCCTCAAGTTGCACCAGGGCAGGTTCAGATTAGATATCAGGAAAAATTTATTCACTGAAAGGGTAGTCAGGCATTGGCACAGCTGCCCAGGGAGGTGATTGAGTTGCCATCCCTAGAGGTGTTTAAAAGACAGGTAGATGGGTTTCTTGGGGACATGGTTTAGTAAGGGGACAGGTACAGCTTTTCCAACCAGACGATTTTATGATTCTGTGATTTGTGTGCTAAAAGCTGATGTAGATCACCATTGTCTGAGATCAAACTAATCCAATGTGTCTGTGTTAAAGTTCATGTTGCTACTTCAAGTATGCATGTGAGGGAGAAAGGAAAGAGGGGGGAAAAAACCCACCCCAACATCTAGACGCAAAGAGAATGCTTGAAAAAACAATATTTATTACAAAATTAAATTCCAAATTCTACCTCATTTTCCTTGATCTTGTGTACAAAATACATTTTTAGCTCAAGGGAACATTCTCCCATTCACACGGTATGGTGCAGTAATTACACCTCAAGTTAGAAGACATTCAGTTCATGGACAGATGCACACACACAAAAAAAAACATTAGTGAGAAAGTTTCAGAATATAAGACAGAATTACGAAAGAACCCCACTCATTGCTGCTCCAAACTCTTGCTCAGTCAAGGGCAAGTTCTCCCAAGGACGGCTCTAAAACAGTGCCTCTTGTAAAACACAATAAACTCACTTGCTGAAGTTTAGGACCGATTACAAATTCAGTAGGAGCGGTTTTTGTGCTTGTACATTCCCTCTCTCAGATATCATTTGTGACAATCATAGCCCTTGACATTAAAGTAAAGAGCATGAAGGAGTTTTTTTTAAAAAGTAAACCAACTCAAAACCAATCATGCAATCAAGGTCTCAGTACTTCAAAGAAGACAGAGGCAGTTTTCAGTCCTGACTGTCTGCAGCTCCCAGACCCCAGAAGAGAGCAAGTGTGCTATGAAGGCAGTGCTCTTATCCTCAACCTTACTTTCCCAGCAGGAAAGAGCCATATGATGTTCTAACAGTCCACACTTTTTTGCTTTCATGACACACATTTGCCAATGTGTGGGGTCACTTTCTATAAAGGAGGAAAAAAATCTTACCTATGTTCCCTGGCTGGGAGGCACAGGGCACTGATAAGGAGATTTTCACATTGCCAGCAGCATCCTGAGAGGAGGAAACAGAATTACAATGGTACTGGTGCACAGACATGGCCTCTGGTAGAGAAACCATTAAGTGTGGAAATGAAGAATTTCAGGTAAATGTCTGTGTTTCCATGTTGAAAAAGGTTCTCAGAGGCATACAGGAGGGGCCTGTCAAATAACACATTTGTTTACCTTTCTATAACAAGGTTACAGTTTTGCTCTTGGTGCATGTGACAGGTATTCATCCACTCAGGATACTATGAGGTATCCTGTCCTACCCCTTGATCAGACACCCATAAGAAATGGATGCACAGCCCAAAAATCAGAGGACATGTCCAGTACTTTGGGCATACTTTAAGAGGTGGAAGAAAGAAGGGAGATACAAAAAGGTAGATTCTTCCAATGCCCTTCGTGCATTAATAAGCCCTTCCAATCAAGATACAAAAAGAAAACTCTCTGCAGGTGAGAATGGTGGTGGTTCTCCCACTTACAGGGCTGTGAACGATGCTGGTAAGCAGTGTATAACACAAAAGTCCTCCACTCGGACCAAGGGCAACCTTAGCACAGGAATCTCTATTCAAATTGTCCTCACAGTCACATTTTTGTCTCATAGCATGAGTAGTCCAGTTCCTGGAAATAGGCCAGTCCCTGCTGATGGAATAGGTGTGTGTGTATCTGTGTACTGAAGTGACTTAGCAAAAACCTTTTAAGATGGATGGATTGTCTAGGATGAAGCTAAGTGAGCCTGGAGGCCTTCTATCTATCCTCCAAAAACATGAAGAGGTGAAAATGGAGTTTATGCATAAAAAAGAATTTGAAGCAGGTAATGTGGCAGCCTGCAGCTTTTTGTGTTTTGAATCCATGCATACAGTTTGAAGAAATACTTTGCCAGTGATAAAAGCAGCTCTGCCAAGCAAAGTTCAAAGACAGAAGCTGCTCCAGAGAAAAGACTCTTTTGGCCTCAGAAAACACTGTTAGATATTTTCCATGTGACTTGGGAAGAGGACTAATATGCAGTCCTCAAAATGGACCAGAATTCATTTCACAAGCACAAATGGAAAAACTGAAGCAGCCTAAATTCCATTCAAAAAGCAAAGAGTGCCCTGCACCCATTGCTGCACATCTGCACCTCACTGACATTTTAAGCCAGAGTCAGTAAGGGAATCCCCATTATTCTATTTTATTGACGTCACAAAATACTGGTTACTATTACATTCCGGCTATAGACTGACAGATTTTGGGCTGAGAAACAAATATTGAAGGTCAAATTCTAACTAAAATATTTTTTAGTATTTTTTTCCTGAAAAAAACCCCCACCAAACGCAGAACAACATCAATTTACACTTACTTGAAAACCTAGCTCTTGGAATTCAGAGGTGCAGAGGAAATGTCTGCCCCCTAGTCTTCAAATGTAGGCCTTTTAATACTTTTAAAGTTTTAAAAAAAAAGATGCTGCTGGAGGTTGCTCCCTCTTGTGGAATAACTAGATTTTTTTCACTATATGCCTCCATCCCGTTACCAGCACAAAAAGCCTAAGAAGTGTTCTCAGAGGATTTATGAAATGGTGATCCTAAATAAAAATAAAACTCTGTCTGTATTGAAATAGAAGCTGCACAGGAAGTCAGGATGGGAGCATGAAATGTGCACCTTCTGTTGGCCAATACTCAAACTCAACCACCAATTCCCACTCAGAAGATTATTAGCAAGAAAGATAGAGGGACCCTGGCCAAGAAACGCCCCAGCTCATCTTCCTCAGCTCCTACAAAGCTGACCCCTTCATAATAACAGAAGTAACCAAGATTACTAAGTCAATCCCACAGATTTAATTTTTCCCACAGATTTAATTTGATGAATGAAGAGTGCTAGAAACTGTTATTCCAAAGCACTCACAAGTTGCTTAGTATTTGTTGTTAGTGTTAAGGGTGTGTGATTGATTGTATGTGCTGGGAAAACCCTACACTTTAAATAATGGCTTTTATCAGCTCTTCTGGCAGATTGTCCCCATGGCAATGGAATACCTTAGGGAAAGCTCATATTAAGCTGATAATCTCACCAAGAGTAAAAGATGCTGAATCACACTGCTACAAAGGCACCACTGCACTGCCTGCCTGCCATGTTGCCAACAGTTAACAATTTGCAGCCGCTGTCAGACCAAGCAGGATCTGGGGAAGTTTGCAGCCTTCTCCCTTATCCTTCTTGCCTATATATCACCTCTGTGAACCCCTGGCTCATGCAGGTAGGAGCACTGCCTCCAAAAGCAAGTGGAAAAGCACCCAGTACCTAATTAATACAGTGACTTCCCATCATGTATTACCAGCAGGTAGTTAACTCAAAACCTTTATATTCAAAAGCACAGGTCCATACCATCTGAGTTAGCATCTACAGGAGTCAGTTTCTAGAGAGAGATGTGACACACCAAGCCAAAAGCCTTACAATAGCAAGCAGCAGCCTTACTGAACAATGGTATGGATCTCTATTTAGAGGAATGAAAGCAAGTCCAAATGGAGTCTCAGTTTAGCCTCCTCAGAACAACTATGCTAACACAGCCCTTCTGTGTTGTAGGAAATACGTTAGAATTCAAGGTTTGCTAAGAGAAATGAATGCACAATTCATGTTTAAAGATGGACATGCTCGCCTGCTGCTCTCCCTGTACCTGTAATTTTGAAGCAAGGCTGAGAAGCCGAGCAACAACTCTGAAATGAAAAGCCTGATTTCCTTCAAATATACACAAAAGAGGTTTGCAAATATTACTACTTGAGACAGGAACACGGCTGGGGTCTAAGTGTCATTCATGTTGGCTGCTACAAGGTAGCAACCTTGAACTGTGATGAGAAATTGAAATCCAGTGAAGAGTAGAAGATGGAATAAAAGGTACATTTATAAAACCAGACCTAACAATAGAGAAAGGCACCTGATAAACAGTATTCCATTTTCTTGGAAGGAGTGGATTCAACATCCAATGGCTCTTGTCTCTTAGTAGACAAAGTATTTTTGCCTGGCCACACATTTTCTTCAGTACAGTAACTTGATGGTCAGCCATCTACGAGAGGGAACTTTCTGGAACACAGTCCGCAGATACTGTGGCACTGACAGCAGATGCCACATTCATTAGGATGAAGCCTTCCCCCTAAAGCACAGGTACTGGCACTGGAATAGCTAGGATTAAAGCATGAACAACAGCTGTCTGTAAAATTCCCAAGCTATCATTTCAGCCTCTAGTACATCCCAAGAAGCCAGTCTTCACAGCACACTGGAGCAGAAAATAAATCACCTGCTATTTTCACTGTAATCTCCTAAACAGTTGCAGACAGAACTACAAAGAAGCCACAAAATGCTAAGCTGTAACAGTCCAGCTCTGAGTGCAGGTCTGCTAGGCGATAGTTATAAATGATTACAGGTGACCAAAAAGCAAAGCAGTATACAGGTATAAACAACCTTCATCTCCTCTGTCTGCACAGGGCCTGGGAGACAGGCAAGGCACGATGGCTCAGGAGATTTCAAGCAGACCCCTTTCAGTTAAATTCTAAAAATCCAGGGTCAGAACAAAAAAATGCAGACAGCCAGAGCAGGGTAGAATGGAGGCCCCCAGATACTCACAGGCTCACAGAAAGCTTTCAAAAACCTTGCCATAAGAAAGGTGGTTAATTATGATAGAAGTCCTAATGTCTCAGACAGCGTCTGGCTCTCAAACTGCAATGGTGCTTAAGATTACCAGAAGGAAGACACACACACATGTGAACATGCAGCTTACACACAGCCTCCAACTTGTACTGGTCTGACTGCTGGAATGCCACTGCTGTTTGACTGATATATATTGCTTGAAAGACTTGAGATTTAACCAGCTAGTTGTCCAGGAATATAACCTAAAAATTCAAGACACGAGTCTTTTATTTAAGAGAACCTTCTCAGGGTCATCCTCCACATCTTCCAATGCAGACAGTGCAAACAAATACCAAAGCAACAGGGCTACTACCTCCAGAGTTCTCCAGACAGAGCATTTTACAGCCTCGTATCTCCAATGCATCAGAATCAGCCTGATATGCAGCAGATCTCAGGCTTCTCATCCGCTGTTCCCAGGCTCCCTTTGCTGGCTCTAGAACTCCCAGGAGTCCATCCAACGAAGCCCTGCCATAGGGCTGCTAGGGTCGGAGGCCATGGGTCCTATCATCCCGTAAGACAGAGGATGGAAGAGGTAGAAGCTATGGAAAGAAACCAAATTCCCATCAGGGACTGCACAGTTTTCTGTCTCAAGAACATGGCAGCAGATCAGTCCATTCAAATGTCCTATGGCAGCTTTGGTTGTGGGCTGCTCTAAGGTCCACTGGAGACCTTCTAATCTCTGCTGAACACCATATATACATAGTACACAGTTTAATCACAGGTGGTATTTGCTCTTAGAAAGCAACAGCTCTGGAGAAAAAACAGCTAAGAAAACCTACTGCAACGAAGAATTTGCCTGTATTTGAGGGATGTGGCACCAACTGACATGGGGAGTAGAATAAGAAAACACTGAGCTGTGCGTTTGGAGGACAAGAGAGTGTTCACACTGAGTGTTCGAATAAAAGAAAGATTTCCTCCAATGGAAAGATGTTTTATAACACATTACTTGGACACAGATGCTGAATCTAATCAAATTTGAGGGTTTAGGATTGGTCTTGATGATGTCTGACAAGTTCAGCAGAGATGAGAGGCAGAGACAAAGGCTAAAGATAATTAACATGCAGTAAGGTTTCCATTGAGACAGTGACAGTCACACATTCAGGAAAAGTTCATCTTTCAGCATTCACCTGTACATGATGAGCAGAACCAATGCCAGGAATCCCCCTCCATACACTTTTCTAGCTGTAGTGGTGGGTGACAAGAACCTAGCACAGAACTTCAGTAGTGTGTCCCAGGTGATTCCTAGGAGAAGGAAGAGATAGAAGTCAGGAGTGATGCACAAGACAAAGAACAGAGCTGCTATCTTCAACCATAGACTGGGCTGACAAAACTCTGTTAACACCACAAGACTCTGTCAATTTTAAAATTCATTTACCTTGGTAAACTTCAGAACTACAAAGATTGTTTTGCATCAGCAGAAGGCTCTTTTTCCTACCTTTCCATTTGAGTAAATGCAAAAAAGACTTGGGCCCAAGCATGCTAACTAAGTTGGTACAAAATCACAGGAAAAAACTACCTGAATTGAATTGTAAACAGAAATTACACAAAAGTGGGGTCAGCAAAGGGAAGTACCTTGAATAAAAGCACATATAAGAACAGTTACACAGCAGGAATCACATCTCTAAATTTAAATACCCTAAGTACTAGACATGAGTGCTTCTTCAAGGTGGTAACAAAAAAAAAGACAATTTGGCACTGCAAGCCACTTTGTGGAGAAAAATTCGAACTAATCAATGTTTATAAGCACTTTGCACAAGCAAGAAGAAAACCTATTTAAAAAAATTATAGTGTTTAGTCTGAAAACATTCTACTTAACAGAATTTCACCTGTTCCCTTGCATTGTCTTCTCCCAGATTCTAGTATTTACCTGTCAACATGCTGGAAAAAAGCATGGCAGGAAAATAGTGGTGGAAGTAGAGAACTCGGCCCATCATAAAAAAAGGAAGGTAATGAAGGAGCCAGCCCAGTGTGATCTGCCCTCCACCACATAGCACGACTCTGGACAGCTCTGGAACACAAATAAACAGACTTCAGCAGAGAAAAAACTCAACTACAGTTGCATTTACAAGCCTTATCACAGTAAGTAAACACAACAGGAACGATCTTTGCAGGAAGTCATGCACCAGTCTGAAATTGCTCCAAGCTTCTGCAACACCCTACCTGTGTTCTTTATAAACATATAAACATTTTTCAGGAGAACAGTTATCAGAAAAGACATACAGGGACATAAGTCTCAAGGGATTGGCAGGCAGTTGACCATGCTCTGCGTTAAGACCAAACCTGTAGTCTCTCAGGACGCACATCAGACAATTAGGTCATTCCAGTTTCTGATGTTTGTCATTGTCTTTGCAATGAGACTATAAGCCATCCAGATGATCGCTTTGCCAGCCTTTCCTGTAAAAACTGTTACCTAGATTTCAGAGCCTGGGGAAGGGACTGGGATCTCTGATGTCTGCATGCAGCTTAGCCAATAACTTACTATGCAACTGAATAGTTTCACAACACATTTTAGAATTCAATTCCCACAGAGATCTACAAAATGAAGCGACCATTGATGTAAACTGGAATGATCAAAGTATGATTTATTAGGGTTTGTAAAAAGCTCTATAACCTTGGCATTGGCCAGAACAAAGAATCATTGTATCTCATTTCAAATGTTTCTCATTTTAAAACACCATGAATACTACAGTAGTAGAGAGCACATGCAGAGCTTGACAGCAGGGCATTGATCCAACCGGTCTGTCTCCCTTAGAGACAATACAGGCAGCTTCTTGCAGTATTTTTGTTGAAGATCTGAAGCTCCCACTTGTTGAAGATATGAAGCTCCCACTCTTTTCCTTGAGCCACTTTCAGAGCTCTTCTCTTTAGTTTAAATAGGTGTCTCAGGACCCTTGATGACTTGAGGATTTCTGCTCAAGTTTTACAGGCTTAGGAAATTTGGCAGCTCTTCAGGAATGGTATGGCACGACATGCAAAAAGCAAGATTTCTTCATCAGCATGACTAATTTCTAGTGTGGAACTCTTTGTTAACATTCAGACTGTTCAGTGCTACACTTTCAAATCACTATATAGCTTAGTGTTTTGAACATACAGCTGCCTTGACTGTACTTTGTTCAGCTCCAGAGTTTTCATACAATATAAAAAAAAAGATTTTTTTTTAATACAGGAGTCACAAGATGAGATTTCTGTATCAGGAAACCAGGATGTTATAAGATGGATACTATACTGCAGGCGGGATAGGAAGACTGACCTCACCTTTGAGTTCAGACGTCAGCTGGACACCTCTCTTCAGGGCCACTGCAGTGGAAACTGCTATCAGAAGATATAACCCAATAGTGACCAGATTTAGCCACCAAATCACCTACGTAGGAAAAAAAGAAAGATCTGGGACTTGAGACTAAACGTGCACATGTGAGAGGAAATGAAAAGCTACATGCAAGCATAAGAGTACTATGAGAGACACAGTCCAAAGGAAGGAGGAAGAGAATAAGTGTCACTGGCAAGAGTAAGCTAAAATTTGCTAAAGACATCAGTTTGGAACCTCCCACTCCAACTTACCGGGTTTCCAAGCAAATAAACCCGATAATCAGTCTCATTGACACCAGAAAAACGCAGGCCCTGAGGAAACAGACCAGAAAGGGGTAAAATTTGCATCAATCTGGTTTGCATTTTGCACAGTGTCAAAGGTGAGACAAATTCCCATCCATGTAGGTCAGGCTCTACAAAATAAAGCTGACAACACCTTCAATGCATTTAAGAGGTGCTGTGTCTCAAGAAGCACAACAAAAGCACTTGAAAACAGAAAGGAAGGTGGATTGATCGATATACCTGATAGTTGATGGGCCAGTGCCAAGGTTTGGAAGTAACCTCATTGTCCTTTGGTTTGAGGCCGCTGTTTCCCTACAGATAAACAAGTATAGATAAACAAGCAAGCAATTATGGTGCAAAGCGTGCCCAGAAATGTCTGGGTACACAAACATACATGAATACTCTTCCTGAGTAAAGGCTGTTTTCTGACTACATAAGCACATCACCTTCTGGAGATGGACACAACGAGAACAATGAATGTTTTAATATTAGTGTGCTAATTAAAATGTTCTTTGGGTACCATTAGACAAGTATTCTCTCACTACTCTTCTCCAGCTTCCCTGCCATGGAGGACACATGTTGCCTAAGCAAGACCATTGTTGATTAAGAGACTACTTTGATAAGTTTCCCTCCACTCTGAAATAACAGCCTCATAAAGATTATTTCCATGGAAACTCATGCAGGTGCTTCCTTACCTGAGATGGCATTATCACCAGTTACCATGGAAATGCCTAGTATTAATAATACTTTGCTTCACTACCTTCTTTCTTTTAAAAATCTGAGAAGAGCATTACAAACAGTAGCAAATAAAACCTTAGACCCCCTTCTCAAAACAGTAAGTTCCCCTACTTCAGATGAAAGATTGAGGAGCTGGAAGCAGAAGGGCTTTGGCCGAGAACACAAAGAACAAGCACAGGCAAAGATCACAAGAGCAGCCACCTTGAAAATATTAAATCCAGCTCTTGGGTTTTTTAGGCTGTAGCTAGATCACACCAACAGCAGAGTCAGGCATAAAGCCCCATGCTTCCAAATTTTGGGAAGATTTAGCTGTGAGATCACCTCTTTTTCTAAGTATAAATTCAAGTAGGTTGCTGGGTGTATGTAAATTCTGCCCTAGCCTGCAGCCATCACCCAGATATCTCAGAAAATGATTATTCTTTTTAATGCAAGAGAAAGGAGGAAGAAAATTATAATCTAGAATTACGAATATCCTACCCTGATCATAACCATGTGGGATTCAAGTAGAATTTCTGCAAAAGAGGGCTTCAAAACATCCAGGCTGATATTGGGCACTTTAGAAAAAGACAGAAAAATAGGTTAGGAGTCTGTATGGTTTACTTTTATTCGCCTCTTCCACAATAAACCAAACTACCTCCTCTCATGACAAATCTTCTTCTAGTACCTCTTAATTCCATACACAATTCATTCATATTCTAAACAAAGAGGCTTGCAGTTAAAAGTATCCTTCAGTGAATTTCACAACTGATGCACTCCTATATTTTCTCCTTTACTTCCAGAAGCAAGAGAGATAGATAAAAGTCCATGAAATAAGCAGATTTGTATTTCTAGTTGAAATTAAACAGCAACCTATGAACAATATGTGTCTATCTGTAAACGAGCCGTGAGTGTGGGAGAATAAAATGCATTGCATCAGAAGAGGAAATTCTACTAAGTCAACAGCCTAGGATTCCCTTTCCTCTGGTTTGCATATAGTCACCCTGAAAGGATGAGGAACACCAGGCTTTTTAATAACTCAAAATCAACCCAAGTCATCTGTAATTCATGGGATGAAAATTGTATGGAATAATTCAGGTCAAATGAGGCTGTGACACATATCTAACCTCCTGGATGAGGCTGCAGGGCCCATCTGTCATTATTGGCAAACATAGTTCTCTACCCAGCCTCTGTCACAATTCCATTATCCATTACTTGATGGTTTTGAAAAGTCACTATTTAGCATGTCTCTCTGTCAGAGAAGGGAAAAAAAAATACCCAAACAGGATGGATCTTAACTTAAAAAAAATCATTAAAATATATACAACATACTCATATTGTACGTCGTGCAGCCTGTATTGCAGCATCTACAAAACTTCCCACTTTCGTTATCCATGAAGATCTCAAAATCCTTTAAAAAGTCTTTATACTTTTACTACACTTGAAGCATTATCACCAGTTTACAGTACAAACAGTGAAGTGCAAAAAGGCTATTCACCTCTGAACAGTTGGCCCAAGTTCAGCAAGTTTGTGCTTGAGTTGAGAAAGAACGCACAAATTCTGAACTCTCAATGCTGGTTCTTGCCATCTGGTAGCTCATCCCATTCTTTAACAGCAAGCCAAGATACACCCACAAAGGAAAGGGAAATAAATGACTTACATTTAGGATTGATATGATCTTCAAAGTTCCATAGGGAATTGGGACTCTCCTTCAGGTATGGTGTGCAGGTGACTTCCACTTGTTCCCAGCCCCTGAGGAACAGCAGAACAGTTACCTACTACCCCACAAAAGATCGCTATCTCACTATCTTTCGTCTGATTTTGTCCCCATTTAGCTTCATACTTTCCCTTAACACTTGCTATACCACTCAGCCCCAGCAACTACATTCTTACATGCTCTTACATGCTCTAAGCACTATGTAGAAACCAAAACAGATTTGCAAGGCAGTCAACATCAAAATTCTACTGAATATTTGAACCACATTTCTAACTTTTTGGCATCTAAACTAAAAAAAAATAGTTCCACACATAAGCAGTGTCATTTTTGAAGATGATGGTATTGACAACTAGAAACTACTTCAAGTTAATCCTTGGTCTCTCCAGAAAAATATCACCATTGTTAATTTAAGTGAATCCATGCCTACAGCAACTGTGTCACAGAAACAAAAGAATGACTTTAGAGGATCCCACGAACTCTTCATTTAGTCTGTCACCCTGTTTCTAGCAGATCACATCAAGCACTTTGGGAGAAAGTGCATCAGACCCTGCAGTAATGTGACAGATTAATAAGGAATTTTCCACCAATCACTACTTAGTGGGCTTAACTCCACTAAATAATTAACATTAATTAATCACCACTTAATTACCTAAAAGACAGCAATTATACCCCTTTAAATTCCTAAAAAAAAATACAAAAATCCAATCTAGTCTTTACCATACATATTTGCAATTAACAAGTATTTTTTCCCCTCAGCTCTTAATAGCATCAATATTTTGTAGCAAAAATTTTCATTCACAGGGTAAGTTTGTGTTAGGAAGGGGAGAAATAGTCCCTTTCTTGAATACTGTTGACAGAGGTAATGTTGTTTTTTTTTTTTTTTAAACAATCACATTATTTACCCATGAGCCCAGTTTTACTGGTAAAAGTCTAAACGACACTTGCATTCCTGACCAGGCATTCATCAGGAGGTATCTGCCTGCGCTCACTATGATTCAGCACCCACAGGGTTCCTTAGAAGCCCTTTTTACCACAACACAGTGAAGGAAAACCTAAGCTAGTAGTAATGGAGGCTGCTCTGGAAACAAAAGCATCATGACTGCTCAGCCTGTTGATTCAGAATCCATGTTAGTATCCCACACAATACAGCTCTGTGGATAGAGCAGCTTGCTTAGCACTAGACTGGATGTCTTTGCATATACCTCATTTTAATGATGAAGATATATAATCTGAGGACATATTAAATCCCAACCCCTGCTAATAGCAGCTCATTACCATTACCCTTGCTTCAGATGCTGCATGCAAAAATGGCAGAAGGCCTTCCAATCACAAAAGAAATTACCAATAAAGAGAATTTGAAGGATTATGGTATGGAACAACATGAAATGGCCCAGTTTCTAGCAATTTTTGTGAATTCTAATGGTAAAATGGATCTTGAAGAACACATCTGTCAACGTCTTCTGGACTTACCAGATGACAAGACCTATGCTCGTGCCACTCTTGGATCTCTTAGTAAGCGATATTATTTTTAAGAGCTGTGTACCTTCACTGTAACAGACTGCATAACCCCAACCCAGATCTGCCTCTCTGTTTATATTTTTAGTACTTGTTAGTTATTATTTAATTCTTTTAAAGATAAAGAAAGGGAAGAAATTGCTTAGTTTAAAAGTGCCATTGAGCACTTTTCTCAGGTGACCAGTGACAGAACTAGAGGGCATGGACTCAAGCTACGTCAGGGAAAGTTTAGGCTTGATGTGAGGAAGAAGTTCTTTACTGAAAGGGTGATTGGCCATTGGAATGCGTTGCCCAGGGAGGTGGTGGAGTCGCCGACCCTGGAGGTGTTTAAGGGGAGATTGGATGTGGCACTGAGTGCCATGGTTTAGATGATGGTTGGTGTTAGTGTTGGGTTATAGGTTGGACTTGATGATCTCAGAGGTCCTTTCCAACCTTGTCATACTGTGATACTGTGATACTGTGAAGGGACCATGTCAGCTCAAGGCCTTGCTGGGGTGGAGGGGGATTACAAGCTATTTACCATTTTGGTAGAGTCTTTCCAGAGGAGCCCAATATGCACCCTGTGGCCACATGGGTTAGCCGGACCTGACTCCGCAGGACTTTGATGAGCTTCCCAGCCTTTCTGCCCACCACTTCAATCCGCCAGAAATCATTGGAGTCTCCTGTTCCATTCTATCATGCAAATGTACCATAGGAGAGAAAAAAAAAAGAAGAAAAGAAAAAAGAACCCAAATAGAAGACATACAGGATTAAAGCACTGCAAACAGGAACTCCTGAAACTCTAATGGTGGCAAAGCTAAATAAAGTAGCCCAGGTTACCCTTCCTCAGACTTCACAGAAGAAATTCCTCATCAGGGAGAGACGATTCTAGACATGAGCAACTACTGACAAACACAACTTTATCTTGCCAACCTTAAATTTTTTCGCTTCCAATTCATACTTGACTGACTCAGAGTTACATTTTAAATAGGGGTAACTTGGCTGCTTCACAGAGAGGTTTAGGCAACAGCCCCTTGCATTTGGAAATTCAGCCCTCAAAACAGATTTCGTTTTTGTGATTCAAAGTTCTGTCATCATTCTGTCAAAAAAAGGGACTTGTCTATGTGACAAGGCCAAATACAGAAAATAATACCTGTCAGAGCAACTTCAAGGCTGCTCAGTTTGGCATGTATGGAGTTCAATGCTGCCAAAGCAAGACTGGCAGCAAAAGCTTGTTATTTTCTTGTCTGTGTACACACTAAATAGACCTTAAATATGAGATAAGCTACTTCATACTAAATATTTTTTTCCTCCAGTATGGTAGATGCACCTCTATCACCTTGGCTAACAAATTAAAAAAGCAAGAATAAATCCTCTTGGCATAGTATGAACTCTCCCCAAAAGAAGGAGCTTTTGGTTTATCTTGTCATTCACTTACTATTCCATAGCCAGTGACCTGAAAATGCTTCCTTGTCAGGGGAGCCTCATGTTGGTGACTGTGAAGATTTCTAGAAGTTCTGTAATGAAATTGAAAGTCAAACCGTGTTTTGTTTTTATGTCTCAGTTAATCTGTGATAAGAACTTTGATTTGAGCCATTCAGAGAGCTGCCAGCACTTTGACCACTGAATTCCAGCCAAGGAGAGGGCAGAATGCAGCCCTAAAGGCAATGGGGCTCATGGAGTGAAATGGCTGCCTCCTACCATGCAGCTCTGAGCTTATGCCACAGCATAAATAAATCCAATCCTCAAACTATATCCACTAGCTCTAAGTGGAAAACACATAGGTTTTTTTGAGGGTTCTTTTGTAAATGAAGAGCAAAGGTGGAAATAACAGTCTTGCTTTTGCAAGAAGCAAAACAAGACTTCTCTTGATTATTAGTTTTGGTTTTGAGGGGAAGGATTTTACCATTCAGTCAGGCACAGATTTACCCAGAAGGGGGATCAGTGGACCCCACTAGCACCAGTTGTACACGCTGCAGAGAGCCTCCTGCCCTAGCAGGGACTGCTAACTGAGACAACCAGAAAAGCCTGGCCATATCTTGCCGAGTCCTCAATAAAGCCACTCAATGAACCACCCATTCCAACACCACAGCTGCAGGCAGCCAGGCCTTATCTGCACAGAACCCCTCTGCTCACGCTGCATGAGGTTCATACACAGGGACATGGGAGCCATCTGCTGGATTTTTTCCTCGGCACCATTTCACCTCCCATTCTGGAGACCTAATCAAGACCTAACCATAATCAAGATTTTATCACCTTCATTATCATATATTTGGCTTTTTTTTTTAATCTTAAAATCACTTTGAAAACCTAAGCAATGATTTGTGAACACAAAACACTGAAGGCAATGATTTCTAGGCTCACATGTTTAGAGCTTCTGTTAAGAAATCAAAGCTGCGACAGCATAGAACATTGTGGCACAGCGATATTAGACTAGATGAAGGTTAAATATCAAGTCACTAGGGTTCCCCTACTTCCTGTCAGGAATTCCCTACGGAGAGGGAAAGCATCAGCTAACACTTTCATTCAAAGTGTTTTGATGCTGTGATCTCAGTGCTGTTGAGAACTTCAGTGGGTGGATACTGCCTATGCACGTAGAACAGGGCACTTGCAGTATGCTGACAAAAAACCACACTACTTGCCTAGAAAATCAGAGAGTGGGGACAAGCAACAGAATGAGGGTTTTGAAATTGCTTATTTGTAGAACAGTTACCCTTAATATTGCAGCTCATACAGTTGAAGAAACCCCTCTGCTACTTTCTAAGGGAACTGTATGGTTCTGTTAGAAGTTTCCCATTGAATGAACACCGTTCAAAACATAAACCGTAAAAGAAAGAATCCACAAACTCCACACTGGAAACAGAGATATAAAGGTACCTCTGTCACACAGCCTGCTTGTGCTGCCTAACCATGTAGTCTCCAGCAGGACAAATCTCCCATCAATTCTATTCAATCACACAGTCTCTTTGAATCCCAGAAATCACCCTTACTCTTTATGCTCCAGACGAATAATATCTCCGTGTTTCACAAACTCCACAGGGCTTGAGGGGTCTGACAGATCTGCTGAAGAAAGACAAACTAATCATATCAATGCACTGACAAACACATCAGGGTTTTAGAAAGTTTCTTGGGAATGCTCATGCCTCAAGCAGATAATATAAGGCAAACTAATTTGTGTTGACTCTAAGCCTGGTGAAAAACCACTGCTCTAGTTCAATGACCAGATCTGAGGGCTACTCCAAAGAGTACATCCCCAGGCAGCACATACTGACCTTAAAGAAAAAGCATTCCTTGTCAGACTAACTGAACACTAAAACTATATTTTTATTTCATGAACCATAAAATTACTCTTGGAACAGTAATTATATTTTTTCTATATCTAGCTTATTTGCATTTTTTGTTGTTTAGGCAGTTCTTGTTAATTTTTATATATACATACATGCTGCAGGTGAAGAAAGGAAACTATGTCAGACCAAACATGCCTCAGCTACACTGTGATATTCTAAAACAAACGATGTATGTGCAAACCATACATCTTCATGTTAAGTACTCTATACTGTCACAAGCACACATCTACGCAAATCAGTGAAACACAACGTATCAGAATGTACCAGGAACCAACATCTCCAGGACTCACAGCCACAATAATAGATTTCACAAAATATTAATGGAGTTCAGTTTAATTTCCTCTCTGTTATTTGCAGCCCTGCCTTGCTGAAAAGTTTTCAATGCAACCTTCAGCTGAGAAAAGCTTATGTCATTCAGCTGTACAATCTGGAGAGAAACCAAAAACACAGCATCAATCAAGATGGAGAAAGATTTCCCTTGTTCTTCCTCCTGTCCCCCTCGTATCCATGAACGATACTTCCTGGAGGAAACTCAGAATACTCAAGTGAAAAACAGAAGCAGCAGTTATAAAAGGCACTTTACTGGTATTCATTACCTGTATCTGAATCATGTTTCTTTATAATCCATAGGTTATTCAAATCTTTATGTAAGTAGGCAGTGACCTGAAAGCACAGGATAAACTATTTTACCAAACAAGGAAGAAGCTGGTGATAGCAGACACACATTTACCAGCAAATCAGTGTCCCAAATGAATGTACCAATAACAGAAATCCTGGGATGACTCCTATGATAGTGCCCCCTAGAAAGTCTGTTACTGGCCACCCCTTAACACGGATCACACCTTCTATTCAGAGTGTAGCCCGTACATGAACGAGCACTACACTCAATGGTGGTTCATGTACACCACGAGGAAAGGCCTCCAACCATACAGCTTGGCCTCCTCTCACTCTGCTTCAGAGGCTCCTTCTACAACAACAGGGCATCCAAACATGAACTTTTTGAAAAATCACTGACCAGTATCAGAACCAGGAGATGAAAACAGCTCTGGCTTTACAGACAGGCATCACTGACAGATATTTATGATAACAGGCTGGCTGTGACAACCATAATACTTCTGCCAAAAGATCCAGGGAAGGTAAGAAGGATTCAGGGAATCATTAAAGCTGCTCATGCTACCCAGCTAATCCTTACTGGTCTGCTCAGCCTCACACCAAGTAACTGCTCGTACTGCTGCCATGGGCAGGGGAGACCATCTGGCCCAGGGAGCTGCTCTCGCGTGCAACCTTCCCAAGCAGCAGGAGGAACTGGTGCCCGCTTTGCTCACTCTTCTCTCCCAGCAGCAGAAAGCCCTGCTCTGTTGGGCCCTAGCCTAGTCCCAGTCCTGTGGCTCCCACTCAGGGGGGAGCAGATGGCCCAGTGATTGGGTGAGAGGCAGAACATACAGGAGTGACTGATTGTGGGGGATAAGCTGGAGGTGGAACCTCATACCTTGAACTCATATTATCAGGAGAGGATGGGACGGAGAAGGCAGAGAAATCACTGCCTCCATCTTTTCCTTCCTAAATCTCCTTCAAGTTCTAAATTCCCTCTGCCTCTCCATAGCCTCCAAACTCTCCCAGGCCTCCTACCCTTGTCCCAGCTCCAGGGCAAGGAAGCTAGGGAGGATCTCCACTCTCTCCCATTTACGCTCAAGAAAACTCCCATCAGTGACCTCCAAATCCCCCCTCTTCCCTTTTAGTGTCACAAAGCATGCTCTGCACTTGAGCTAGTTTTGGTATGACATCTATGCCTACAGTAATAAATACTGATGTCACATGAAAGTACTAGAATTTTTAGTTGGGAAGTACAGCAGGAAAAGAAGATTGAGAAAAAGTTTTCAAAAATGGAAATGTCTTCTTCACAACAGAGACTGAGGGGAGTTACAAACACTTGGGGTTTTTTCTGGCAACTTTCTTTCAAAGAGCTCAGAATAAATTTTATATACTAACATGCAAACTGTGAAATACATCTTGGGAAAGCTGCAGAAGCAGCAAAGATTTGTGAATCTTGATGACGATGGACAAAAAAAATTAACTTAATTTTTGTACTACTTAATTAGCAATAGTTACATGATTTCTGATTTTTACTTTGATTTATTGCTTAATCATTTAATCAGAAGCTCTTAGAGAGCTCATTCATTACAGCTAGCTTATGAAAAAAAAAAGCCTTACAAATTATTGGGTGACAGATGAGGAAAGCGAAGTACAAAATGAGAAGTAATTAATGTAAGGTGGCCAGTGGCAGGAATGAAAACAACACCCAGCACTCCTGTTTTGTTGCTTTTAACACATAGCTGTGACACGTATAAGATGAAGTAAAACTTATGTTTAAAACAAATCTTTTACAGCCTTCCTCCAGGCAGAAATGTACTGTCATTATGTAAGATTATTTTTAAGTCCTCTCGGCGTCCATCGGGGGGGCGTGATCTTGCTATTAGAATGATGCTTTGTTACTGTAAGTCACCTCTTCAGTGGAAGCTGGAGAGCTCTCTTCCTGAACCCTTTTTACTCGTACTTCCAAGCCAAGTGCACAGCTGTGGCACTGAGTAAATACATATCTCCTGTCCCAGTGGCAGCCAATGCTAAGTGCAATGGGAGAGAGTTGACAGCTCCAGTCAGAGGCAGCACTACTGCACTGCACTAACCTGCTGCTGGCGAGCCCCTACACCCTCTGGGTAGAGGTGCCAGTGGGAGTGAAGGTATCCCCCTGCCATCCGAAGGTTCTTCATTGTGACCACAGACCCATACGCCAAGTCTACATGGGAAGGAAGAAAAAGGCATAAGACAGCTCTCCTATAAATACCTCTCCGAGCTAGCCTGCAGTGCTCCAATTAAGCATGCATTCTCTGGCTTTGTTTTGATGAAAGCTCATTTCCCATTTGACATGTTACTCCACGCAGCTCCTTGCAACCTCATCTTCCATCCCCGACCATGATTCAGTAAAGCCACTACGTAACATTTGGCTGAAACACTTAGAATTCTCCCACCTACTTTTAACATAAATGGAAGTGCTAGTTCTTTTGTATGCAATTTCAATAATGAGAGGTCTGAGATAGGTTTCCATAAGAGTGCATGGTCAAATTAAAACATGATAGTTTGAAAAGCGCATGACTCCTTTGAAACACTCCATCGTCAGACTCCTACAGCAGTACAAGAGGGAAGGGAGGCAATCTCAGCTGTCAGATAGTGGAGCTGATACCCTGGCTTAAGACAACTTCCTTCATAGCATCCCAACGCAATTGAGAGAACACAGTGTTGGAGGACAGACCTCATGCTCTCCCAGTAACAGCTCTTGAGCAGGGAATAGCCAGGAAAAAACTGAAGTAATCATAAAGCTAAACCATATTAAAAGTTCAGTAGTCCCTAGCCAACCTAGGGATTAGGGAACAAACACATCTTTCCCCAAACCATCTTTCCCCAAAATTCACATGCACAATGAATACAACACAGGTGAACCAGGGTCACGCTGTGTCACAAATGAGTTGATAGTTTTCATTTACACACATTTTTGAAACAAATCCCACCTCTAAACACCTACAAACCTAAGGTGGACAGGAAAAATCTCTTTTTGTTTTCTCATGCAACATAAAGGCCAAAAAATAACAACACACATGCACACAAACTGTCAAATCCCCCAAAACAGCATTTTTCCCTCCAGAAGGAATATGAAACAGCTAGTGACCATGCACTAAACAAAGTGTTATTGTCAGCCTCTTTCTTTTCTGTCAATACATAAATTGCAAAGAACAGCCATGGATCTGACCACGACCATGAAGGCATAACCTGCACTGTCCTGCACTGACTCACAGGAGACGTTTCTATTTAACCCCCATGTACAATGACAACACTCAGAATGGTTTATTCTTTGGACACTCACGCTCTGGAACAGAGACATTATGAAGATTGTTCCCAATCAGCTGGGACTGAAATGCTGAACTGAAGAAACCATCTCCAGGACCACTGCAAAAGACAGCAAAGAAGGTGACGATTCAAAGTCTGCCAAAAGAGGCATACAAAGCTCTGTCACACATTACCAAATTTTTTTTACAGAAAGAAAAAGATAAAACCAGACATGGCATCAGGAGAAGAATGACTGCAGTTTCCTTAGCTGCACCCCTAATGCTGTGAAACACAGCAGACAGACACATTCTTGAAGGAAATTGTCCAGAGATGCAAGAACTGCAGGTCACAAAAATGTACACAGTGGCACTGCACAAAGCACCATCAACTATCTTTGGAGGTATTCTTCTAGCAAATAAACTGACCCACTGACAGGTTAGATACAAAGCCTTTCTCTGCGGCTCATTAAGTCTTATTTCTGCTAAGAGTTAAGTGGTAAGACCAGTTGACTTAAAACTGAAAAATAACACATTAAATTTTATATTTTTTTAATGGTGAAACTCTTATTCACCTTATCTCTTAATGCTGGCATGTGGAACATCAGTACTTGGCCATTTTACTAGCTGTTGTGCTAGTAAAAAGCACACATAAAAAGCATCCCTAGGTTGCAAGCATTTAGACAATAGTCCTCCCTTTGACATACTCAGACTTACTACTTCAATCACAGTCAAAGCACTTTTCAAGAATACAATGTCTTTTTAAAATAATAGTAATAAATTATTTTGTTATTACTATTATTGTTGTTGTCGTTGTTGTTATTATTATTATTTAAACAAAAAGAACATTTTCAGGTCCAAGAAAGACAGTAGGAAAAAAGAAAGGCAGAAAGTTTGGTTATGATAAGCACTTCAGAAAGTCTCAAGCTTAAATTCAGCTTCACTGCCAGGCTGGCCAAAACCTTTCCCTAAGAACAATGCAGGAGTCTGGGAAGGGAATTAAACAAAGACACAGCTGATGTGGCTGTGCTTCTGACACTGAAAGTGGAGAAATATATAATAAATAGCGTTTAATTCAAAGCAAAGACAAGCAATTCTTCTTCTGCAGGAAATATTGTGAAATACCTTTTATTTAATACTGTAAAATGAACAGCAAACATAGCTGTGTAGAGGGCAAGCGGGAGCAGGATGAGGCAGAGTACACGAGCCAGCAAATGCTTCCCAAACACGACCTGTAAAAAACACAGCCTGGGTCAAATGGTGCATCTGCAGGAACAACTCCTCTCCTGACTGCACAGGACTCTGAGCAGCGGTCCTATAGCTGGAGCTTGTTGTGCAAGCAAGCCCAGCAGGCTGCAGAATCACCTCAAAAAGACCTAGAGAGTGGTAAAAGCTGAGGCAGACCTTGCTGTGCTGAAGTTGGGGCACCTTGAAATTTCAGGGTCTTGGGAGGAAGAGAAAACCAGGCAATAGGAGAGTTACACTTTCCAAAGTGCTGGACATCTCTAACTTTGGCAAATGAGGCTGGGCAGTTCCCATTGACAATACTTTGAATACTTTTACCTTAACTTGCTTATCAGAGTAAGCATCTTGACACACAATCACAGCTAGGAGATGCCTTCCAGAATAGTAACTGTCAAAGCTAAGCAAAAAGGAAAAAGAAAATTTGTTCTCCTAACAAGTCTCCTTATGCAAATCTGAATGTAACCAGGACTTCTTGGGGATCCAGATAAGCTTTGCTCACAGAAGCCAGCTCACTTAGCAAGGATGTTCTCACACTCCAACTTCTGTTGCTGCTCACCCAGAAGTTACAGGAAAGTCAGCAGTAAAACCTGTGAACATTTCAGCTGTCTCAACACAAATGCAGAGTATTTAATTTAAACCACCTGGAAAGTGGTTTAAATAAAGGTGCCCAAGGAGCAATTATATATTCACAGCCTACTGACAATGCTGATAGTAAATAATGTAAAAGATAGAGTGGGTAATAAATAGCTGTGGGAGAAGAAAACGCTTAAATAACAATAATTGTTTTCTAAATGCCCACATCTAATTTCAAAGCAGATAAAGGCTTTGATAAATATGTACTTGCTATCCTCTGGTTTTTTTCACATGGTACCTATGACACAATCATTAAGCTAATCATTCCCCATCCCTTAATACCAGACATCTGAAAGGATTTCAGAAGTAATGGAAAAAGAGCTGAACACATTACAGAACTAAGAACTTAACTGAAGTCAATAATGGAAACAGTTGCTCAGCTCAAGTACTTAAAAAGAACAATTAATAACCACTGGGCATTTGGAAAAATGCTGATTGATGGCACATAACCAAGTTTATGCAGTGGAGAGGCATATGAACTAATCTCCAATTCTCTGCTCAAAATGATGACAATATGCTTCAATCTTTGTGAAAAGCTTTTCTTTCGCTATAGACTTCAATACAAAGTCAAAAATGGAAAAGCACGTCAAGGACAGCATCAAGCAAATCAAAACAGTGGACTAAGATAAGCTGAGAATTCTAGCAATCATATTAGTCCCAAAAACATTATTGCATGCAAACAATCTTCAGTAGTTTCCTAACAAATGCAGAGATAAGTTATTCAGGCTTTCAGGGGTTTAATCCTTGCTTCTTTTTTTTTTCTCTCCTCAAGCACCAAGGTTGCCAACTAGTTAGTTATTCAGAAAGCATCTACCTTCTGGAGTAAATTTCTTTAGATATTCTAACACCCAGAGGCTTGCTGCCTTTGCTGCCAGCAGCACAAATGAAATCACTGTGCAGCCATCTGCTGGCAGAAAGCTTAGACATGATGGATTTGTTCCATTTCAAATGCAATTAACTGACTTTGCTCAAGAAGTGCTTCTCCGGAGCTGGAATACTGCATCTTTGCAGCCTATATTGATTCACATTTATCACTCAAATCACTCAGCAGGAACAGAAAAAGTCCTCTCAAACCCCCACTGTTTATGAGACAAACAGGAGAAAAACAGTAAATGAAAGAAATAGCATTTTCAAGCTTCAGAAGAGGCTGACACAAGAGGAGAACTGAACACCTTTTAAAATATATGCTTGAAGAATTTGTTTTCCTGCTGGCTGCAAGACAGCAAATGGTACATGTCAAGGTGTTTCTCCAAACAGCAGATTTCACAGTCTCCAAATATAAAATGCAATATATAAGAACAGGGTACCGAAACAAACTAGCAAATTTCTTACGAGTTTATAAGAACTAAAAGTGTGTGAAACTCAGCAGGCTACAGCTGCCTTCACCCTCAGGACTGGCTATGGAGGCTACAGCTCACACCTGTGATTCATGATGGACACAGCTACAGCTACATGGCACGGACACCCATACTGCCATGAAGCAGAGCCCGAGCTTGTGCTGCTTATGCAAAGTATATGCTGGAAGACATCCTGGTCTACCAGGTACTCCTCAGAAGGTCACGTTACAGTGTTGGACAACATTTTGCTTTGGGACCTTCTAGAGCCATTCCCAATGTACATTTTTAGCCTAGTCTGAAATGAAATTCATTGACTGGAAAGGTAATAGTTTCTCTGGAGAAAAAAGCAACAACCTTTTTGCTTTGCTCTTACAACATTATATCCTGCTGACTTATGTGGGTATTTTAAATATATGGCAATAGTTTCCCCACTATAACCTTCATCTTTGACCATCATCATCCACCTGAAGATGTCCCTGTTTGCTGCAGACAGAGCAACACTGTTTGGCTAGGTCCATGGTTGTCATTAACTATGAGAATTACAAAAGCAAAAGGAAGCAAAACAAAACAAAGAAACCCTTACCATAAAGAAAATTTTTTGACACTTACCAGTGACAGGTTGAGGTCCCCTAGCAAGTTCCATAGGTCATAGATTGTGTTCAGGCCGACCAAAAGGACTACAAAAAGGCCAACAAACTTTACTCCCATTGCTCCAGCAAGATTCACGCCAGTCAGACTCAGCCAGAGCCACCAGGAGGCAGAAAATGGCCTGCAGGACAGATAGGGCAGGTCAGGAAATATAATGGCTGCACAAATGGGCATCTGCAATCAGGGAAATAAACAGCAAATTGGCTACCTTGCAAAATTACATTCCATCATCGGTTTTCTTAAGAGCATGTAAGGAATAGAAAGACAGTTTTTTCATTAATTTTAGAATGATGAAAGGATACCCCAGATACAGGCTCCAAACAGGTCCAACAATGAAGCCTGGGCAGCCCTAGATGTCCCCTTTAACAAAGGGAACATAGACACCAGATGCAAGCTAAAACACTAATGTGAAGAAATCTGACACACAGAGGGTCTGAAAATAGAAACAGGACTTTTGCTCCATAAAATGCAAGCTTATATCTCTTCAGAAAGCTAAGGACATGGGGAGAACAGGAGAAAAAGAACAGCCACTTTTCCTAAAGCAGACAGGCCATAGCAGAAAACATCTACCCAATGCACAAACAAAAACTGTAGCACAAATCAAACAAATTACAAACTAAAATAAAATTAAACAACAAAAAAAGATGACAGCAGAATTTAAAACTCTTTTCCCACTGACTCCTGATGCCTTGACGTTTGTATTTTAACTAGACAAAATCCCTGTGATGTGCTAAAGCAACACAATACCTAGAACTGGCTTTTAATTTGCATAAAATCAATTAGTTTGAAAACAGGGTTGGCTCCAAGACATAAGAAACAAGTTCAGGTCAAGGCACACAGAGCTGATCAAACAGTGCACTGTAACTGAGGGCTTGCACTCACTGGGGAGTGTGTTGTAGATGAGAATGGCCTTGGATGGCCCCACACGATGCAAAAGGCTGCATGTTAGCCATGTGTACTTGCTCTGTCTCCTGGTTTACTCCAGCCACGATATTTTCTCCCTAGTTTCACAAACCCTTGTGCTAAACATTTCTCTACCTGACCATGAGCCATTTTCACTTCCAAATTTCCTGGAACAATCTCATCTCAGCCATTCACCCAGACTACCGAGTGGAAGACGTGTTCTAGTATTTTCTGTATAAAAGTTTAACAAAATTATTATATATGTCTTACCTGTCTGCGCAGCTGTTACATTTCACCATACTCAGAACAGCTCCCATGAGGAAGAACATTAGAATAGGGTCCAACAGAATATATTGGGACAAAGTAATACATCCTGTATCTGCAAACAGATACACAACAATGTCAAAAAGGCTTACGGTTCCAAAATTAATCTAAGAATCTAAGTCAGCTTCCTCAGTGTCATCAAGACAAGGGAAACAAAGAAAATATGAGAAATAGAAGCAGATCACATTTCAACTTCTACTTGTGTAAAAAATGGAAAAAAAAAACCCAACCTTCAGAAAACCCAGGCAGTACAACAGTATCTGTGAAACACCATTTGGGAGGTGCTGCTAACACATTCAGACAGAGGGTGTTGCAGGCAGCAACGATCCACCTACCAAGGCACCAGATTGGTGCCAGTGGATGCTACAGGAGAAGTCAACTTTTAGAAGTTTTTTAACATTTTAAGTCTCCATACCTCAATATCTGTGTGTCCTCAGAAAACCCCAATTTGGGTTACTCCATTTGCAAAGTTAATTTCTCCACTTGGGTCATTTCAACAAGGAACTTTATTCATTTCTTGCTGTGAACCCTTCCACAGTAATGCAGTAGGTTGTTAAATACCTCTATATTATTATGGGAGATATCAATATTTCACTAGTGGGCAAACTCAATCCTGACCATCCATCTTACAAAAATTCTTAAAATTGAGGTGAAATGTAGTCCCATGCTGTGGTTACGCAGGTAACAGAAGCGCCTGTGAGCTAAACAA
The DNA here is from genome assembly GCA_033558185.1 of Dromococcyx pavoninus. Lineage (NCBI taxonomy): Eukaryota > Metazoa > Chordata > Aves > Cuculiformes > Neomorphidae > Dromococcyx > Dromococcyx pavoninus. Next base: position 1,086,464 of record JAUMJL010000927.1, read on the forward strand.
GATTGTAAAATTCTCAAGACTGTAAAATTCTCATTAAAATGCCTCATACATATAAAGCAGCATTACTTTGCTTTTGGAAATCTCTCTCATTAACCCCAATATCCCCTGGCTAGATAACACACAATAATCTAGAAGTTAAATTCTCTGATCAATTAACCTGCTTAATTTTGCTGTAGCAGGAACACATACCAAAAACAAGGATGAAAGCTGTGAGTAAGGCTGCTGGCAGTGACTTTGACAGTTCCAACACTGTAAGGTAGGCAAAAGGAACGAGGCAGGAGCCAAGGAATGCACAAAACTGCAGGAAAAGAAGATGGGAGAAGTTATAACCCTCCCCAAGGTGAATATGCACCTACACCCTTCCCCTTCATTCATCTTCCACATCTGCCACAACAACAGTAACTGAACTGAATCACTAAAAGCATCAGACAAAAGCCAAACCAGCAAAGATACTGTTCAGAGAAAGACAACTGCTTACTCCATTCTGCCTCTAGAGGTGTCAGTAACAACAATTGGTCATTCTCTTGCTAGACTACATCAGATATTCACAAAAAGATACATCAAGTAGGTGCATTACACATACACCATACTCAACTTACTTTAACAAGATATTAGAATATGAAACCTAAGAACAAAATACACCTGTAACTTACATCTTTAGCTGACCAGCATCATGTCCCCTACACAAATAAGACTATTCAAGGAAGAACAGAAATCAAAACAAAGGAAAGCAGCATCATAGTAAAATTCGTTCTCTTCTGTATTTGGTTCTCACACTCCTCCCATATTTGGCTCAGTGAAATCTAGAACCACAAACTGCTGGAGACCCAGAAAGTAAACCAAGAAAAACTGCCTTCCCAGTTTTTATCCTTCTAGAAGGCAATTGGCCACTGCTTCTTTTTTTGTTTGGTTTTTTTTTTTGTGCTACCTGCTGTCAGTTTTATGGCTCCTGGTCTTCCTAGATAGCAACATGGCCAGGGCTCCTGATAGAACACCACTCTGAAGAGTAATTTCCACACATCTCCCCGCTCCGTCAGCTTACTCATCTCAGTGTCACTGGTGGTGGCAAACTGCAGGTAGCAGTGGATGATCCTGGCTTTTTAACATACTTGGGTCTCCAGCAGAGCAGTCAAGCCCAACTGAGCTAGCAGAAGTCCAAGCTCAGCAAAGTTCCCTTTACAGAACAGGTAAGATATCTGTGCCACTCAGGACTGTAGTCCCACTAATTCACAGCAAGGATTGGCCTCAATAATCACCTTACTTTCTTACCTGGCCTCTCACAGCCATACATTAAGATTTCTTCACAATAGAACCACTAATACTTTTCTAAGGAGCTTAAAGACAAGGCACAAAGCTACACAGACCTCTGATCTGATTCAGCAGAGCTGTTCTCATGACAGAACACTCTGTACTAAAAAGCACAGGAGAGCTAATCAGAGAGCTTGATGTAAGCCTGGAGCCTTACCCCTCTCATTCCCACATAGTTGTGCTGCTCATATCTGTCCCCTGGCTTTTGGAAAGGAAAAGTACCATCATATCCACTAAGGTAGCCAGCAAGTCCAATCAGCATCTGAAGAGGAAAGGTCAAAAAAACTGATCAGGGAAGTCACACTGGAGGAAGGCGTTTCCAAGCCAGCAGCAGGTAAGATTCTTATAGAAACCGACTCTGATCCAAACGGTAACTACTTAATTCAGACACATTATCCAAACAAGAGTTTATGTACAGATTTCATATGCATACATATTGCTCTTTGTCTAAAGGCAAAATTAGAAGGGATCAAAAGGACTATGGCTGCTCACTATAAGGACTGCAAGCTTAAGAGAAATACCAGGTGTGGGATTTAGCAGAGACACTTCAGTCTTTATAGATTCTCCCATAGCTCCCTATTCCTAGTGTCTCAGCCTGAAAAGAAAATAATCTTTCTGAGGCAGAAAGAGTACACATTCATCCACACTGTTGCTAAAACAAGTTCTTCGATTACAGAATAGCAAGTCAAGGATTTCAGGGTCCTTTACGACAGGCATCTCCTTTGCACAAAAGCTATCGGGAACTGTTTGGTTTCTTTGAAGCATGGGCTTCTATTAGACATCCCCTCCAAACCACGCAAGTGCCATGTTCATTTTTTAACGTCAAGCTTTTCAAATATCCAACATGCAACAGCGTTTCATTTTTGCATAGTCAAAGCATTTTCATAAAAAAGAAAATATGCCAGTTGAGGATCTGTATACAGAATGCCAATTACCAGTTAGGAAAGGGATTGGTGTTCATTGCATCCTTCAGTGAGAAGGGAGAGGAAGACTTTTGTTAGCCCACTCCCATAGCTTCTAAAACACGTAACAGAAGAGCGGTTTACCTTCCCCAAAGGGGGGTGGACATCAAAGAAGAAGGTTCTATTAATGTAGTAACTTCCCATCTTCCCAAAATGAGTTTCATCCCAACTGGAAAAAAAAACCCAACACTAAACAACCTCATATAACGCTGAAGGCAGTAAAAAAAAAACCCCAGGTGTTTTTACTCATGCTTTTCATCACATAGAGGGTTAGTGCCATACATTCTATCAGAGACAATGCGTTAAATTCACTGGGAAATCATGGAGAGCACTTCAGCCGTTCCAGGCAGGGTCCTTTTTAAAGAAGAGTTTGATGTTGGTGTTCCAGTGTCCCCAGTCTGCCCTTCTGGGTGCAGGCTGAGCTCTGAGACGCTAATCAAGCCGTCCTGCAACCCTTGGATGCCCAGCACTGTGCCCCAGGACCCAGTCCCCGCTCCGCACCGCATCCCAGGCTGCGGCAGTCGCACCCCCCGCCCGGTCCGGGGCGCACACGGGTCCCTGCCGAGCCCCGCCCCGGCCGTACCAGACGTGCGGCGGCTCCGGCAGGCGGTGGAAGCGGGAGGCGAAGCTGAGCGCGGTGACGAAGGCCAGCGCCGCCGTCCGAGCCAAAGCGGCAGCGGGAGCGGGAGGGGCGGCGGGGCGCGCCGGCAGCCGGCGGAACTCCCGGGGCCGCAGCGCGCCCGGCCCTGCCCGGCCGCCCCTCCCCGGCATCGCGGGGCTCCGGCGCGCGGCGCATCCTGGGAGCAGGCGGGGCGGGAGGGGCGGCTCTGGGCCCCGCGGTGGCCCCGCGGCGGGATGAGCGCGGCCGCGAAGGTACGCGGGGCTGGGGCTGGGCGTGAGCCAGTGGTGCCCTGGCGGCCGGGGGGACGCCCGTGTCGTGGGGGCATCCAGCACAGCATCGCCAGCCGGGCGAAGGGGGCGATTGCCCGCTCTACTCTGCGCTGGTGCGGCCCCAGCTCCAGTGCTGTGTGCAGTGTTGGGCCCCACAGTGTAAAGGGGACATCCCGCTGCTGGAGAGTGTCCAGAGGAGGCCACGAAGCTGGTGAAAGGTCCAGAGGGGAAGGGGTACGAGGAGAGACTGAAGTCACTTTGTCTGTTCAGCCTGGAGGAGACTGAGGGGGGACCACATAGCAGTTTGCTGCTTTCTCACAAGGGGACGAGGAGCAGGCGCTGATCTCTCTCTGGTGACCACTGGTGGGCCCCGAGGGATCGGCAGGAAGATGTGCCAGGGGAGAGTTAGGTTGGACATCAAGAAAACGTTCTTCTCCCAGAGAGTGCTGGAGTACTGGATCAGCTCCCCAGGGAAACAATCACCGCGCCAAGCCTTGCAGTATTCAAGAAACATTTGAACAACGCCCTCAGACACACGGTGTGAATGTTGGGGTTGTCCTGTGCAGTGACAGGAGTTGGACTCGATGGTCTTTGTGGGTCGCTTTCAACTCAGGTCACTCTGTCATTCAGTGCCAGCTACCCATGCAGTGGCCCCGCCAAGCGGGAGGGGAGCAGGGCAGGGGCTCCACTCACAGTTAAGCCTTGGTACAAGAAATGGTTACTATTACAAAAAGTGGAATATTTTGTTTTAAACTAAAGTAAGAGTTAAGTTTCATCTAAGTAACTGTATTTTTTTGAAAGTTAGAATGTCCCTCTGAAAGCATGTTTTCTCTATACCATCTTTTCTTTACAGCATGTTTTATTTATAGCATATTTTTTTCCAACAGTGTTTTTCCAGACACGATTCAGCGAGAGATAACATATTGTGTTAAGTGTGATCTGTGCTGAGCAGCTGTGTCTCCTTCTCTTATCACCTCTGTCTTCAGCCTCTCCCTGTCTAAAATACAAGGTCAGACAGAGCTGGCTCCAAAGCTCCAATAAACAGAGATTTGGTTGTTGCAATGTTCATAAGAAAATTAAAATCAGTCCTTGGAAAGTAATAGAATATGCATGAGATGCCTGGGGAAATTATACCTATGCACATAAGTGGGAAATATATTCTGTCCCTAGCTCTTCTCTCATTACGCAGGATTGATGGAAATCATTCCCTCGTGCATCCAGCGCTGAAATAAAGGATGCTGCTTTCTAAAACTCCAAAACAAACCTTAGATAGTTTATCAGCATTTTCAGTAACAGCCTCACCACCTGCCTGGCAGCTGCCTGGAACCACAGCCCAAATCTGGTTCCCTGGGCTCCCAGAAAAGCTGGGATGGTGGCTACCAAGCAGGCTGCACCTCCATGCACTGCAGCTGTTTCAGCAGCCCCAGCCTCGGGCTCAGCAGGGAGCAAGGAATTTGCCCCATGCTAAATGAACCTAATGCCTTTCAGAGAAGTGGTGGTGTTTACTTAAGCCTGTCTTATCCATGCGAGCTACTAACACCAGGGTGTGCTGCAGAGGTACGGAGCGATGAGGAGCAAACTTGCTCCTTTTGCTTATACCTTTACAATTCAAGCCAGCAGAAAACAAGTGGGGGCTTTCAGCCACCAGGGTTTCCTCTCTGCATGCCTCCAAGCAGTAGGGTTCTTGTGTCCTACATGGGAGGCTGCTCTGCATTAGTCCATGTGCGCAGGCTGCTTGGAGTGATGGGTCTCAGGAGGGAGGTGAGAAGACTTTGCCTTTCCAAGTGCATCATGAATGATAGTCTGGAAGGAGATGGTGTATCCAGAAGAGACCATACTGAAGCAGACAGGCTTGGAAACCTCAGGGCTCAACACAACAGAGGCCGTGGTGTTTCTTCCAAACTCCTAAACAATTAAATGCATTTCTCAGATTTTTAGTCTAGATTGGGATTTAAGCCTAAATTTTCCTCACTGCATCACTGATGTTGGAAGTGAAAGCAGAACCAAAGCAGAAATCTCAATAGGCATGAAGCAAATGTTGTCCCCTGATATTGTCCCAGCTCCAGCTAGTCTAACCTGCAGCTTAGGGAAATTGTACCCCACTTGGCTTGTAAATGGAGGTAGTTCTTCCCTGCTATTCCCCTGGGCTGTACTCAGGTCTTCCTCTAATGTCACTCTGAGGCCTGTCTGCTGAGGACAGACTCTCCTGCTATCTCTGGTCTTTACTTAGCTATTTTTTTGCCCGTGATCTACCCTGCCACTGGGAGCAAAGCAGCATAAGACATCACTCCAGCCTCTGGAGACACAGTTCCCAGCTGAAGGATGGGTTGTTTTCCAGGTTATTTTTGGTGAAATCTCCTGGGTCCTTGAAATTATAGAGTGAAGCAATTAGTTTAGCACAATTAATTACAAACTATAACACAGGCTGCAAAAACAACGAAGAACTGTAGAGAGGATCGGGAGGAATGTCTCTGCCAGCTGAGAGGCCAGAGTCCAGAACAGATGTGGTGAAGGGCATGAATTTCTGAGCCAAAAAAATCATCAGCAAGGTTCCCGGGAAAAATAAGTAAAAATAGTATGCCATGAATGCTGTATGTTTCCCTTTTGAAGTCATAGTTTCTGTTTCTTTCCCTGTGACCCAGCAGTCTAGACATTTGGAAAAAAAAAACCATAGCTGATATTTCTAATGCCCTGATACCAAAAGCAGAGAATTTAAGAAAATCAGTAAATACATTGTCCACAAAAGTGTTGCCATCATGTCTCTCCTGACGTGATACACCATTTCTTCAATAAACTTTGACGGGAGTAGTTTAATCAAATCATACCTCATTCCAAGTTACTTGAACCAATCTAAACTGTAAGAGAAGCTGCAAGTTTACAAAGAGGACTGGAACACAGAGGTGCTCAGAATCTCTCTGGTTTTCTGTTGACAGATTATGTGTCAGTGAGCAAATACTTGCCTTTTTGTGCCTTGCTGTCAGTCTCTGTTTCTATACATTTTTGAAGGGTGGAGACAGAGAGAGAGATCCCTGGCATGCCATGGGATCTATGGAAGGGAGGAGATGCATGATTACAGGTTTATTTAGAGATATGCATGAGTACCAATTTCCTGTGTGGAAAGAATAGAGCACAACACAAAAAACCAAGCTTCATATTTTGCATGAAGTTGGCCTGTGAGCAGAGTACCAGCCTCTCCTAGGCATGCAATGCAGAAAACCCTCAGTGCTGAGGAGGGCTACAGGAGGACACTAAGGGACCTCCCTGCAAAGGCAGCCCCTGTTCAAGGAACTGGCACTCACTCCCTATTGAAACAGAAGTTCTGCACATGGCTTCAGTTTCCTTGGTTTGTTCTCCAGGGCTATCTTTATGCGTTGGCAACTGCTGAGAGCTTGACAGGCTCTCTAGATATTTATTTCTGGACAAAAAGCTAGGGAAATAAGGATGGTTCCTAAATGTGCTTCCAACCTCAAAGCTAGTTAATGGTTCTGATATCAGGGCTGGGGCTTCAGCACAGCACACAGGGACGTGGATTGAATCTGACTGGCTGGTTTTCATGCCCTGAGCACAGATTTGGGAGCATAGTCCTTTTCTCATTGGCTTTAGGAGAGAAGCCTTCCCCCATGCCAGCTACGTTAAAAGGGAAAGCGAAGAGGTTGTATTTTATTTCCGGGAGCAGGCTGCACACACTGACCATGGCATCTGAAAAGGTGAGAGATCGGACAGGGCGGAAGGATCTGTGAAAGCTGCCTTGGTGCTGGAGCTCAGGTAGAGATGAACTGTCTGCCCTCTTTGCCTTCATCGGGAAAGGCAGTAGTTCTTCTCACTTGGAAAGCCATTTCATGTCATGTAAACATCCAGTGCACGTAGTGGACAGTGGGGAATTTACTTTAAAAATCCAAGGTGGGATAAAAGTTAGCAACATCTGACAGGGACAAAGAGGGAGGCTTTGTAGGGGACAATTTCAAGGTCACTTGTGTATTACCGGAAACATCAGGTGCAACTAAATATTTAGAGAGTGAGCATGAAAGACAGTGACATTACCTGTACACCCACAACGGAATAGTCACTCTGAGAAAGGAGTCCTCTCTCCCATAAATCTCACTCAGCCATGTCTTACAGTTCCTGAAGTGCCTTCTGTTCATGCATTGTTCTAATGATACTCTGGTGTTCCCACCATATTAATCCCTTTATCTGTCTTTCTCTTCTCAGCCAATTCTTTATAGCTATTTCCGAAGTTCCTGCTCTTGGAGAGTGAGAATTGGTAAGATCCAGTGTTGAGCTCTGTTTCGTTGTCTTGGTATTATTGCAGTATCCTCCCCTTCACTAACTCAATTAATCAGTTACTTATTAAAAGAGAGATCTGCAAACATGATCCTGGAACAGTGAGGCATTTCCCCCCTTCTTTGGAGTGGGATGGAAAGGGAATACCACAGCCTACCTATAGCACGGGGAGGGGAGAGGAACAGACAGGAGGGCTTTGCTCAGCCTGCAGCTAGGCAGAGGGCATTACTCCTTTTGTAAAGCTAATATGATGCAGATGCATGTTTCTTCCACATTATCTAGAAGGGCCCTATGCCCTGGTTTTCACACCAGTACTGCCTCAGACCCTGATCTGCCCAGTCTTGAAAGGTAAGCAGGGATGGGAATGGTCCCTATTTGGACTGAGACAGTCTTAAGCAAGGATTATGTGGTGGTTTTGTCAGGACTGATCTGTAGTGCTTTGGTCCTTCATTTGCCAGAGCACTATCTGCTTGGTGGACTTGGGCTGCCTTTCTTGAGGGGTTTGGGTTGGGTTTTTTTGTTTGTTTTAAAGCCATTCATTTTTCATATGGGATGGTGTCATTTCCCTGAGCCTGTTACCAATGACAGTGGTCTCAATGTGCCTGGCTGAAGCTGTACACTCTCTTCTCCCTAGCACTGGCTCTGAAAGGGATTGCCTATGATACGGTGCCAGTGAACCTCCTGAAGGATGGGGGACAGCAGGTAAGAACATAGTTACCATTGCTCTCTCCAAGGGTACTGAACTTGAGGATCATTAGGGAGAATTTGAATCAACACTAGACAGATCACAGAAAAAAGCCACTGAATTCCTCATTGCTTCTCTGTAATTAATAGTTCCTTTAAATTAGTATTCTTTGGCATGCAGGAGTTGACTGCAGGAGATTAAAGATCTTCTCTCTTAAATATCTGTGACTGAATTTCAGAAGGCTGAAGATCTTTTGCTCCTGCTTAGCAAGATATAACTGAACATGTTTGGCAGACAGTCGTCAGAGAAGCTGCACTGCAGTTTAAACACAGGCTTGACCTCAGTCAGTGTCACAGTCCACTCAGTGGACGTATGATGGTTTGTTTACCGTGATCTCAAAGTGAAAAAATCAAGGCGACCACACCAAGGGGTTATGCTTCAACCAAACAGTGCAACTTTACTGTTTTGCCCATAAAGCAGCGTGCGATAGAGTGATGAGAAGGGAAGGAAAAGGTAAAGGGAGGAAAGAGGATTATAGCTACCACCATGGGTCCAAGGTGTCCCTATGGTCCCAAGGTCCAGGCAGCATCCCGCTGATCCTTCTGATCGTTGTGATCCTTTGGTGGGGAACATCTTCATCGAAGCTCAGTTAGGAGCCATCTTTTATGCTAAGCAACACACCTCACACCTCCTCTGTCCCATGTTGCCAATCTCCACCTTTGCTTTGCTCCACAAAACTTAACTGCGCAGGCCCAGTAGGTGTGGTTTTGGGAGGAGTTTGCCTCAGAGGTGTGTAGCTTTTGACTGAGAGGTGTGTTTTCATATTATAATGAAGAAAAGTTCACCTAAGGTTCAAGTCTTGCTGAAGTGGCAGGTGCAGTCCATCTTCTGGACAGCAGGTATATGGCCTTATCTTGGTTGTTACGCAGTCCCAGTTATCGGAGAGCAGCACAGTACTCCCAGTACCACACAGTTCTTTCTCTCAGGGTGTTTGCTTCTTGGTGTCTCTCCAAGTCCCTGATGGCGATGCTGAGGCAAGTACTGTTCTTCGGACCAACTCTTATACTCAGTTAACACCAAAAGTGTGTGTGGTGGTGCTGGTGCGTTCAAAAGGTGTTGAATGATACAGCAGGGGGATGCAAAGGGCCTGCCAAAGGAAGAGGTGGGTTGCCAGAAGAGATTTTCACTGATAATTTATTCAGCTTGGAATTGTGCATTTAGTAGTACCACCAGCCCAGTGTGCCAGTGTGGGCTAAAATGGAGTTGGAGAACTATTAATAGAATGGTAATAGTGACACTGCTGCAGTACCACCCATCCTGCTTTGTACTGATGGTTTACCAAGAAGTAATGTAGTCTGGCCTTGGATGCAGTGATCCCAGAGCCCCAGTGAGAGCTTGCTCTAGGTTAATAGTGCAGCATAACTTACTACAAGTATTAGTACTGAGGTAGAAGAAAAGCCAGATTAAAAAAAAATAAAATAATTTGGTAACTGAGTTTTAGGAGAAGAAAATAATTTCTTGTTGCAGTAGAGTAATCTCAGGTTTGTTTCCACAGTTTTCTGCTGAATTCAAGGCAGTGAATCCAATGCAGCAAGTCCCAGCCTTGAAAATTGATGGCATCACCCTTTCTCAGTCTGTGAGTTACCAGTCACATCCCTGTTAACTATTCACTCCAGCCTGCTGCCAGTCTGGAGGGGTGGCTTTGCCCCATCTCTTCCCCCAGAGCTCTCATCTGTGCATTGGAAAAGAGATGGCATTTGTGGTAAACAGTCCCACTGGGACTGGGAGCAGAAATATCACATAGCCTCTGCTGGGAAACTGTTGTCAAGGATTTAAGCTCAGATCGTTGGTAACTGCATCTTTGTTAAGCAGTTTGTAGTCTGACTCAGATGGCTGTGCCAGTGTTTATGTGAAATTACATCTGGGCTAAACGACAACAAGGTCACAAGCAGACACTGAAGGGGATATTCTGTTGCTTGGATTGGTAACAAACTTCGTTCAAAAGCTGTTGAATTCTCTTGGATCATCTCTCTTTTCCCAGGTGTTCAGGATGTGGACTTTTTCTTGGGTCCCCATAACCTCCCTTTATCTCTTTGTTCGTTACAGCTAGCTATAATTCATTACCTAGAAGACACCCGTCCCAACCCCAGGCTCCTGCCCCAAGATCCAAAGAAGAGAGCCCAAGTCAGAATGATTGCGGATCACATTGTTTCTGGCATCCAGCCACTCCAGGTACTGCCTTGTCATATCTGGGCAAATGAGAAAACCAGAATAGGTTTCCAGGAGTCTGTATCTCTGAGAAGTTCAGTCTCTTTAAATTGCTGATAGCCAGTAAAATGGCAGACTTTAAGACTGTGTGTTAGCAAATGAAATCTCTGCTTAGCCTCTTCCTGATCTGCCAAGGGAAACAATATAGTATTTACTACAAAGAAAATCCTATAGCATCCCAGAAACAGCTGAAACTGAGCAGTTTCACTGCAGGGTCTAGTATGCTTTAGGAAGACAACAACTGAGTAACCCAAAGGGCAGAGGCAAAAGGATAACCTGGCAGCTGTTACAAAAGGACAGTCTCAGGAGAGAGATAGAACAGGATGCGTAGTTCAGTGAGGGTGAGGTCAGCACTGACCCAGCAGGCTGAACTCTGGTGGAGGGGTTCAGGCTTTGCACCTCCTCATCTCCCCTCTTTTCCAATGGATGAGGCAGTGGGTAAGGTCCAGCCGGCAGAGGTCAATCTAACCTGGAGATCACTTGCGTTCACAGAACCTGAGCATCCTGAAACAAATGGGGGAGAAAAAAATGGAATGGGCCCAGAACTGCATCGCATCTGGCTTCCAAGGTGTGTCTCACATCCAAAATCATCAGCACTTTGACTGACCCTTGAAAACTTGCTCTGCTGGGGTCCTACTTCCCTCCTCAAGCTGAACAACCAGTCTCTCTAGGCTGGTGTGTTGGGGTCCTGCCCTGCTAGTAACAGTCCAGGGTCTCAGAGGAAAGATACCATCCACTGTACACTTCCACTGCTGTGCATGGAAGAAAGTCTGAGGACATCCTGTACACTGCAGCAGTTGATTTGCCCTCATACACATGAGGGTTGGCAGCACTTCCTTCCACCCAGTTGTTCCCAAGCTAGTGCCCTTTGTTTTGAAGTTCTGCCAATCTGTATTTATATGCTTTTGTCACCAGATGGCAAAATTCCACAAAATCCAGCAAGTAGCTGAGTAATTCTTCACCACCTGGTAGAAAAATGATGCTTTTTTTTCCTCAAAACCCTTTCCCCGATAGGCTGGCCCATCTTCGCTTCTAGACAGACACAACCTGAGTGAATCCTTGAATTTTTCCCCTCTCCACTCTCACATATCTCTACACTGTCCTCTTAGTATTTCAGGTGCATTGTCTGAAGCAGCTGAAATCACCGTGTATCCCAAAAGGCTGAAGGACCCTAAAGGCTCCATAACTATGCCATTGTAAGATTTCTGTTCCTTCCAGGTTCCCTCCCAAATTGCTCTTTTTTCATACTCAGCAAAGGGTTTTGTTCATAAATCCAAGTCTAAAAGGTCTTTGGTGTTCCTTTCAAATGATGCCTCACTCCAGCGTACCACCTCTCTTTACAGCACTAGAACAGACTCTGCAGCACACTGCTGGGCGTTACTGTGTGGGGGATGAAGTAAGTATCTGAGAGTGTACTGCGCCCCATTGGAGAACTGAAACCCCCAGTATATTCCACAAAATAGGAAAATAAATTAGTCGTGCAGGCACAGCCCAACCCCATCCTGTGCCTGGAGTTACATGTGGTACCGTCACCATAAGAAAAATGCATGCATCATAGAATCATAGAATCTTCCGGTTGGAAAAGATCTTTGAGATCATCGAGTCCAACCGCACTCATCATCCGCTAAACCATGTCCCTCAAAAACTCATCTACCCCTTTTTTAAACACCTCCAGGGATGGTGACTCAACCACCTCCCTGGGCAGCTGTGCCAGTGCCTGACCACCCTTTCGGTTAAGAAATTCTTCCTAAAGTCCAGTATGAACCTCCCCTGGCACAACTTATGGCCATTTCCCCTTGTCCTATCACCTGTCACTTGAGAGAAGAGATCAACACTCGCTCTGCCACAGCCTCCTTTCAGGCAGCCATAGACAGAGATGAGGTCTCCCCTCAGTCTCCTCTTCTCCAAGCTAAACAACCCCAGTTCCCTCAGACAAAGGCAAATAGTTACATGTACATAATACCTAGGCCAATAGTTATGAAGATGTTTACTTGTCCCTGCCTGTAACCTGCTGATGGTCAGGTTCTGCAGCTGTATCTGGCTGCTACTAGAGGATGTGGAAACAGATTATTATTCATCTTGAAGGAATTTGGAGTTCAAAGTGTCTTGTCACAGGGGCAAAGCTTGGCTCAAGAAACACAGGTTCAGTTCTTAGCTCTGCTCTGTGGAACCTTTAACCAAGCTGTGCTGTATTTTTTCTGCTCCGTTTTTTCATGGACAGATTTCAGAGGGCTCATATACAAACTGTTCTGAGCCTTACCAAGCTAGAGGCTGCTCAGGCATTTTCCATTTAGTAGTCCTGTTTGGCAGGCAATTGATCTTTCCTATAAAAGCCTGGCAAAAAGAAGGCTCCTGCAATAACTGTGATGCAGAGGATCATCTAGTAGGATCCATAAGGAACCAGAGTCCTCAGTGAAGAATAACATGTGCTGTGAAAGGCACCCAGAGGTCTGTGACCTGGGGAGTGGAGTGGGAGCAGCTGCCTCTGCAGATAGGCAGCTAGCTAAATTATTCTGGAGTCGTCTTCTTGCGTTGCAAGTCCCTGAGCCTGTGTGCAAAGGCCCTATCACATATCAGGTGTTGACATTGCTAGGAGCTGCTTCACACTCCTGCAATATGAACAAGTAAAATTAGATCATCTTTTTCCCAGTGATGTAAACTCCCCCCTCCCTCCATCACCCCCTCTGTGGCTTGCCAGCAGGCTTGCTTGCTCAGACACAGTTGCCATAGAAGCAGTTGTCCTTGAGGTCACGATGATCAGCTGGTAAATACGAAGCCTAAAGGCTGATGGCTTCTTCTGCTAGTGACTCCTATGAAGTTCCTTTCCTTGTACTGTTTTATTATTTATGTTGGATTAAAGAAGGGGATTGTTTTGAAAACTCCTCTGTACTGGCTGATAAAATAATTTCTATCCTGCTGCCAAAGCCTGCACCCGTAGTGAAGCATGATGCGACAGGCTCTGAGTTACTCTGACCCCTTTTCTCTGCTACATTTGCAGGTTTCCATGGCTGATCTGTGCTTGGTGCCTCAGGTTGCCAATGCTGAAAGGTAACTAAAGCTCGAAGTGATCTTCAAAGGCACCTATATCTTGTGCTGAGTGTCAGTGCCTGCCTTCTGCTGCTCCTCATGCTTGTTAGGAAAGCATCCCTCCTGCTTTATCCAGTTATGGATTATTCTTTGAATGGATTTTCCTATGTCATAAATACTGTTTCTCTTGGAAATAAGGAGAGCTCTCATTTCAGAGGCCCCTGGAGGGAACCTGATCTATGCCCTTAGAAAAGTAAGATTGCTCCCACTGCACATCCTGTCTCCCTATTTGCACACAGCAGGGGAAAGATTAATCTGACTGTATTGGTTGAAAGCCTTAAACCTATATGAAAAGCAGCTACGTGATTTCGAGGAAAAGCATAGTGCCTTCTTACTCTGTGCTGCACTCTATACAAAAGCCTAGAGAAGACAAAAGAACTAACCTACCTTTCCTCAAGCATTTGTGTTTAAATCAACAAAGATGAACTTTATCTCTTAAGGCAAAAGTATCCCAGCCTGTGAGATTCTCCCATGCTGAGTAGGTACAGCACATTGCTCTACTCTTCTTTTCCTTTTGCAGATTCAAAGTAGACATGGGTCCATATCCCACAATAACCAGAATAAACAAAGCTCTTCTGGAGTTAGAGGCATTCAAAGTGAGCCACCCATCCCAGCAGCCAGATACTCCTGCAGATCTGAGAGCTTGAAGCCCTTCTAATCATCAAATTAAGCTGGAGTGTCAAAGAAGATGAGCTACATCTTGAGTAGGACTTTCAGTGCCAGAAGAAAGCCCTAGTATTCTTGTCTCATTTTCATTTGGATGGGAAGGACAGAGGACCTGCAAGCAGCCTGCATGACATATAGGAGCTATGCCTGCACTAGAAAGCTTGCAGCTACTTCTGACCATGGTTTCCCCCCCCCCCCATCGGATGTATCTCCATGAAGCAGATTAAAGCAGAAGCCTCCATAATTATTACAAGTCCCCTTTGTATGGCTTTGGGTTGAGGAATGTGGCCACAAACAACTGTGAGGCATTGAGCCAATTCTGAACTCACCACAGGGGTTTCTTCTTTCTACCATCTATAGAAAGAGCATCAGGGAACCCATGCACACAGTGTGCTACTAACCTCGCAGGCCTGCTTGTCCTTGCAGCTGCCTCAGAGCTATGGCATAATCTTCAGTACCCTGGAGATAAATAGTAAGAGCTTGTCTCTGACAGAAGACAAATTAACCCCACCCTTGTTCAGTCCCACAGGTCTTGCAAGAGCCAACATTCAGCAACTATGCTACCCCTTGCAATGACAAGAGAATTACTACCTGGGACAGCTGATTTGTACCTCTTCCTTAAGTCTAGCGGCATTCTTGCAGAATTTATAAAAAAGGTCTGTCCAGAGCAAAGCCAGGTGGTTTTGCCGTAAGTCAGCAAGACACAACCAGCTCACTCCCATATGCTGACAATTATGGTGTTCCCTTCCTTTTCCCATCCTAAGACACAGCTCTAGGTGTTTTTCTAGTCCTCAGCTGCAGACTATTTCCCAAGGGAATCCCACCCTGGATTCCCTCCAAACTAGAATTATGCCTTTCACTGTGAGTACCTTCTAAGTGGCAGGAGTAAATCCCATTCCACTGATCCCAAAGAAAACCCAAGACTTAAGTCACCTTTAGAGCTGAAAGCACTCTGGAAATTCCAACACTGAAACCTTTAGTGGAGAAGAGAAACCCAGAAGCCTGCAATTGTGTTCCTATGCAGGCTCAGATCCCACTGAAGGTTTTGGCACCTAAGCCCAGGTACCAAGACAGTGACACAGGAGGGAGTTTCTGCCAGTTTGATGCTGTGTATCAGCTGCCCTAAGAGGGCAATACCCATGGCCTTCAGAAAGGCTTTACAAACCACTGATTTCTTGTGCCAGGGTAGCATTCAGCTACATATAGTTACTTGGACTGCCACATTGCTTGAACTCATTTATTGTCACTCATGTCTGCATTCAGGCTGGTGAAAAGCCCTTGCCATTCGAGGCTCATTGTGAGTATTGTGCATTATCCTAGGTCCAGCTGGATCTTGACTGTGCTGTTGTAAAAGGTCCCAGCACAGTTGGAGCCCCCAAAGACCAACACTGTATGTAAGTTATGCTCCTCTTTGTTCTCCTTGTCCTTAACCATTAGGTGGGCAGAAGTCAGGTCAAGCAGTGTGTGGCCAGCTCGGGCCACAGAGCAGAGGTCATGGTGGATCACCGTGCTCCATGAAAGAGTATCTGAAGTAGAAAGTGGCAATCAATATTGACAAACCCATTCCTAGGGCAAGGGATGAAACAAATCGACCAGACTAGGTGTTCAAAAACACCTTTGCAGCCCAATGGTCACCTTCAGCTACGGAAACCACAAGGGAGATTCACTCACCTAGCTGGAAGACAAAAGTATCCTGCAGGGCTCCCTTGGCATTACAGCCTCCACTGATCAGAACCTTCTGGTCTGAAACAGCCAGAGCTGCATGAAAACTGTGACCAAAAGCAAAATCAAAATGTGACTACAGCAAAATCTGCTGGTGTTGCCTCACTCAGCAGTGGGCAGGGTGGGCAGACTTCAGCAGGAGGCTGGGGACTTAAACTGCAGAATGGAAATTAACTTTGGTTTCTCTTCTGCCTTGACTTGCTGAATAACTGAGAAAGAGCTGTTTGTTTGCTTCTACAGGTCAGGTCATAATGAGGTGATTTTTCAGGCCCAATTATCTCAGAAGGAGCTATCACAACTCCTATGTTTTGCTCTATCAGTGAGATAGGCCAGCTGGGGTTTGGTCTGATTTAGGTCATAGTTTTAGTGGGCAATAGTGTCCCTTTAGGAACAGCATAGTTCTGGTACAAAAGTTTCTTCCTCTCTGTGTGCCTGTTGTACTCCAGGTACTGTGGACACCAAACAGCAGGCAATACAGTTCACTAGCACAAGGCAAAAAACTTCCACCAGCCTGAAAGGCAGATTTCCAGGGAGACTAAGGGGTCTGCACACCCTACAGGCACCAGCTAGGGCAGCACAGGAATTTCTGATGCCACAGCAGAGGGACCATCCACTATATTTTGACTGGTGGGACAGAGATATGCAACAGCGTTTGATCACAATTGCTTTTTAAACTTGGCTTCAAAGAGAAAGTAAGGAGGAAGAAGACAACTCCTGGGTTTGCAATAGGACCTTACCAACGTGCAGAAGGCTGTCCTGCAAGGAGGGGGACTGGTGTGTATTCCATGAAACCTGACAGCCAGAAGAAAGGCAAGTGAAACATCCAAAATTCTCAGTCTCCTACCTAGACAAAAACATCCATACTCTGCCACATCAGCAACCTGCATTTTCTGTTACCCAACTTCTTCCAAAAAAAGGAATCTCTTGTTTTTCCTCATTCCCTCCCCTCTTACCCCAGAAAAAAGTATTTTTTTTGATATCTGTTGCTTAGTCAGGAGTTTTTATAACATTAATCATAGAATCATCTGGTGGAAAAGACCTCCGAGACACGAAGTCCAAACATTAATTAATGCTACCTTCCTATCAAGCATGACTCATTCCCCAGCCCCTGCCCTTAGAACAGATCTTCCCAAGGCATCCACCTGGCACAGACTTTCTTACCCAGATCCAGGATGTGCATGTCACTAAGGTAGAAAGAAGTCCTCCGACCTCCAAAAATCAGCAGCTTGTTCTTCAGTAGAGTGGCTGAATGCCTGGCCAGAGAAGAAGTAAGTGGATAAAGTATCTTGAGCAGGTTCCCAAAACTGATGTTTCAGCCTTGGCTTCTGCTACCGGGTTGCCATAGCTTCAGTCTGTACCCACCCCTATGCCCAGTCACAGCAGCCCAAGGACAGAATCCTATCAGGATTCATGACAGGAGGTACTGGGAGTCACATTGCTCAAATCATAGCCCCATCTTAAGGAGCAAATGGTGGCGAACAATCACCTAATATTTAGGAAATTACACTGGGGTTGGAGGGAAGGTGAGCAGAGGTTTCCTGCTCTATTTTGGAGGGGTGGAAGAAGAGCACTCTCACCCAAGCCTCGGCAAAGGCTTCTCCCCTTCTGAGATGGGCTGGTACCAAATTTTATGCTCTGGATTGAAGACATAGAGCACATTGCTGCAGGGTCCAACTGCCAATGATGCCTTTTTGGGGAAAGTCCCTCCAAAAACAAAAAGCTCCTTGCGGTAGATAGTTGCACTGTGGTAGGTGAGCGCTGGGATCCTCCCTTTAGTCTGGAAAAAGTTCAATATATATTTGTTACGAGAAGTGCATTATTTGCTGTAACACAAGTAAGAAAGGGGCCCACATCATACAGTGAGTTTGACAAATCTCAATTTTCATTTTATTGGCTCCTCAGCCAGATCTTTGCCACACAGACAGAACGCTACTCACAGGCCTGTGAGAGCTCTAATGAGAAGGAAGTCGACCTCCTACCCCAGCTTCCTCAGAATACAACAAAGAACAGAAAGATCTCATCCAGGCTTATCCTGTAAAAGCCACAACTTAGCCAGGAAAGAGACAGATAGCACCTCACTGACAGGGCAAGGACATGACAGGCATCTAAGGAGCTCAGATCTGCAGTGCTTAGAGCAGTCCTTGATTTGACAAGACCAGCTCTTCACCTCAGCATCCAGTGCAGCTTTCAACATCACCGTATAAATGAGAGGCCATTTTCCTCTGCCACTCGTATAGTTTCTCCCACTCAGATACAGCCCTCTGCAGCAAACACTTTTTCACCTGGCTTCATTTGCTGTAGGCACAACCCATGGTTTCTGCCAAGCTGGTGGCCTTTCAACAAAGCCTTCTTATATCTGTATTCCCAACTAAGCAGCTCAGACCACCTACAGCAATGGCAGACCATGACTTCTGGAGTAAGGATACAGGCAGGCACGTCGATTGTCACATTCTGGCAGGACCTGCCACCCCTCCTGTGCTTTTGTCTGGGAAGAGCTGCAGTACTTACAGTCACAAGGAGCCATTTCCAGGTGACTGTGTCCAGAATGTAGACGCTGCTGTAGTCTTTGTCCTCCCTTATGCCCCCAAAGATGTAGATATGCTTGGTGTCTGGGTCATAGGTAGCTGTGTGACCATGCAAGGACGATGGCATGGTGCTTTGTAGCTGTGAACCCACTGGGAGCCAGAAGCCACTGTCTGTGGGAGCAACACCAGATAGATGGTGCAGGAGTTCAAAGATGCTCTCAATTTCTCCAGATTAAAGAGTATGTCTTAAAATCTTTACTCAGTCTTTACTCTCTTCATCTCCTCCTCTCCTTTGATTCAGGGCTAGAGGGGACTCATACAGGAATGTTTCTGTGTAAGGAATGAAAGGGAACACTAACTGCATGGGGAATAGTAAGGTGGAAGAGAGGATGAGTAAGGTGCATAATGCTGGAAGACACTGGAGCTGTGTCTCACTTCTCCACCAGTCATCACCTGCACACTGCAAACTGTACTGGTGCCTATACCCCTTAAAACTTGCGCATCTCTTTCCAGAACTTATACCTTAGCTCCTGGAGGGCTCTCATATACAACCCCACAGCTTCTCATGGCGCCCTATGCTGTCAGCTCACCCTGGTGATCACGCTACGAGATGAGACACCTTTGCTGTCCTTTCCCTATGCACAGACACACACTCCACCCCCACCCCCTGAGTACCCCCTCCCATCTGCGTGAGTTGTCCTGGAGTCCCACTGCCCCCATTGCCTTTGATTGCCCTGAAGTCCCCACCAGTTTCCAGCCTCCAGAAGGCATCCTTGCATGACTGCTGATTAGCACCTTCTCCACCAATCAGAACAGCTGTCCCCGGGTCACTGAGGCACATGGCATGGCACCACCGTGGGCTGGGACTGCCTGAGTAGGGGAGAGCACAGGGCTGTGAGCAGAGTCAGATGAGACACCCCAGTTCCCTCCCCTGCTGGGAAGAACAAGGCAGCTGAAGGCTCAGAGGGGAGAAATGGGAAGGCCCCAGGCCCCTTCCCTCTGGGCTGGCAAGAGACAGCTCCCTAAGGAAGATTTTCTGTTGGCTTTGGAGAATAATTGCTGTACTAGGAGAGACGTCACTAAAAGAGGAAACCAGCAAACAGTCTGGCTGGATATAGGACACACACAGCCTGTCACTTCAGACAGGCTTTGATGCTTCTCGTTGATTACCCATCCCCAGAAGGGATATCCCAGTGGTGCTGTACCCCTGTGCTACTCCTTGTGAGGGAGGCCTACCCAGGGACAGCTTCTTCATGCCTTAGATACAGCAACCTCCTTTCCTCTCCTAGGCCCCTGCAGTTGGCTGAGCAAGCTAAAAAAATACTTTTTAATCAAAATCTATTCCACATCTTACCCTTTGCCTCAAAGGGCTATGCACCCAGAGGTGTGCCTGAGATTCAGAGGGGCTACAGAAGCATACTGGAGGCCCTGACAGTACTGGAAGCACCTATACTGAGGGCAATTGCATGGACAGGAACAGTGTATATACACACATCACCTACTTGTTATTCTTGATCACTGGTGAGATAAAGGATGAAGTGTGAGATGCCTGTGACGTTAAAGGGAACAGCATCACTGAGAGAAACCTCATTCTAGGAACCAGATTCTCACCTTGCAACTCCTCCATTGCCAGATCTGCAGAGGAAACACAGAGATGGCCCTGTAAAGAAAGTAGCCAGAGGACATACCCTGGAAAGTGCTCAGCTCCATGGTTTAAGAGCCCTTTGGCCTTCCTTCCTCCAATCCCTGCACAAAGCTACCTCACTGAAACAAACGAGGTGCAAGACCAAGAATCCTGAAGAAAGTCTTATCAGAAGAAATGCAGAAGACAGCTAACAGTAGGGCATGCTTCCTTTGACTGCTGTCATGCTGTCACCACTGCATTTTACCCCTCTGATGGAAATTCATTTCCCCCTTCTCACACTGCCTGTCTTCTATGGAGCAAGTGGAATGCTGTTAGAAGGGGAACAAACACACTAATGGAGAGATTACAGAATGTCACAGCAGGTAACTTGTGCCTCAATTTACTCTTGTAAAACAAGGCTAACAGTACCTGCCTTGATTTATAATGCACTTTTAACCATATGAAGGGATAGGCATATTATGTTCTGGTACAGTGTTGGCACTAAGAGTGTCCCATGTTCTATTTCTTGCCTTTTCCCAACAGGCAAAAATTCATCAAGTATTCTATACAGGACTAAGAGACGGTTCTCAGTATTTCGCTAGCCAAGACAGACAAGCCCATCTTGCCTTGGAGATATACAAAGAAATGGACTGGGAAGTTGTTGCCCAGCAGCATTTAGAGGTCATTCAGGCAAGACTTGTAAAAAAAACCTAGAAGCTGCCAGAGTTACCTTCTTCATCGAGACCTCTCTCAGATGCTGTGGGTTCAAACAAAACTTTCCTGGGCTTCTTGGGGTGGACAGGACTCTTCCTCCAGGCTTCACTGGGTTCCACCTTGCCAGATGCTGCTTTCAGTGCACAGGGTACTGCCAGGGTCCTCAGTGGTGGGCGGATGTCTTTCCTCCCAGGCCCTGATGCTCCAGCAGTCACCTCTGAGCTCTGACTGTTATCCTGTGACAAGAGCGCCAGTCAAATCAGCCCTGAACAAAAAAGTCTTGAGGCTACCACGAGCCATCTATTACTGGGCCAGAGATTAGTTTCACATGGTGACTGTTTTCAGGCTCATCTGTCTGTTAAGTTGTAAGGGACAGCATGCCAACAGTATCAGTCACCAAACATATGCTGAGCAATGCAGCTACTTGCTGCTTATGTGCCCAGCAGGCTGCTTTCAGACTGCTGGCTCCAATAGGCACAATGAGCACACGGCAATGGGAAAGACAGAGAGGCCATCCATGCTGCTGTAACCCGGCTGATCAATCATCCCACCAAGGGTTGTTAAATTCAACACTTCCAAAGGCATGTCAGTGGAGAACACTTTCTTTAGCACAAGTGAATCTTTGGCTCCAACACTTGCTTAGTCAGGTCTCCACTAAGAGAGCAGTAGCAAATGTTTCTGCTAGACCTCAACAGCGCAGCTACAAGTGAGGGAAGAAACAGTAAGGAGAGAGAGAGAGAAATAAGGAGAGGAAGGCTCCAGGATACACACACCTCAGTAGGATCCTCCAGGAACTGGCCAAGGAGCATTGGTGACTGGGTGGTCTCTGGAATGAGGAAGGGGTGAGTGGGTGTACTGCTGGAGACACCTCGGAGCAGCTGCAGCAGAAACAAGGATAGTGAGAACAAAAGGACATGGCAAATGTGCTGGCCTCTCTCCACAAAGGGTCAAAAAAAGATGTCTTGCGAGGGACAGGTCCTTGCAACAGAATCACCCAGCTTTAACTTCAGAACCAACAGAATAAACAAAATCAAAGGCAGGCACTAGGAGATGCTAAATCTAAGGGCATCAGCACAAGATGTGTGAGTACTAGACCCAGGAGAGAGTGGAACGGGATATGAACCGCCCTCTGCTGCCCCTCTCCTGTGACACATGAGGTGCTTTAGCAAAGCTGTTTAGGGAATAGGCCTGGAGCACAGAGGGCTTAGATTCAGCACAGATTTGCATTAACAGACCCACGTGAGGCAGCTCTGCCTTGCAGTAGCAAAGAAAATAAAAAGGAGGAGAAGGGAGAAAACACTTGGGACCCAGGGCAGGAAGAGAGAAGGAACACTGGTTCTTTTACCTGTCCATCGACAGTCAGGACTAGCTTCACAGAGTTGCCGTTGAACATCTCTTTCAATGAGGCCATGAAAATATCTGTCCTCCATTCACCTTCCCACACCAGAGACCTGCACAGGTGACCATGGGTTTTCAGCCCACAAGCGACACTGACCAGGAAAAAAATCCTGCTCCCACACTAGGTGGTAGCACCCTAAGAAGTTCCAGCCTTGAAAGCAGCCAAAAGGAAGCTGAAAGCATAACTAGAAAGAAGCACCACTGTGGAGGACCGGTGGGTCTGAGCAACCCTAGGATGACACCAGCAGAACCACTCAGCACCACAGAGCAGAAAGCTTTTCCAGGATGCCCCTCCTGACACCCAGGCAGTGCCTTCACCTGCGGGTGGGCTCCAGTGTGCCGACCCGCTGTGGCGCGACACCTGGGGACACCAGCACATCCACGGCGACGCGTGTGTCTGGCGAGTAACAGCTCCAGTCTCCCAGCCCGAACACCACCAGCTGCTTCGGTAACGGCAGGGGCAGCCAGGCCTGGAACCCCATCCTGCTGGACTGGCTGCAGGGGGAGGGAAGGCAGGCAACAGAAAGCAGGCAATTATCAAGAAGGTCCAAAAAATAGGCTAAGAGGTCTGAAAACACGTTTATGGCAGAGGAGGGCAAAAGGAGAGGGTCTGTGTCATTTAAAGACGGGGCCGCACAGGGATGGGTCCCAACCGGCAGCCTTGGAAAGGAGCCCGGCCCTGAGTAGGGGCAGCTCCAGCGGGGCAAGGCGAGGGCTACAGGTCGCCTCCCGCGACACAGCTGCCCTGCGGGGCCCCCCACCGCACCTGCCGAGCTGCCGCGGCGGCTCCCGCAGCGCCCATACCACGTAGAAGGCGAGGCCGCGGCGCGGGGCGGGCAGCATCGGGGCGGGGCGCGACACGACACTGGGGCGCCGCACCCGTCATTAAAGGCGCCGCCGCTCCCCCTCACCGCCCCCGGGCTCCCTCGCAACTGCCCGCCCGGGGGCGGCCCAGAGAGGCCCAGAGCTGGGAGGAGGTCGAGAGAGTAAGACTAGTCCCTCTGGCAGCCCTGAGCCCCGCCCTCGACTCCGTAGCAAATGGAGCTCATAGAATGCTTTGTGTTGGAAGGGAGCTTAAAGCCCACCCAGGGGGTAGGGACGCTTCCCACCAGCCCAGGATACTCAAGGCCCCATCCAACCTGGCCTTGAACGCTTCCAGGGAGGGGGCACCCACAGATTCCCGGGGCAACCTGTGCCAGTGTCTCACCCCCCTAAGCGTGAAGAATTTCTTCCTAATGTCTAATGTAAATCTCCCCCCTTTCAGTTTAAAGCTGTCCCCCTTCATCCTATCACTACTTGCCCTTGTAAAAAGTCCCTCCCCAGCTGTCCTGTAGACCCCCTCCCCGGAGCCTTCTCTTCTCCAGGCTGAACAAGTCCAATTCTCTCAGCCTGTCCTCATAGCAGAGGTGCTCCAGCCCTATGACCATCTTCATAGCCCTCCTCTGGACCCGTTCCAACAGTTCCATGTCTTTCTTACTTTGGGGATTCCAGAACTGGGCACAATACTCCAGGTGGGGTCTCATCAGAGCAGAGTTGAGGGGGAGAATCACCTCCCTCGACCCGCTGGCCACACCACTTTTGATGCAGCCCAGGCCTTCTGGGCTGCGAACGCACATTGCTGGCTCATTGCCTGCTCATTGCCCGCACAAACACCACACAACCCCTGCCGGGCAGACATGGCTTGTTTGCTGATTCCTAAATGATGGCATCTGCACACATTTCTTGCAGCTGTCGTAAAAAGGAGCAAGTGTGAAACTTGCTTCTCTCACTCTGCAACCAGGGCTACCATCCAGAGAAGGCAGGATGGGAGCATGTGCTCCTTAAACAACACTGAGTCTGTAGGTGTCACTGCAGCCACGACACTGCGTATCCAATACCACCTGTGTAGAAATTAATAGCTCTGCTAAGCTCAAACTGCTGTTGGCAAATAAACACTACTAAAAGCAACAATAGAGCTTCAGCAGCCAAGGAATGATATTCTCCATGTGCAGTTGAACAGGGAAAAGTCATTTCCCAGGCAGGGCTAGCAAAGCCTGCTGCAGGGACCTGTGCTGAGCAACTCGTGATGAGAGCATTTCTGCTGCAGCCCAAGCACAAAAATTACAGAAAGGGTGGGAGAGAACTGACATTGTGAAATTTCACACACTTCCCTGCATCCCTAGTGAGTTGCTTAGTTTTCCTCTTGGCCATATTAGAGCACTGGAACAGGTTTCCCACTGAAGTGGTGGAGTCTCCATCCCTGGAGATGTTCAAAAAGCATGCAGATGTGACACTTTGGAACATAGTTTAGCAGGCATGGTGGTATTGGCCTGACTGTTTGACTCAATCTTAGAGGTCTTTTCCAACCTCAACAATTCTATATTCCTGAGCCAAGCACGAGGACAGGAATTCATGAGTGCACAGTAATCAAAGAGCTGCAGTGCTGTTTCTTTTCAATGGTCTTAAAAGGAGATGAAGGGACTTTAACTTTGCAGTTATCTATCCCTTTGAGCAACTTGTTTTACAATTGCTCCTGTACATCAATTATTTTATAAAAAGTGCTCCAAGGAAACACAGGACTAGAATAGAGACAACTGAACTGCAGCACTTGTCCTACTGACCTTTGTAAGAAGACAAGAAGGGAAGGGTGGCTCGGGCTGCAGGTATCCTTCCTCACTTTGACCAGCAGGTGCTTCCCTTAGGCCATGCAAACAGTCCTCACAGAAAGATAAAGTTGATGGGCAAGCAGCTATAAGGAAATATTATTATCTCTAGGTAATTTTATCAGTATCTAGTAAATAAAGAGACTTTTTTAATCCTTCAGATTGAAAGCTGAAGTAGTGGAGCAGCCAGCTATAGGGGATCTCTGCACATGGAGGGCAAAAGCACCAATATGAAGCACTGGAGGGTAAAACATTCAAACACCACCTGTGTCCATTATATGAGCTTAGCTACTTGCTTGTTCCTCTCCAGTTCTCCAGGCATTTGATATAATCAAGTGTTTCAGAGAATCTGAGGAATTGTAAAAAATATTCCAGCAAGTCATTTTAACAGAGGGAAAGTCTCCTGGCTAAAATCATCATCACCAGCTGAAAAAAGAATATTTTCCTATCCATTTGCAACCACAATGTCCAGTATACTGCAAGGTACATTTCAAGCATTTGCCTCTTCTTTGCTCATAAAACTAAGTTTAATTGTATTCTTGTATTGTTGGAACATCTGTAGTTCATTTTTTTCATAAATACACTTGCTTTAAACATAAGACAAAGTTCTTGGTTGCATAGTGAAAAGTTTATTCAAAGGTAATAAGTTCCAATGTACTATTACAACCCAGCCACAATACATCAAATATAATCATTACAAAACAAGGGCAGAAGGAATACAAGCACACTATAAATATATTCTTCATATGTGCCCTTCAGCAAGAGGTTCAGTGCCATGTTTGTTAAAATATCCTCCCCTCACTTCAAAATTTGTACCTTGGGAGGACATGAAAAGCAAAAGGTGGGCACTGAGTACTCAACTTTGAAATCGCAGGACATCAAAAATATTCATACCACATAGATAAGGACTGACAGACAACCATAACAGTTCACAAGAATATAGGTCTGAAAAAGGTATGACCAGCTACAAGATGCTCCCCATTGAAAGACCACACCAGCAGCTTGGAGCAGTGAGTTGAGAGCAGACTGCTTATCTCTGTGGGCATCCTGGAGGTTGCAGGGAGACCATCTCCAGCTATTTATAATTTCCAAATGCAGCTCTTAAACTTCAAGGTCATTACTTGGCAAAGCCTCCTGAGCACTGAGCTTAATGGTTGGCATCCAGCTTCTTCCCCAAGAGACTTGACTCACCAGTCCAGATAGGCTTAAACCAGATAGCCATCACTGATGGATCACAAAATTCTACGTTCTAAAAGTTTATTTAGTTGGCATTTACTGCAAATCAATTTGTGTAGATAAATGATGTAGCACTTTTGACTCCTGCTAAACCCCTGGCTTCTTTCAGTGTAATTAGCCAAAGTATTTAACACAATCAGTTCCCAGTTTTTCATTCTACCAATTGAAATGTCCTGCTACATCTACACAGCATTGTCAGATCCAATATTTTCTCCCATGCTTGTAGATTAAAAAAAACCACAAACTTTGTTGCTTGGGTCTCTCAGCCAGCCTCAATGCACATAAGCACACACCACTCAACACTGAATTCAGACACATTTTAGAGAAAATGAATGGCCACTAGGAATGCTCTTCTAAGTCTGTCTGGTCCTCAGGTTTAGCATTAGCATATCAAAAGAAGCAGTCCTCTGGTGTTCCTCAGTATCTGACAGCAGCACATGATTTTAAAAAGCAAAGACCTTATGGTGCCAGGAAACTCAAACACTGTTCTACTACTCATCTACAGCAACAAGGCAGTCTAATGATCAGCTTCATCTCCAGGAACGGCCTGTAGAGGCCCTCCTTGCCTGAACTCAGGAAGTGCCTCCCATCTACCCAAATGGGCAGAGAAACAAGAAGAAATCCCTTGGATTAATGACATCTATGGCTATTACTTCAGACATGCTCCTTGTTCCTAAGGCACCTTGTGATAAATACTCAGTAGAGTGGCTTTTGTAGGGATAGTGAGACAAGAAGAAAGGGTATAAGCAGTGGGGATAAAAGTGAACCCATTTAGGGATTCATTCTCTACCCTAATTATCCACAGGAATGAGTAAGTTTTTCTGCAACTAGACATGTGGCAAGGTTCCCCTCTAACCCACCTCACCAGGTCCAGCACCACAGTAACTGACCCAGAGCAGGCCACAGATGAAGGTTAGAATCATAGAATCGCTTGGTTGGGAAAGAGCTTTGAGATCATCAAGTCCAAACATAGTTGTCCATTACTAAACCATATCCCTCAAAAACTCATTTTCCCATCTTTTAAATGCTTCCAGGGATGGTGGCTTAACCACCACATCCCTGGGCAACTGTGCCAATGCCTGACAATCCTTTCGGTGAAGAAATTTTGCCTAATGCCCAATCTGAACCTCCCCTGGCACAACTTGAGGCCATTTCCTCTCGCCCTATCACCTGTCATTTGGGAGAAGAAACATCTACCTTGCTGCAACCTCCTTTCAGGCAGTTGTAGACAGAGATGAGGTCTCCCCTCAGCTTCCTCTTCTCTAAGCTAAACAACCCCAGTTCTCTCAGCCACTCCTCATAGGACTTTTTCTCCAGTACCCTCACCAGCCCCATTGCCCTTCCCTGGACACACTCCAGCACCTCAATGGCCTTCTTGTACTGAGTGGCCCAAAAATGAACACAGCACTTGAGGTGCAGCCTCACCAGTGCTGAGTACAGGGACACAATCACTTCCCTGGTCCTGCTGGCCACGCTGTTTCTGAAACAGGCCAAGATGCTATTGGCTCTCTTGGCCACCTGGGCCACTGTCAACCAACACCCCCAAGGGCCTTCTCTGCCAGGCAGCTCTCCAGCCATTCTTCCCCAAGTCTGTAACGCTGCATGGGGTGGTTGTGTCCTAAGTGCAGGACCTAGCACTTGGTCTTGTTGAACCTTATCCTGCTGGTCACAGCCCATTGATCCAGCCTCCAGATCCCTCTGCAGAGCCTCCCCATACTCCAGCAGATCAACACGTCCTCCCAGTTAGTGCCATCCACAAACTTGCTAAGGGTGCAATCAGTCCCCTCGTCCAGATCATTGATAAAGAGATTGAACAGGACTGGACCCAGCACTGAATCCTGGGGAACACCACTTGTGACCAGCCTCAAACTGGATTTGACTCCATTGATCAAGACTCTTTGTGCCCGGCCAGCCAGCCAGTTTTTGACCCAGTAGAGGGTTTGCCTGTCCAGGCCAATGGCAGCCAGTTTCTCAGGAGAACACTGTGAGAAACGGTGTCAAAGGTTACCAGAATCCAGGTACACCACATCCACAGCCTTTCCCTTGTCCACTAAACGAGTCACCTTGTCATAGAAGGAGATCAGATTGGTCTGGCAGGACCTGCCTTTCATAAACCCATGTTGACTGGGCCTGATCACCTGGTTGTCTTGTGTGTGCTGTGTGATACCAGTCAAGATGAGCTGCTCCGTGATGGTCCCTGGCATCGAGGTCAGACTGACAGGCCTGTAGTTCCCTGGATCCTCCCTCCGATCCTTTTTTGTAAATGGATATAACATTTGCCAGACTCGTCAAGTGGAATTTCCCCAGTAAGCCAGGACTGCTGGTAGATGAAGGAAAGGGGTTTGGTGAGCACCTGAGCCAGCTCCCTTAATACTCTTTGGTGGATTCCATTCAGCCCTATAGACTTGTGAATGTTTTATTGGCCAAGCAGGTCTCTAATCATTACCTCTTGGATCACTGGAGCTTTGTTCTGCTCCCTCTCCCTGTCTACTGGCTCAGGAGGCTGAGTACCCAGAGAACATCTTACCTTACTATTAAAGACTGAGTCAAAGGATGCATTAAGTACCTCTGTCTTATCCTTATCCTTTGTTACCATTGTTCCCACTGCATCCAGTAAAGGTTGGAGATTCTTCTTGGCCCTCCTTTTGTTGTTAATATATCTGTAGAAACATGGTTTTATTATCTTTCACAGAATTGGCCAATTGTAGTTCTAGTTGGGCTTTAACGCATCTGATTTTCTTTCTGAATGATCTCATTTCATCCTTGTGGCCCTCCTGACATGCCTGCCCCTTCTTCCAAAGCTCATATACTTTCCTCTTTTTTCCAAGATCCACCCAAAGCTCTCTGCACAGCCAAGCTGGTTTTCTTCCCCACTGACTCATTTTACAGCACGTGGGGAAGGCCTGCTCTTGTGCTGCCAGGATTTCCTTCTTGAACAGCATCCAGCCCTCTTGGGCTCCTTTGTCATTTAGAACCGTCTCCCACTGGACTTTATCAAGCAGCCTTCTAAACAATTTGAAGTCTGCCCTCCGGCAGTCTAATGATCAGCTTCATCTCCAGGAACGGCCTGTAGAGGCCCTCCTTGCCTGAACTCAGGAAGTGCCTCCCATCTACCCAAATGGGCAGAGAAACAAGAAGAAATCCCTTGGATTAATGACATCTATGGCTACTTCAGACAACCTCCTTGTTCCTAAGGCACCTTGTGATAAATTCTCAGTAGAGTGGCTTTTGTAGGGGTAGTGAGACAAGAAGAAAGAGTATAAGCAGTGGGGATAAAAGTGAACCCATTTAGGAATTCATTCTCTACCCTAATTATCCACAGGAATGAGTAAGTTTTTCTGCAACTAGACCTGTGGCAAGGTTCCCCTCTAACCCACCTCACCAGGTCCAGCACCGCAGTAACTGACCCAGAGCAGGCCACAGATGTAGGTTACATGTACACACAGGTGCAAGGAGACTGGCGCGCAGGGTAGAGCCAATACAAAAGGCATGTAGCTATATTTTAGACTTAGTTGCACGGTAACTCGAGTTTCTTCTTAACACCTGAAATGTGACAACAAAGCACCTTCTCCTAAGCATTTTCACCTTATTTGGTTATGTAAATAGCTCATTACCCATAATTCTCTATGTAAGTATTAAATGGGTCTCAAGCATTAATTTGCAACTATGTCTGACATCAATAACCTTCCTAAAGAATCCATATTATAGGCCTCCTAATAGTTTGTGAATAAATTAAATAAGTACAAGTGGTTCCTGATTTAAGCAATTTTAGCTCCCTGTCCTCAATAACACACACATTTTAAACTCCTGCTGCTACAAAACAGAAAACAGAGAGCTTATGACCTTCTTTGACATAAAAAATGCCCAATAGATTGTTACCATTATTATAAAGAAACAATTATACAAGCTAATTTTACCCAAGTCCTGCACTACAGGACTGTCATCTCTGACTGAACACATAAATCTTATTTCTAAATCTAAATTATATTCAAAACAAAATTGAAAACTATTTTGAGCCTTCAAAAAAGCAAACTCAAAATGGAAAAGAGGCTTCTTCCTTGATTTAGCTTTTGGAATGTCCAGACGCAATTTACACAAAAACAAAACATGTCAAGAATTAATTTCCCTCTCTGAAGTGGAATGGCCTTTTTACTTCAGTTTTCTTTTTAGACTCAAGGCCTAGTTCAAAAGGTATCCAATTACAATAAGAAGGGTTTCCATCATTGCCTCAGCCAGGTAGCAGGACTGACTGGATACAAATCCAGGAGATACAAACTTTAAGAAAAGGACATATGAACCAGCTATGGGTTCAGTTTTGAAAGGGAATGACTGCTAATAATCACTGGCCACACAGCCAGGCTATTAGATTTATCAGAAAATGAATAAAGACTATAGATCCTTCCAAAAAGAAGTTGTCACTTGGATAATGAATGTTATCTGAGTACCTTAGAAACATACTCGTGTAATGTAGAAATTACAAGAAATAAACAAAAAGAGGACAACTGTGAAGCGTCTGTTTCCTGCAGAGGCACAGAATATTTCCTAAAACTATCTTGTGTTCATAAGAGATAACAGATACTTCTGGGAAGCTTAAGAAGTTAAATAACACACACTGAATGCTTTCATTTCCATTGCAGCAGACCTGTCTATGGGCACACTACATTTGCAGAATGGGCACATGCTGATCGGGATGACATTCCATATTCAATGCTACTGTTGGGTTAAAATCAATGAGACTAGGAGATAGGCACAGTTCCAACCTTATTAAAGGTTGTTCCACACTTCAGAAAGCTATAACTGAGCAATAGGATGACCGTCTACTGTGCAACTTATCTTAACTAAAACTACTAACTAATGGCTTGAAAGCTGGCACAGGCTATTCATGTGTCAGTAAGTGACCAAAACCGGTTGCGAGGCAGGCCTTATTAGCGTCTTAAAATATGACAGAATGTATTTAGAACCTTAATATGAGTAACAGACAAACAGCAGGGGAAGTAGCTGCAAGTTAGCAACAGGGCAGCCACACTATAAAGGGAACAAGCAAGGGAGCAACTGAGGATCAGTAATTCTGGAATATCTAATATATGTACAGGTCAGCGTAAATAAATCCTAATTAGAAAGTGGAGCAGGTGCCAGACAGCACACAGTACACTGACCAGCAAGCACATTTCAGGTTCTGTGGATCTCACAGCAAAGGACTAAAAGCAGCTACTGCGTGGGGCAGTGTTGCTCATGTAGTCAGACTGAAGGACCTTTTCTATCTTCTTCTGCTTCGTGTCTAGGGACTTGATAGACAAAGGATGAAAAAAAAAGGTGCACTACCCAAGCTGCTCAAGCCTGATTCAAGTGCTGTACAACAGCCATGGGATGGACCTTCATCTCCCCAAGAGAAGGAATAAAGGAAGGAATAGTGATCCCCAAGCAGCTAAATGAAAGAGCATCTTACTCTGACAGACATCAAGCCCTATCTTTCTGTCTCCCTGCAAGGTTGTCCTGTGGTTGCCCCTGCTTGCATAAGGCAGCTGTGCAGTTCACCCACCCCCTGCCCAGGTGCACACGCTCTCGCTTTCTCTCTTTTGAGAGAGGTGACTGTATTCTCCCCATCTTCAGGCCCAAGGCAGCAACAACTTTGCTCCTTACCCTGACCACCTCTGCTCACCCAGAAAGGCACTGTGCTCCAAACAGTGTTCTTTGCATTTCCACTCCTCCTGCTCCGAGCTTGGGCTGCTCTGCTGTAGACTGACTGCTCTTTCTTAGCATTTTGACCTAATTGCTCTGGGGCAATAACTAAGCAGAGATACTTAAAAAAAGAGCTTGAATGTGGAGCAAATCGCACAGCATCACAATACAGCCTTAATAGGAAATACATGGCACTCCTATGAGAGTGAAATCTTTGGCTTTAACTAACCCCAAATCATTTTGTCCATCATTCCCTCTCAATAGAAGGAACAGATCAAGTAGAGGTGCTTTGCCTGGAGGATTTAAAAATAAAACTCAGAACTCTTCTAGAATCACCATGCAAATAGCCATATTGTGTCTCTGCAAAGAGGTATCAAAAATGTAAATACAGCAGTATTCTTAGAAAATTAGTTCAAGTTAAAAGTATTAAAATAAACAACAGTTACAGATAAACATGAGTTAAAATTCACCTCTGAAGGATTATTTTAATCCTTGTTCAACTCTGCCAGTACTTGTGCAGAAGGTGATCCCTAATGCCATTGCTAGCCAGCAAAACATGCCATACAACTTCACCCTTTACCATGTGGTCAGGATTAGTTAGTCTTGCTGATTCTGGTTCACAGAAAGGACTGGTTAAATTCCACACCTTTCAGGTGTCTGAGCAGAGATGTTCTTTTCTATCAACACCTTTGCAATAGCATCTGATAAGCTACATTTCTCTGGGGTGCCTTTTCCTTGCTACATATGGTATTATTCAGTTGGCACAAAACCAGCAATCCAACGTGCTGCTACGAAGAAACATTTCCTGTATATTTATTGGTTGCGCTCCAACCTTTTTTGTATTTATTCAGCACAGCAGTAAGTAACTTCTTCTGCTTCACATCTGGATTACAGAAAAAACTTTGGTGGTCACTGAAGTATAATCATCTATATATCCCTACAATCAAGAGGTATAACATCCAATTCTTAACCCGAAGGAAAACTGGACTTCTTATGAACTTCCAGGTGCGTGCCCTCCCCCCACCCCCTGTTCAAACACACACTGTGGCTGCTGTTTGGGGCCTGCCTATTGCAGCATGGCCTCACCACTGCAGCACAAGTTGCCGGTGGCCAACAGCACCTTCACCCACATGAGTGAAGGAAGCGCTGACTGCTGCCAACATGCAGTGGTGGTAAGGGATGGCATTATCAGTGACTAGGAGACAAGCCAGCTGTGCTTTTGGCTCATTGCAGCTGACAGCTGCCCTCTGGCAATGCAGAAGCAGCAGGAGAGTCTGAAAAGTTATTCATAAAACAGTAACAGCTAGAATATTTTCACTTCATTTCGTACAAGTGCAACGAGTCGAAACCATGGGCACCTGAACCTGGCCTCTGGGCACTGAATGGCTGTGACACAAATGCCCAGTCCAATACCTGCACAAAGCAGACCTCCCAAATTGTTACAGCAAGAGCAGCTGCCTGTGGACAATCAGGCAGTCATAGCTACCTTTCTCCATTGGGACAGCAGGGAAAGAGGGTGTGGGGAGAAACCAGTTAGTGTCTGAAGGGCAGCCAGCAGAATTGTGCCTTGGTTCTGTCACACAGCCATGCCCGTGAGGCAGTGCCAGGGCTGGGTGGCAGCCTGCTACACTCACCATTACCTGCCTGCTGTCCCTGCCCATTCCTGTGCCTTCAGCTAGTGTAATAGACGTGAAAGAACAGAGTCTTATTGCGGAGGAGAGAGTACGAGTTATCAAATTTCAGCAGGTAGATGCCCTCGCCTGGGTACTTGTGGCTGCCTGCCTGCACCTCCTTATGGCTGTTCCTCCGATATACAGGCATGATCTCTCCATAGCGGTTCCGCAAATAGCTTTTGGCACCCCTCTCCACATCGCCAACAGGGCTGAGTCCTGAATAAGAGAAGGAGACAAGTAAGTAGGCCAGAGCCAGTTAAGCCACTAGGTAGTCCAGAAGACCAACAAGACCAGGATACAGCAGAGGCATGCAGCTATATGGAAGGCTAACTATGCCAGCATTACCCACAGCATATGCTCTGACCTTTCTCTAAATCATACCCATAAAGTCCAGCTTTCTTTTCCATGACAAAGGGAATGCCAAGAACCAGTTTTCTTGGGAATGGTACAGTACCCACTTGCCTGGAAGCCTAGTCTCCTCTCCCTGACTTCACCTTTTAGGCACCTCACCACTTTTATACACAAAACAGTGGTCCAGTGATACTGAAAAAAAGAAAGGAAGAAAAAGAAAGATGGGAAAGGTTTTACCTATAACCTCACTGTGTTTATGTCCTCAGTGCACTTCTCCAAGAGGATTCCTTGTACAGGAATCTACCCCTATTTGGAGCACCTGCAAAATTAATTTCAGACACCAGCTCCCCAGCTACACTGGTCACATACACTGAAGCCACAGAATAGGCAAAATTGCTATGTGTTCCACAGGTACAAAGACAGGGGTAGCAATCCTCTCAAATGCAGTCAGCAGAAGCTACTGATGTACTGGGGGGAAAAAAACAACCAACCAACCAAACCCACAGAAACAAAACCTTTTTGCACCTACTCACTACAAGAAATATCTCAATCTGAGAGGCTAAGAAAACTAGTCAAGTCAAAATTGCAGGCCCTAATCTTTCTATCAGCTAGAAGTTGAAGAAATGAATTCTGATTTTATTTTTTAATGTGTTCAATTTTAAGAATGCTTTTGGAGAAGGACAGCCATTGATATACGCTGAAGCAGCAAGGGAGAAGCTAAATGCTTTCTCATCACAGCCTAACCAAGAACAAGAGATAACAAGTGGCCTGACTAAACAAAGCAGATGGAAGTTACAGCATCTGACAGACACTCCCAGCAGCATGGCAACAAGTACTACAAATTAACCCTTATAAACTCTGTACTAACCTTCAATTTCCTCCTCCTCCTCTTCATCCTCCTCATCACTGGATTCACTGACCTGAACGGTTATGGCAGTGCTAGTAACTGTGGTCCAGTCAAAATAGACTCCAAACCCAATGTCGTAGTCATCTGTAGCAAACTCCCAGCAAATGCACTTCCCATCAGGATGGGTTGGCACACGAACTGTCACCACCTCGCCTCGCTTCACCACCATCCGGCCATTCTTCTCCTTTCCCACCTTGGCTTTGAATTCCTTTGTTTTCTCAGTGGTCCACATGGTGGGTGGAGCCAGAGGGGGAGGCTGAGCTGAGACAAAGGAAAAGATTGTGGGCTCACCTGACTTTTCATTACTGACAAACTGTTATCTGAAAATAGTGAAACTGTTTCTGATAAGGCTTTTGCATTGCGGAGCCTGCTCCCAGAAGCCTTGGATGTGAAGTTTTCCCACTTACTACTCAGAAGCCCAGACTTCCAGAAGGAATTAGCAGCATCTCCAGGACAGCCTCTGCTCTTCTCTAGCCAGGGCAGGCTCTTAAAATGTGGCCCTAACAAGTGCTTTCCTTTCAGGACTCACCTTTCCTCTGCTCCCCAAGGAGGTCTGCAGTCTCCAGCTCTGCTGAAAGGATATCCACAGCACCAGTGTGATCTGACTGAATCATGACTATATCCCCTACTCCTTGAAGAACATGGTAGTTGGGTATCTGAACAGCTTCCTGCACAAAGCACATGAGAAACATTGTCACAAAGACCATGGTGGTAAGAAAGTCTCCAGCTGGATTTAGACACCTCATTAGTAATTCAGGCATCTTTCTGAAGCCAAGTCAGACCCTGCACAAGCTTCTATTAGTTAAAAAGAACTGACTGGCTCTGAGACACCTCTCTGCATTATTTTCCTCATAGCACTAAAGTCATGAACCTTGAAGTCAAATGCTCCATCAGTCTTACAAATTACACACCCCTTGGCCTCCCATAGTGTCCCTGGGCAGGCACATCTTTGCACCTGCCTCTGAGTTCACTGTCACCTCTCAACAAAGCAACAGGTTAACAGATTTATCAGACTCTCGGAAAGAATTCCTAAGACAGTCTTTCTCAAGATAGCCTTTCAGCTCTGTGTGCACATAGACTACAGCCACAATCAAACTGTCATTTGCTGCATTCTAGTTGAAAGTCCATCCAGTTCACTAGGGCCAACTCTCTCTCCTCCTATATGTAAACTCAGCTCCTGTGCAGGGTGCCATGTGCACCAACTGTATCCGTAATGCAAATGAATTGGCTGCTCACCAAAAGAAACAAAAGACAGCAGAGTCACTTTCAGTTCCCTCTTCCATAAACCTGCAAGAAGAGAATTCCCAGAAGCCCCAGACAAGAGACAGAAAGTGAGAGTAACCTTGAAGCCTTAGCAAGCCAAAAACTGCAAGAAAGCGAGGACTAGCCCAAAACATATGAGATATATTCCAAATCAGACTGATAACATTTGCCTCCTGCTAATGTATAGAAAAAATATAACTGAATCTATGATAATTCTACTTTGTCTTGACACAAATCTTAAAGCTTCAGTCCGTGGCCATAAGCACAGCAGCAGGGTGGAAGAACTATTGCTGCACCTCTGTCCTTGCTTTCAGACATAACAAACACCCACCTACCCCTCTGAGGGACTGGTCAGGCAGCTTCTCTTCTAATTCAGCCACTTTCTGGTCCTCCAAAGTGCCAGCTTTTTCCTTCGAATTCTCTGTCGTGCCTGCACTCATGAGTGACCCAATCTGCAGCCTTTTGGAGGAAAAGAGCACTACAGTTCAGCAGACACATTCCTTGCTGCATCCACAGAGAATATCAGAACAAGTGAATACCAGGGCAAGTGTGGCTTTTATTCCAAATCTTTACTTCTATGGCAGTACAGATTTTATCCAGAAATAAAACCAGTTCTTACTTAAATTCTCTCAACAACATAATTTCCTTTTCTATAAATGGCATAATAGACCAGAAGGTCTCTACTCATATGAGCTGTATCAGCATACACAAAATGACAGTGGATGTACAATATAACAAAACTTGGAAAGGACAATTTTTTAAAGGAAGAAAACTGTAAGTGAACTGTGACAATTTCTCTGGCAGTCCAGGACCTGTTCAGACTTCTATGTCATTGTTTTCCAGCTCATTTGCTTTTCAGCTTAGCAGTTGCACGATTACATCTAGAAGAGGTCTTTGGTCACTTGCTACGATCAACACAGGAGCTAACAGCTTGGGAATTTTTCCTCCAGACAGCACTGAAGTCCAGGAGTTACTGAAAGATTAGGAACAGCTACACAAGCTTTATAAGCAGTTTTACAAAGCCAGAGTTCAGCTGATTTCTGCTTACACAACCCTTTGGACCACTCCATCCCTTTCAAAGGAGATCTAACTTGCATAAATTTATCAGATAACATACACAAGTATCCATCATCTACTCTGGCCACTTTTCTCACAGTCTATATAATCTCTTTGAAGAAAATTAGAGGACATAAAAAGATGGAAGAACACATGTTTGGAGTCAAGAAGGCTGATACAGATGTCATTAGCATCAAGCCAAGAAGGCATTAAACTGCTGTTATAGCAAGTAAGGTGCTTTGCTGGGGTTTTTTTCTGGAATTTTTTTCCCCCCTCTTTTTCAATAAGGCTGCGGTTTAGCTACTGTCTGATGTAATTAACTCATATATTTCCTAAATTTTATTCTGTGCAACACATGTATGATGGCAAAACTCCACTGTACACAGCATTAGTGCTTATAACCAATGCAGTGACTCGGCCACAAGAACCACACGCCCAACAGATAACAAGCCAAACATCTGATAACAGGGCTGATCAGCAGCATTAATGCAGGAGTGATACACAAAACAAGGGGTGAAGGAAAAAAAACCAAAACACTGTCAAGAAAACACTAAAAGGTGTTTACTTGCTCAGCTTCCACCAGAATTACAGACAGTGGGAATGCTTAATTATTAAAGCATCCTTCAGTCAGGACTGAAAGAAAACGTCCTGCTGAAAGTTTATTAGCTCCTAAAATGGACTACAAAACCTTGCAGGGTTCCTTCCACGCTGAATGACTCTGACATTTGAATAGCTGAGCCAAGAACTACACTTCATCATCTCATAAGCTTTAAAACAACCTTAAGCCAGTAAGAAGAGCCACTCCCATACCGATTCCGGTACATACTGTCCCAAAGCAGACAATCCAGCCTCCAGCCCCTTCTCTTCATCCGCACAGAATCAACTGTCATGCAGAGGAGGTCACAGGGGTGAAACAGACTATCAGGCACGTGGGACACAACACACAAAAAGATTTTCCTACCCGCTCTGCAAAGTACTGGACTCCAAAGAATCAACCCGCTGATCTGTAGGCTCTGTCTTTTGGGCTGAGTCTTCACGTTCTAACAACAAACAATATATAGAGAGAAGGTAAAATAAATGTCAGTCTTTAGAATATATAGACAGGAGGAAAAACTACAGACAGCACTGAAACATTGACAAGGTCAAATGGCTGTGGAATGAGTAGCTGTGCCAACCAGTTTTTCTCATTATGAGCTGTTATCTAGCAGCTTGCTGAACACAGATTTTTAATCATCTCAACCCTAAGAAAGGGAGAACAAAAACCTATGCATGTTTTTGGTGCAGAACCACTCTTAGAAGCGGGGTTCGTTCAGGAACCACCAATCATAGTTTTAGAAGATCAGAACAAGGCCAAATTTCATCATGTAAAACAGGGCTGACAAAGCCCCAGAAAAAGCAATCATGCAGCAGTTCCCAAAGGGCACTGACGAGATGGAAAATCCTAGGTCACTGCTACGAGGACTGTCTATAAAGACAGTCTCCCCTGAGTCTTCTCAACTCTGGGAAGGCTCTGTCCCCATACAACTAGTTGTACA
This sequence comes from Dromococcyx pavoninus, assembly GCA_033558185.1. Lineage (NCBI taxonomy): Eukaryota > Metazoa > Chordata > Aves > Cuculiformes > Neomorphidae > Dromococcyx > Dromococcyx pavoninus. Next base: position 1,124,937 of record JAUMJL010000927.1, read on the forward strand.
TCTCCACTGCCCCGCTGTCCGACTGCGTTAAAGCAATGAGCTGGGCATGGACAAGTTCCAGCTTTTGCAACTCTCCAATGATACACCTTACAGCTGCTGGATGTTTCACACAGGAGTTGGGAGGCACATCCATCCCACGGGCACACAGCACAGGTTCCCAGCCCATGGCAGAGATCGCATAGCGGGGCTAGTCCAGCTTCTGGCTAGATGGGGCCTCTTCCACCGGGGAAAGCACCTTGTCTCAAATAAAGCTCCATCAATTCTTTACTCCTTCCACTGCAGGGAAGAAACACAAGGAGCTGTTCCTGTAGCTCCAGGCGCTGGAGCATCAGGTGAGCCGAGCACCCCAGGATGCAGGGGTGGCATGGGTTCTCCCCAACTGCAGAAGGGCACACCTGGGCATCACAGCCTGCCCCTTTCCCCAGCAGCAGTACCGGCCAAGGACTGATTCCCGGTGCTGCTCTGCCCTGGGGGTACCGTATTTCCACCGAAGTGAACGGCCACCGTGGAAATAAGGTTTCTCCAGGAGAAACGAAGAACCTACCATGTACTCACTACATTCTTTATGGCCGATGCTAAAGCCTTTCCGTCGGGAGCGTGACCAGGCACTGTCGCGGTAGCTCCCAAACCCCAGGCACTTGTCCTGCCAAGCCCTCCCATCCTGGCCACTGCCCCAGCCAACCCCCTCCCCTCCGGCCACTGTCCCAGCCAAGCCCAGCCCCCTCTGCCCGCCAAGCCTCACCCCTAGGCTATGCCCCCACCCCCGACACCCCCCAACCCAGCACTGTCCCCGCCTCTCGGGAGGGGGCTGCTTCCCAGGGCCCCGGGGCGGGCTACCTGGGCTCGCCGTTGCTCTGCCGAGCCCATACCTGAGGTCGCCCCGGCGGCCGCGGGCTCGAAGCGGGACCTGGAGGAGCCCGGCACCTCCGACATGGGCAGGGCCGACCGGAGCGTGGGACCGAAACGCGGGCAGTCGCCGCGGCGGAAACACTCGAGCGGGGCCGAAGCTCTGCCCGCCGCCAGCGGAAACACCCGAGCGGGGGACGACAGCAAGAGCTGAGCGGGACCGTGAGCGCCAGGCAGAAGGGAGGTGGGCGGTGCCTCGGTGCTCACCTCTCAGCCTCCCCCCGCGACAACGCAGCCAATCAAACACGAGATCCAGAGCCAAGGGGACGCAGGCGGCTCTGTAGGCTGACAGCGCGGAGGGAGGCACGGAAGGCAAATCGTGATGCACCTCCGGGCCGTGGCGGTTGCCATGGGAACGGGGACCCGGAAGGACGCGTTACCGCGGCGCCGGTGGGTGATGAAGCCGAGCACGGGGCCCGCAGGGCCGAGGGCGACCGAGGGGCCGGAGGCCGCCTGGCCCTGCCTGGCCTGGAGCGCCGCGGAGGTGGCCGCGTGGGTGGCGCAGCTCGGCTTCCCCCAGTACGAGGTGCGGGGCGGCGGGAACCCCCGCCATCACCGCCCCCGCCATCACCGCCCCCGCCCGGGTGTGTGAGTGTGGGGGGAGGTGGTCGCGCAGGGTGGCCCGCGGCCCACTGGCCTTTCCCTCCCTTCCCTGCCTAGGAGTGCTTCAGGGCCAACGGCATCACCGGCCGCCTCCTCGTCCTCGCGAACGGCTCCAACCTGCCCGCCATGGGCGTCACGGACTTCAGGCACGTGCAGGTGCGGCCCCGCAGCCCCCTCGGGGCCCAACTCTGCCCTCGCTGCTTGTAAGCAGGCTGGGCTACGGGCAGACTGCTTGTTCCAAGAGCGAGCCTGAAACTGGACAACCAAATTTTCTCAGCCAAACAGTTATATTTCTTGGGTCTTTTCAGGTGTAAATCCTTAGCCGTAGGCACCCTCTCTGGGACACCATGTGGGCATCAGAAGTGCTTAGCCTTTCTTTAGGCCTGTGTTGTTCCTCTTGCCCCAGGAAACTGCTTAGCAGGATGAACGTGCCTTTCTTAGATGTCCCTCAGAATTTCTTTTCAGTAACTTTCCACTTGCTGAGTTGTAGAACTTCTAAAAATCTAGTCGAATTTAACCTGCAGCGATTGAGCCACAGATCTCAAGCAGAAGGAGGGCAACTCATTATTACTTCCTTGTTTTACACTTTGCTGAACACAAACAGCATCTCCGTTTCTTCCTCATTTTGTAAACTTGTAATTAATTGTCTGATATTTTTGCTTTCAACCCTACATCTTTTCTTTAACGAAGAGTGATATTTAAGCTAACTAAACTGAAGTCTGGGGCTACAGTCTGGCCTTCCAAAGCTTCCTGAAGGTTCAGAAAATAAGCAAATTGACTTTAATTTCATTACCCTCCTTCCCCTCCATAATGGAAACCACAGAGGGACTCAGGGCTGCATTCACAGAGACAAATTGTTTCGCATCACGATTTTAAAGTTCTTTTCCCCACAGGACACAAGATAGAAGATCAAATAACCAGGAAGAGAGAAAAATCTTTATGCTCCATCAACTAGAATATGAACACTGTTTGTTTTACTCTAGAGCACAAAAAAAAGCAATTTCACTGCAGTGCTGTCTGGCTGCACAATCTTAACTGTTTGTTTGAAATGAAATATGCCACCAAGAACATTGACTAGTGCCATGACTGCCTGTTGGTTGGAGGGGAAGGCATCAAATTAAAAGGCTCATTTTTTCAGACAGCAGCCCTTGAAGAGTGTTTCTGCTACAAGCAGATACAGCCTTTGTAGTCATGTGTACTTACCAAAGATGGCAAGAATTTTACAGGCTTCGTAAGCCTCATGCTCACGCTGGGATACAGGGATTATGTACAGTGATAGTTTAACTACTGAGAAACACCAAGCCATGGGTTAGAGATATCAGCTGTAACTCATTCTTCCTGTAGAAACTGGAATTCTTCTGGGCCAGAGTAAGCAATAGCTGGTGTACTGCAGCAAGGTGGGAAATGAGACTGTTTCTGTAATGTTTTCCAAAGTGTACTTGGGAATGTCTCACAGACTTGAGTGGAACCTAGATGTTCTTGAAGATCATGTGCTATCCTGCTAGTTATTTGTGTTTTATACATCTTTACTCTAATGGAATATAAGCAGGCAGCACTTTGAGCAGGATGTGGCCCTTCGGGTCTTTCAGGAAGTGTGTACTAGAGCTGGTGCCAAGTTAAGGCCATAATCTTGGGCATATCAGCTTCCCAACAAGAAATATCAATGAAAGACTGCAAATGGTTGAAACCAAGATAGTTACTATAGAAATAAATGTGATAGCATCAACTCAACAAGATAGAAACTTTTGCAGTTTAGGGGAAATGGCAGATTGATAGAGAACTACACAGTGAATTATGTGGAAGCTACACAGTTACTGCTGGATTTAATTCCACTGTACTTATGTTTTAAATATCAAACCCATTGACAATACTAGTCCAGTGTTCTTTTGGTATCACACAAAGTAGGACACCACTCTTCTGAGTCAAGACAAAGTTGGGAAAGGTTTTGAGCAAACGCTGTGAATGATCAGTAAAACCTTGTGAATTGTCTTTCAAAGCTTCAGTCAAATCGAAAGGTTACATTCTCAAAAGTGACTTCAAAAACAATGGCAAGGCTCTGTTCACTGACAGTTCCAGATCCAGCTGGCTCAGCTAGCCAGTCACCCATTACTTTCTTAATGAGCAATATGGCTTATTAGTTTTTCAGCCTCTTCTGTGTATAGGCTCTGTTGTTGACAATATAACTTAGCAAACAGCAATGTTGTTGCATTAGGCAGAATAGATTCCAGCTCATTCAGCCATAACTGGTTTGTTTTGCAAGTGCAAAGAGGAAAGCAGAACTATTTGTGCCACTAAGGCACCAGATGTTATACCATCCCCTACAGTAAATCTGGAGAGTGAGCAGTCTGTTCAGATCCTTCCTGAGTGGCAGCTTCGAGTAAGAAACTGTTCAAAAATTCAGAAATCCAGTTTTTTTTCCTGCTGCTCTGACACAGAATGAGTGGCATTAGCTGTTGCCTTGTGAAATGAGAATTTCTGGTATTTTATCTTGTATTTCAGGAGATTTCACGACATGTGCGAGAGTTGCTGGGAATTGAGGAGCCTCTCTTCAACAGATCCATTGCCCTCCCATACAGAGACAACTTGGGTCTCTTCCTGGAGCAAAAGTCCCGATCAGGAAAGAAAGCAGATGCCCTCACTTTCTCGTATTTTATCCAGGAAGAAGGACAGGAGCCCTATGCTACAGTTCCTCCTCTGCAACAAACCCAGACTGGGGTAGAAGCAGATGCTGTCCCTGTATTGCAGGGCACCCAGAGGCAGGATTAGACACTCACACTGCACTTGCACCTTTGTAAGAAGTGCAGCTGGGACAGCAGAATACGCCTTTATCACCTGCAGTTTGTCCAAGGAAGTACAGTGCCACCTTCTCCCAATTACAGAAAAGGTCATCGCAACTCTTAGCCATTTGATGACAGCGAACACATCCCCACATCAGCTGTTTTCTGCAGTCCTTCGTTTGCTTCCAGGAAATAAGTGAAGCAGAAGCTATAAATCAGACTTTACCACTGTCTGTCTTTCACTTCTGCTTCACTGTTGATTAAAAACAAAAAACAAACCCAGTCATAGACATATTTTAATTACTGGTGATTGGTAACAGCTTCCTGCAGCTCAAGTGAATAGATTTCTCCCAGGCTTTAGTGTCTGCAGAGTGGGCTCACAGTAAAACCCAGCTGTAAGATAATTGGCATATTCTATAAGGGTTATAGAGGTGTGCTGCCAGCTGCTGTTGGCAATTGTTATTAAGCGAGGGCCTAGTTATAACATGCATAACTAACCCGAGGCCTCACTGCAGATATTATTTCCTGTGAGGCAAAGCCAGGCTGTGGTTTGTCATAGTAAGCAGTACTGAAACACATGATAGATCGTGGCAGGAAGTATATGAGAAGACTGTAACACCAACTAGAGCATTTAGGGAGTAAAAAATGCTTTGTCCTGGGTGGATTTGGACAGAATACCCAGTTACCTCCTTTTTCCTTGAAAGAAATGTCACGTGGTCTGTGGTGGTGATGAGGAGAGTGCATTATTACCAGCAAGGAAATACAAATAAGTGCTTGTTAAAACCTAGTTCGAGAGAACAAGTGCTCCTGACTAAATCATTGCTATTTTGTCTGGCATCAATGGCTTCCTTTTTCCATGGGAAAAAATCTTTTTTAAAAAAAAGACTGGGCCCAATCATGTTTAGTTATTTATACCAAAGCTGTAGCCACTACAAAATAACTGTAATTTGGTTTTATAATTCAGTTTTCTATTGAAACTGCAACAGAAACGCAGTGAAACTGAAGCTGTTCATAGGCCAAGATGGCTATGTCATAAGTAAATTCAGGCCAAAATAAAGCAAGACTCAGGTAGCCAAGGAGAAGCAAGTTGCTGATCAGTCTAGAGAGTGAAACTTGTAAAAGCAAATGTGTAGACATGGTTATTGGCTGGAATAGTTTAGAGAGTCCACAAATGAACAGTGCAGGTTCTTGCATCCCTCAGCTCAATGAGGGGCCTGTAATGAGGTCTCAGAAAAGCATTCTGCCCTGGGCTTTGTTACAGTTCATGAGGATTTAGAATCATAGTCAGCAGTTTCCTCTGGAATTGCTAAGAAAATATCAGAAGCAGCTGTGGGGAATGGAAACTTGCCATCCAAAATCACATCAGGCTCCACTACAGCTAAAGTAAGAGTTGTCTTCATGCTGCTCAGCCCACTTTGCTCTGTAGGTCAGTCTCCAAAGGTAAAGTAGAGCAAGATGGCACCGGACTAGCTCACTCTTTTCTTTCTGCTGGCTAAAGGGAGACTCCCTCAGTTGTGCAGCTGTCAGGTCAAACCAGGGAAAGGTTCTGGGAAAAGAAAACAAGTGGAAACATTTATGGGCAGTAACAGTCCGAAGCAGCTTGCTAATAATTTAACAAATAATGTTTTTCTTCAGTGCCTGACTAGAAGTCTCTTTCTTGGGTCTTTGAGAAACAGAGACTTTAAAGTGTTCCAGGCATTACTCTGCCACATGGAGCAAAACTGAGCCTAATGGCTCTGGAACAATCCTGCACAAGCTCTTGCCCTTTCCTGCAAGCATTGTTCCCCTGACAACTTCCTCAATAGTCCATGAGCTACCATATATTCATTACCCGTAAGAACTGTTCTCTCTAGATATTCCCATGGGATTTCTTTTTCTGCACCCAATGCCCCAGTTCTAATCAGTGGCTTCAGACAGCCCTGATAAATAGCCAAACAGAAACCAGGGATAAAATAACTCAGGGCTGATAGTCCAGGTCTTTTATTACTAATACATCATTTAAGGCAATCTTCCCTGGGAGGTATATGGTCCTAAGGGCAAGACACAATTCAGCAACTTCCGACCCAACAAGACAGCCCATGCTTCAACTGTGGGATGAGGCAAGTCTCAGAGCAAAGAGGATGCCTGGACAAGCAGTACCTCAGCATTCAACCCTTTACTTACTCCTCTTGAGTCACTGAAGGAGTAAAATCTTTGCTGACAAAACTCTTGCACCCAAAATATAGGCAGGAAGTTTTCTGCTCTGCACAGATGAGGCAGCATTCAGGAAAACAGCAGTGACTGAGTAATCTCAGTGCCCTCTGGTGAGGCAGGCTCTGCCATGTTCAGGGCTGTGTAGAAAATGGCCACCAGCCATTCAGCATCAACTCTTATTTTCTCTGCAGAACAACCAAAATCAAATGTCAATTACCAGTGCACACACAGGTGTGAAGAGAGATTCTTATTTGCCACTCCTGTAAAGAATTGCATTACCAATCAGTCAGAGCTGGTTTATTTAAAACCTCTGATCTAGGATCCTTTTAGGCAAGAGATGCTGAAATTATTAGTAACAAGTCTAGCATAGCTTGTATTTGCTATAGCTCATTCGCATTGAGCAAAGAGGAGTCCTTTGCAGCTTGTGTATAAAGTCATGGAGCCATTCAGCCATCATAGCACACTGAACAGTGCTCAGCAACACAAGAATTAGAAGTGCATGCAGAAGTGTATAATGAAATAGCGATGGACAGAGGTAGCAGCCAGCGATAGGAACAGCACGTCTGTGGAAATAGAAGTTGTGCCTAAGGGAAGAGAAAAGGATTTGGTCTATGTTCTTGCTCAGAAGGTCTGTCTCTGCTCCTGCTCACTGATTTAGCCTCAGAGCTATTGTTTCACAAAGGGAAGTGGTAGCTCTTTAGAAACTGATGGCAGGAAAGCAGCACTCCTGAAAGAAAGGGTGACCCCAGGCGCCAATCAGAGAAACTGGTGATGGAGACACATGCTGCCTCCTTTTGCCCATCCACTTCTCATGCATGACTGCACCTTCCACACACTATTTCAACTCCAGCTTTAGCTGTACAGCAGCAGGATTTCTTCAGGAGGATTCTCTTCCCCACACTGTGCTCCTGACAAACAAAATTATTGCCAGCCCAGTCCCAGCCTCGAATCACATGGGCAGGGGAGCCACTGAAAACAACTCTGCAGGAGAGCTGCTGCCAAGCTTAAGCAAAAAGAGAGCCGAGCTATTGCCTCAGGAACCACAGGGGCACAGCACCTCCAGAGGGCAGGGGCTCGCGGTGCCCCTGGGACCCTCCCATCGCCAGGCTCCTGGCCAGGACACTGGTACTGTGGCCTCACAATGTACTGGAGCAAAGGAGATGGAAGCCTCAGGGAACATTCCACTGGACCATCCTTGGCTGAGTTGACAGTTGTTGGGATTAATCCCATTAACGTTTCTTATAACAGCTTCTTTCCAATAGCCATCTTAACCAGCTAGAAAAGTTCTTCTTATTTGATAGACCCTCTTTGCCTTGTGTGAAAGTTATTCCACGGGCTTTAATACTGCCAATGGAGAGATGTCCACAGTAGGACTGTTAATTTTGCCATCTAGTGGTCTGTTTAAAAAAAAAAAGGGAGGCTGTAAAAGTCATCTCTCGCACTTTCTACCCCAGTGCACACAGGTCATACTACAATCGCAGCAGCACAAGAACATGTCGAGGTTCAGGTCCCTCCTCACTGCAGGCAGATTCCCTCAAGCAAGGGCTCTCCTCTCTTTTTGTCTCCTTTCCCCCTCCAGATGGATTCCCCCCTGCTTGTCTGCCCTGCAATCAACACCCAGATTTAGCTGATGGAGAAACTGGGTATAGCTGGTAAAGAGGAGAAGGCAGTTATCCTTTGCAGGATCTGCAAACCTTTTACTGGTAAACAGCCTCACCCATAGCATGAAGAACAGTACATTTGGCCCCTCACTGATCACGTCAGCGGAAGGCCAAAACTGGCCTGGCTGCAGGGGCTGAGCTCTCCCACGGGTCAGGAGCAGGGGGTAAAGGTCATGCCTCTGCACTCAAAGCCCTCAAAAGAGCTAAAGCAGCAGTTTAAAGAGAAACACAGTGTACTGGGTCTGCTTTTTCAGTTGTGGAGACTGCAGGGTGCTACTTTGCACCTTATTTCCTGCACTGTCTCACAAGCGGTTATCTTGCAGCAGTACTCTGAGGCCCTGGCAGAAGCAGAGTTTCAAGGCCAGTGTTGTGTTTGATCTGGAGCTCCCTTGACTACTTTTGACCATTTTTTCAGGTTTATAGCAGTGAAGTCTACAACTTCCTCTAAGCAAACAGAAAGCTGAAATTCTGAAGTGTTCCCATGACTCCAGCAGTTGGGGACTTGGGGAAGAGACCAACTGTGACAGGGTTTGCAATGATGTTTGTGCACAGCTCTGACTTGGCCAGAGCACGGCACGCTGTACTTGCCCCGTGAGGGCCCAAATGACTGCAGCACATCCAGGCTCTGAAGTGGTGTGGTCCATTTTACCTAGAGGAGACGGACTGTACACCTGATGAGGCTGTATGTACATAATGCAGGGTTTCTGGATGGCAGGCTGAACAATGGAGTAGATGGACAATACGTGTGATGAGAGGCAGCAGAGGAATGAAACGTTTGCACAGGCCACCAGCTGAACATTGTCATAGAAGAATGTGAGCCCCTGCTTCTGCAGGTCTGCTGCAATTAGCAAGGAGAAAGGGACTCAAGAGCGCACAGAACCAGCACAGGTGACTGACCAGCACATCCAGGCACCAGCAGCATGGTTACCTGTGCTCTGCCACACACAGGTAAAGCACAAACCACTGCCTGCAGGCTGGGACTGCTGGCTGCCTGCCCAAAGTGACATAGAGGGACTTTGGCTGCTGCCTGTCACTATTTCTACATGGCAAAGGGCAGCAGCAGAGTGACATGAGCAGTCAGCCTCTCTGCCAGGAATAAATGTGCAGAGAGCTCCACTGCTTCAGTTGCCTGGCCCAGTTCACGAAGGATGATTTAAAGTCTTTAGCTGAAACAGCCAAGCCTTGGAATCTGGCTAGTTTTCAAGACCTATAAAAAGCTGTTTAATAATCCCTGCTTCCTCTCTAGCCTGAGATGATTAGAAAGAGGATTTTATTGTTCCAAGCATCTCCCCACTTGTTTTATATGAGTTAACGGGGCAGTTGACAATTTGTATGCAAACAGTTGCTGTAATGCTGCAGGATGATCTTCTCTCGTGGCAGGGCATTCAGAGTCCAGCAAGAAGTGCAACTGCTACAACTGACCCTGCACCCATGAAACTGTTTCAGCACTGCCGCTCATTTGGGGAAACGTTTCCTCTGTTAGGTGAGTATTTAACAACCTGACATCTCAGTCATTGACCAGGCTCTTGGCAAATGACAAGGAGAATTTTGAAGAGCTGCAAAAACGGGACTCAACCAAAATGGGCCTTAACAGGGATGTCTCTACCACACTCAGATGGGACTGGTAAACAAAAAAGTGAACAAATAAATTAATGTTTAGTGGCCAGTGGGTTTGCAATCAAATAAAGATCTTTTCTACAACAGCATCCTCTGCTTCCCAATAAAAAAAAAGGAGTTTCCATACATTCAATATTTTTTAAGAAGAACACTACTTAGTGAGTTAAAGTATTAAGTGCAACAAAAAAAGTAAAGTTTTAAGTCCACATAAGTGCAGCCCCACTTCCAGGCCCAGGCTGGGAAGCACTTACTCAGGCTTTCAGGATGCCTGATGGAAACATGGATACCAGGGCACAGAGCCCAGCCCTGCATCAGGAGCACTCAGGCCAGCTGCTTCCCCAGGTGGCCCCCACCAAAATTCCCAATGTTCAGGCTGTGGCTGTCCCCCAGGAAAGCTAGCAAGCCCTTCTCGGTGCCTGGAAAAGAAGAGAAGCTGGCATCAGCCCAGCATAAGCCTCTGTTTTCCCAGATCATTTGCGGTCCTGTTGTTCCAGGAGGGGTCCCATGCCACGTGTCCGGATAGCACATCCCAGCCTCACTCCTTGCATCTAGCCCAGCTCACCCCACTACTCTTCCGTGGGATCACCAGAGAGGCAGAGGCTGATGGCTGCAGCCTGGCATGCACAGCTTCTGTGAGGCTTGAGTCTAGACCTCACAGAGCATGGTGGCCCAGAACACACCACCCATGCTGAGGCTAACCAGCCGCTAACAGGAAAGCAGTTCAGCAATTAAGAGCTGATGATCAAGAGGTCCCTTCCAATCTAGATTCTGTGAGGAAAATAAAAAGAGAAACAGTAACAGAAAAAAATTCAGAGGGCACAGTGCAGCAGGGAGGCTGGAACCCAAACATGTCCTCAGACCGGTACATCACTATGCATAACCTTTACCTTCGTGTCACCACTGCTGTGGCAGTGAACACTCCAACATTAAAATTAATTTATCTGTGCTTATGGCATTGAAGGTGTGAAATAAGGCACTGCTGCAAGCAACTGTGACTTCATGGTGACATGCACTGTGCTTTTCAGGACATGAGAAAACACCCTGCATACTCACTTCGTGTGAGGTGTGATAAATTGCTCAGGATTAGCATACAGAGTGACAAAGTGCTCAGTGTGGGAAGGAAATAAACAGCCCAAGGAGAAAGAGACAGCTTTATTTAAGGAATTCTAGCGAGTTCTGGAAGGATGAAGCCAGCAGTTGCCTGAGGAGCTGAGTTTTTGAGAAAGTGCAATTCAATCCTTCCTGGCATAACACTGTCAAAGAAAATTGCTGCTGGGGCCAGCAGGTTTGTGGCAACTGAGAGAGGTCCCTCCTTGCTCGCCATCCAACCCAGCAGGGCTCTGACCTGCTCTACACTAGGTGCCTGTTCCTCCCTGATAAAGGGCTCTTCCAAGAGTGGCAGAGTGCCAGCACAAGGATACTGGCAGAAGCTGCTGTCCTGGCTCTTTGCAAGAGTTCATACAACGTCTCTTTTCCTAGGATGAGCCAGATAAACCAACAAAAAAATTAGCTTTAAGGTGCAGCTGGTCCTTTCTCCAACACACTCTGATGCAGGGAGAACACAGTCCAGTAGGCTTTACTCCCACCACAGCTATGACTGGTGATGCCCAAAGCCAGCTTGGGCGTTACAGGGACTGGTCAGCACTGTCTGGCAGAGACCCACGAGTGTGACCAACCTGTCATTCTTGCGAGAATAAGCCCAGGCATCACCCAGAGCAAATGTAACCTTGCTGTGCCCATCAACTTCCCTTCATAAACAGAAGTGATGTCTGGATTACAGTCAAGTCAAAGAGAATCAGATTCCAAAGAGAATCAGATTCCAAAGAGAATCAGATTCCAAAGAGAATCAGATTCCAAAGAGAATCAGATTCCAAAGAGAATCAGTCCTGGTGGATCAGTACCATGGTTTTGCTGGCTATATTGGAGCAGCTGCCTTTGACCAGCAGCCTGAATGCCCACAGTCCCACAAGCCATGGGCACCCACTGTCACTGATGAGTGTCGATGGCTGCAATGAGTAGTAACAGAGTTGTTCTGTTGGCACTGGACTGGGTTTTGCAGTTTGCTCTTTCACTGGCAAGGCAGTGCCCCAGCAGGCTGCTTCACAGGTGCTCAGTTCTTCCATCGGATTTGCTAAGAGAGAAAACAAGGCATGACTAACATCAGTGCTGAACACAGGTCCTCGGGGGTCAAGATAGTGAGTCCAGATCCCTGACAAGAACAACTATGGCCGAAGTGTGTTATTTCTATCACTTTCACCCTTCATTCCTACACTGAATGCAACCCCAAACATAAGATTAGCCTTCCAGCGGGGATAAAAAGTGTGGGACAGCCATGGCCTTACACCCAATCAAGAGCCATTTCTGATGAGAGTCACTGGCAGAAAAAGTAGGTGTTTCTTACCATGTTGTTGAGAATGCTGTTTATCTTCTCTTCATCTGCAGAGCCTCGCTCCACCTTGCATTTATATGCTGTCAGCTGGATGCGATCCTTCAGATCCCTGTATGTCTAGATAAACAGCAAAACCAGCAGCCAGCTGAGTGAAGAGGACATTTCCACAGTTACATGGTGCCCTGTAGATGAGCAGGGCAACTCTTCAGTCCCCCCCTCAAGTTCCCATACTGTATACTAGGAGCCACTCTCCTGCCTCACTTAGCTTCCACTGGGAACTATATCACTGCTCCCAGGCCATAGGGATAAAAAAAAAAAACCCCATCACTCACACAGCACAGTGACATATGGCAGAGCACAGGAAAGCCAGGGAGAAAAATCAGGCTTTTGTCCCATCTCTTCACACACAGAGCAGGGATTTACCTCAATGGCAACATCATGGCACTTGTACTTGGTGGCGAGGTTCAACCGCGTCTCCACATCCTCCACCAGGCGCACATACTCCTGCAGCACCTGTGAGGGAAGGAAGAGCATCTCTGCTCTCTTCTGCAGGAAGAGCCAGCAGCTCAGCAAGTTGTCCTCCCACTCCCAGCTAGAAAGCAGCTCACTTGGGGAACCATTCACACCCCCAGTCCCAACAAGGAGTAGGAGCACCTAAGCAGCAGTTCTTTACTCACCTGTACAGGAGCATTGTTCTTCTGCAAGATCTCCACCACCCGGTGGAAGCCAATAGGTGCCTTCTTCTTAGTGTAGCCCAGCCAATTCTGAAACGAGAGCAAACCCTATGCTAATCCTAAAGGGGAATCCCACCAGCCGCAAGAAAATGCTTTTCCCCTGTGCCAGCAAGGTATGCCACCATCCACCACATGCACCAGTGGCCGAGCCCTTCATGCAGTGGCTGGGCAGAGGTTGGCTGTGAACCCTTTGGTAACAGAGCACAAGGACAGTCCCTTTTTCTGACCTTGCTGTTGCAGCCAAGCCAGGCCCAGCAGAGGTCTTAGACAAGGAGAAGAACAACGTACTGCAGCACACTGCAAGCAGAGGTGCTGGGCACTGCTGATTTAAAACCAGTCTAAGATGGTAACTCCAGACAAGTCAGCGGTCAGTAGCAGATATCAGAACTTGGAACTGAGTCCCTGACAAGGCATTCCACAGCTCACCTTGGTGGTGAAGAGGGCATCCACGTCATCCCAGGCTCGCAGCTTGGCACGTGCAGCCAGGGCAGTCAGCACATACTGCTTATCAGGAATCTGCAAGGCAGAAAGCTGCAGTCAAACACTGGCACAGCTCAGAAGGCCTGCGTGGGTTGGAATGGCATCTGCTCTCAGTTCTGTTAGGACACACACCAACCGTCAGGCATGGAAGTGAGACACTGCCTGAGGTCAGGACCAGCACTGCAGAGAGAGGAGGTGGGGATTTGCAAGTGCTGCTGCAGCTAGGGTGCACCCAGTGAAAATTCCCATGTGGTTCCCATTTGCATTCCTGAGCCTCTCCCCCCACCTCACTGCTGAGCCTCTCAAACTCCTCCTACCCAGCGCCATTGTTAAATACAATTTGGCTGCCTACATTTTCAGTTAGCACTGCGACAAGAGCAGGAGACTCGCATACCTTAAATGTTTTCTTCAGGTTGCTCGGGCTGCTGAATGTTCCCTAGAGAGAAAAGACAAGTCAGTGCAAGCTCAGCAGCGCAGGCCACGAGAGAGGGTCAGACTCCTCTTGTAAGGCATTTGCCTCACACAGGTTTAATCTCCCCAAGTTTTCACTGCTTTTTGCTCCTGTCAGCAGCACAGGAGGAAACAGCTGGCAGAAGAGAGGAAACCCATTAGCTTTCTGGTTCAGTTTCCCCTACATCCTCAACCAATGCACCTCCAGCACTTTCAAAACCAGTACCACACACCTCAGCCTCCTGGGATTAAGGGCCAATTCTGGCTCCTTGGAGCCAGAAGTAAAAGACAGTGGTTACTAGGAGGCAACCCTTACAAGCTGTCTCAGATTGAATGTCCCATTTTAGAGCAAAAAAGAAAACTTCAAACTGGCCCCAGATGAACAAGGGGAGCTGGGTTCCTCTAGGTCTCTCTGAGGGATCAGAGACCGTTCTTTCAGTAATATGCGACAGCTTAACCACCCCACATATTGAAGGCTGCAGGGTACTCAGCGGGAGTAACTATTACTCTTCTAGGGTCTAGTTACAACTGGGCTTAGCTGCAGAGATCACACCTCCTCCTGGTCCCATCGGACATCTTATGGTGACTAAGTTGATCTCTGCCCCAGATGGGGAGAACCCCCTATGAGTGTGCCGCACCAGTCGCTGGTAGTATCAAGTGACCTTTGGATGCATTCGGCTGGTTCCACCGCAGCTGAGGTCCTTAGGGAAAGCCTTCGTCAACGGGCGTAAATAAGTTTGGCAAACTCTGGCAGCCTTGGGGGATGGTTGTCAGAGTATAACTTTCCCCTGTCAGTATTAACACCTATCGCCTCCGCCACGGGTAAGATGGGCAAAGCACAGTAGTCTCAGAGGATAGATTGATGTGGTTTCAACAATCCTCACTTAACCCAGGAATCTCGTGATGATTACTGCATATTCATGCACAGTGCATTCCAAGGCACTGCCTTCACTATTTGGCAAAGATAGACAGGCCATCACCTAACCTGGTAAAGGTACGCATACCTGGTATGTGTTCTGTAGTAACTCAACTCTTCTCCCACATCATACTCACCTCAGCCTCTGTGTAGTGGTAGAAACAGGAATAGAAGAGGGTGGTCACTAGTGGCATGTTTAGAATTGAAGCCTTGCGAGGATATTTCCGAAATATCTCTGACTGCCCAGATGATTCCAAGTGCCGATCATTTGCCTGTGGAAACAGGAAGATAGAGAAGGTGAACGCAAGCCAGGGCAACTGCCTGACCTGGATGCGGGATAGAGATCCAAGGAGAGTGTTGTGATAGCAATGCACAAGTGCAGCCTCAACATGCCATGAAGTCTCAGGTCTGCTGCTTCACACGTGCCTGGCACAGCATCTTGGACAGCAGTTAAACTACACCAGCCAGGGCAGCCCAGTTATATGGAAAATGGTATAAGACAGACAAGAGATCCTGCAGCCAGTCTCAGTCGCCATCCGACCAGCAGCAAAGATTTCATACCTCAATGATGATCTGTCTCTCCAACAGTGTATAATGGTCTTGGATGTGGGAGGTATCCTCAGCAGAAAATGGCAGCCTGGCCAGATATGGAGGACAGAAACACTTCAGTACACTGAAGCATGTTCTTCTCTACCAAATATGCTGCCCACAGACAGAGATGTAGGGAACACTTCCCATTCTTCCCAGCCTGAGTAGCTAGTAGGTGCTCAAGTTCCTGACCACTGCCCTCTCCAACCGGCTCTCGCCTAGACAGGCTCCAGAGAAGGAAAAATTATGTGGCATCTCTCACAGAATAACCTAAGGCTGATGCTACCAATTTCCTCAAATGCTCAGGCACCCCAAGCAGTCATTCTTCCCAAGCTGAAGGGTCAATGATCAGAAGGTCCCTGAAGCATCTTTGCCCCCAGGTAAGCAGCAAAAGCTGCTGGACTCATGATCACCACAAATTCTTATTTTCTGGTCTACATTGTGTCCACAACACCCCACTCCCACTGAGGCAAAACCAACATCAGCTCTCAAGCTACATAAGCTGTGACTCTACAACAGAGTCTGATTTTCTTTACTACCACCTTCTGTGAAGCACCCACATCCCTCCTGCTGTCTTGCATTTTTTCTTACCCCATGCAGCCTTTCAGAAATTCCCTCCTTTTTTCTACATCCTGGATGTTCAAATGCTCTCGGTACTGGGACAGCTGCAGGGAGAAGCAAAAGCACAGTGTGTTCTTAGGGATTTAAGAAATGCAGGACTCCAAAGGGAAAAATAGGGATGCAAAGCTCTTGCCTGACTGCCAGACACCCTGCAGCCAGCCTCCCCAGTCCACTACACCCACTTCTTCACTGAAGAAAGGGACTTCGGCTCCTGGGAATACTCACAGCAACTTCCTCAGTCCTGTCTAGGAACCTGCAGAAGGGAATGAGCAAACATTAACATGAAAGCAAGTTCCTGGTAGCGTACTCAGCCCCTCCACAAGAGGCTGAGCAAGAGCCTCACCTGAGCAGATCCAGAAGAAACTTCTGCTCACCCGTCTCTTTGAGGAAATGGATCAGATGACACAAGGCCACCTGCCGCATCTCCAGCTCCCGAAACAAGATCTCTACAGAGACAGAGATATATACAGGTGGGTAAAGTAAGTTAGCACTACCAAGCTAGAGCGGGCTAAGCATGGTGTACGGAGTTGCAAGCCACTGGCAGGATTCAACAACCTTATCTCATCTCAAAACAATCTTGGAGGCCAGAGCAAGAGAAGGGCCCGTTCACTAGGCTTCCAGCTGAATTCACAGCACTGTTCTACTCCTACAGATTCATTTTCATTCACTCCATCGTCGCTACCACCTACCATTCATTAAAGCTCCTCTCTGGGGCCTTTGTGGGCATCACCATCCCCCCTCCCATGTTAAACTCACTGTAAAAATACTTCATGCTCAGTAAAGTAGCAATACCCCAGATGCTCTCTTTGCAATTTGCACCCAATGAAAGAAGAAGCTCCTCTGCCCTTAAAAGAAACACACTACAGAAACCCTGGTCCCAGTCCACTTACCTCTCCTTAGCGTCCGTTTCAGGAATATCAGGACCTGTGAGCAGAGAGGCAGCTCTCAGCTGAACAGATCAGTCTTCACCAGAATCAAGACAGACAGACAGACAGCAAATTGGTCAAGGCCTGGGGAAGCTTTCGCAAACCGTCTCTGAAGACACAGCTTTTACATCACTGAACTGAATTCTGCCACCCACTAGACACAGGAGAAGCAGTGAGCCAGGGCCACAGCTGCCTGGATGTCAGTCTAAGCTCCTGCTCTGAAGCTTAGATAAATGAGACCAATGATTACAAAGAAAAACATTTCCATGAGAGATTCAAGGGCTTAAAAGATCTGGATGAGTCCCATGCACTGCCTGATGCTTTGGAAACCAGATAAACTGGAGGCCTCTCAAACCTTCTGTGCTGCAAGGAGCAGATTAAACCGGAGCCTTCAAGAAGCTGCTGCAAAGATCCGTAAGGCTGAAGGATCAGGATCCTTCTTATTAACCTGACATGAACTCTGCAGTGTTAGGAAAGCCAGCAGGAATATGGAACTTCCCAGTCTAAGCTTTTGACACCTTTTAGCCACTTTTTGGGTTTAAGTAAAGAACGACCCCCCATCTTTCAAGATTAGGTGGCCAACAGACTGCATTCACACAAGCCCCCTCTGTGGTGTCACGCAGGAAGTCCCAGCCCTAAATGGCCCCAGGACTTACAGCTGTAATGACATTCCCATCATGACCTGCCACAGCTTCATCCAAAAGCACCAGCTTGTCCTGCAGGGAGCGGAATCTCTCTAAAGAGCACACCTGGATATAGAAAAGATGTAAGTATGCATACGGGACATCAGACAATCCCTAGGCTGAACCAACCCCCAAGATCTTTTTCCCCCATGATCTCTTCAGCAACATGAGTTACCGCTCTCCCAACCAGCAGAGAACTTCTCATTTAGCTGAAACCACATGCTGCATGATCCCTGGGAATCTGCCCACATGGGTTGCCCAGGCTAGGACAACAGACACTGCACATTCAGGAAACACATCCTTGTAACAAGGCAAAACTTCCCTGCACACCACGAACCACCAGCCCTGACAGGAGGAGGGAACTCTTCAGGGCCCTTTCCACACAGGAGACCAGAGAAGTACAGTTGTAAGGCACTTCCTCCCTTCTTCTTACTCTGTAATTGTGGCTTCTCTCAGCCTCTAGCTCACCTCAGCCTTTGAGGAGACACGTGCAGAGTAAAATCACAAGCTCCCTGTGTGCTCACTGCAAACCAAGGCACATGAGACTAAGATTCCAGGCTCCAGTGCAATCAAAATTGCTTCTTTCCTCCCTCCACTTGTCACTAACTCTGAAGGGAAGAAAAGCCCCACACCCTCGGATAAACCCAACCCCAGGGAGCAGAATGGCTAGAGAGGAATACAGCAGTACACGTTCCTCCTGAGGAACTGAGGGGACAACTCAAGTAAATGATAAAACAAAACCCTGAAGGTTTCCTTCTGCTCCTGAGCCAGTGTGATCCCAGCACTGCCACCTGGCAGAGCAGCAGACAGGCAGAGCACTGTCCCTGCTAGATGCTGCAAGCAACTCAGATCCCCTCCCTGCTCCAGAGGAAACAGTCAGGAGAATAAGGCAGTGTAAAGCAGTTTAGGACCACCCACCCTCCATCTCTTGCAAGCAGGTGGGAGTGGAAAGTCCTTACCTTGCCCCTCTGCATTCGCCTGACTGTGTCTTTGGGGCTCCAATCACTGCTGTAATCCTGCCACGAGAAAAATAAAGAGCTCTTGAGCCTCAAAAGGTCAGATCACACCAGCAGTCCTCAAGCTGCTTTCCACTTTTGCTGGATCAGAGTAACGGCCTACGTATAGCTTCTTAGACTTATCATGCAGGTGCTCCAGAGGGTGTTAGCAGAATGTGTCCCTACAATGTTCATGTTCAGATGCTGAGCCCTCAGACTCTGCATGCTGGTGGGGAAGGGATGCCAGAAGCTCAGATAGTAACAGACTTTCCATTGCCTCAGTAAAGTCCATCATCATTGCCTTTATAAGAAGCACATTTCAACACGTTGTCCTCCTCACAAATTAAAGCTCCAATGTTGCTTTCAGAAAGACAAACAAAATACATATAAAACTGACAAACCCAAAACTGAGGGGGGAGGAATCAGTTTCTCATTACAATTCAGTCAGAGCCTTCCACAGCAATGTGGAGAACACGGGACAACAGCCTCAGGTAAGTGCCTGGAGAGTCAGACAGGACTAGCGCAAGGTGACAAGAAGCTGTAGCTTCTGTAGTATGACAGCATTGAAGCTGTAGTGAGACAATCTTAAGGTAATACCCTACCGCTGCTGCAATGACCAGTGTACTTCCCCTGCAGCCTGCAGACACTATGATCTGGAAGTACTGGATAAAAAGTGACAATGGCCTGAGGCACTCCTCAACTCACACTTCAAGAAGGCATCTAAATCTTTGTGAGGTGCTCGAGCCAGCAGCTGTAATTCAGCCTTCTGCCTCGAAAGAAGCAGAAAAAAAGGGGTAACCAGAACCAGCTCTAAGGACATTGCATTTTAAATTCATTGAAGATTTATTAAAGTCCAAATTTAGAGAAAAAAGAGCTGTCTCAGCATGCGAGTCTCTCAAGTCAATGTAGAGCTGAGCGTCAAATGTCCTGAGCAGAGTTCCCTCCACTGCCTCTGACCAGAGGCAACTGTTCAGCCTGCAACTGTCAGGACACTGGTTCAAAGCTACTACTAACTTCCTGTTTGGTCCACCTCACTTATAATACTCCTGCCTGCTTTTAAGAGGCTGTACAACCCTTCCCCTTCCTGCTTCAGTGCCTCTGCAGGCACAGAACACGTCACACTTATTTCTCCTGTTGTGCTTTCAGGAAGTGCTGCCTGTTAGGTTACGTGATTAATGGCTAATCAACATAAACACACCAACCGGGTGATGATCAGATGGCCAAGGACAAGTGGAGAAAACCCAGTGGCCTAACCAGTGCAATCTGAGCAACTGACTTGGCTACTCTTTGCCACTATCAGATGAGGCAGATTAAGTCATTATCTGTAGTGTAAAACCCTCCAAGACGAGTAAACCAAACAAACCTTCCCCAAACACCATGCAACCCTAAAGAGGCACAGGACTTGGTATGTGACGCAGGGGAAGAGAGTCCTTGGGGGTTCTCTTTTAAGACAGTTGTGTAAATGTGTGAGATTTGTTATGGAAGTTTATGGGAAAGACAGATAGCATGGAAAGAGAAGGATCAAAATGAATTGGGCAGGAACAAGCAGAGGAAAACAGAGGAAAAAGGAGGCATAGGGTGCCTGCCAAGTCTGAATGACTGGCTAGTTAGTGTGCCTGTCTGACTGATGGATCCCTGGAGTCTGTCTTACATTCGTATTAAATTCTGTATTTAACCACCTTCTGTGTGGGTGGGCCTTCAGTTCCAAATGTATGAGTTTGCATGAATCCTAGTGAATACCAAGCTCAACCAGCCTGCTTTTAAGGGGCTGTACTACCCTCTCCTTCCTGATGCACTGCCTCTGCAGACACAGACAAGAACGCAAGTTCTTAATTTTCAGAAAATGCAGTCACTTAGAAAAGGTTTAACTGAAAAGTTAGAGAATCGTTTCCGCTTCAGCTCAAACCAGAACACAGCCAGTGAGTAGAGTTAGCAGTCTGAACACCAGGAACTGGAATGGGACCGTGAACCCTAGAGGCTCAAGGACCCAGATGCCAGCAAGTGGAGGAGACTGGGGTTTGGGATTAAGCTACAAAACAAACCAGAGGTCCAAGACCAGCTACTGGAGAGACTCATTGAGTGTGTATATGTTCCACTAGCAAGACTTCAATCCTGGTCAGGCAGAAAGGAGGCTCAGGATCAGTCTTGAGTGTTTGTGTGTTTATGTGTCTGTTGGTAAAGGTGCTGATTTCTGCATGTTTTAATCCCTGTGGGCAGCTGTGTGAGCACTGACCATGTCTGTATCTGTTGGTAATATGTGCTCAGTCCTGTTACTGGCTGGTCCTGGGGACATGGAACCATAACCTCACATCTAGTAGGAGGAATTCAGCCTGTCCCCAAATCCACTAGATTTTGCAACACCTAACTCTGCCTATCTGGGAGAAGAATGTTCCTGCCAAGTAGAACTCCGCTTCTGTGGAGCTACCTCTGTGCTGTCCCAGTGATTCATAAAAAAAAAATTTAGAAGCCTTTAGATTTAAAAATTTAAAAAGCACACATGATGCAAATTCATTTGACACAGTACGAAAGCAGCTTACAGGCAAAGCACTACTCAGAAATCCTTTTCACAAAGACTGCTGGGCTATTCATTAGGAGGAGTAACCAAGACCCCCAGCAAAGCTCCCTACTTCTGAGCAAAAGCAGAGAACACACAAATTACTGTCAGACTGCATTTTGCAGCTCCCTGACCTATTCCCCGCATTGCCCCCTGCTGCCTGTAATAGCAATTAATCGCTTCCCATGAAACCAAGAGAGTAGGAATTTCTGGCAGCACTCCGATCTTAACACACTACAAACACAGGCTGCTCACCTTGTACTCAGCTTTTGGTCTGCGCAGCTCTGGGGTGTAGTTTTTAACTCCTGTGTCCGAGAAGGCTGAAAGGGAAAGACAATGCTGAGTAGCGCATCAAAATCCTGATTCACACTCACTTCCAAAACCGCCCTTTTCTTGGTTTTCCTGGTAGAAACTCAAATACAAGCACCAAATGGCAATACAACGTTGCTCTTAATCCAACAGTCATCAGTTGTATATAAGCAGATTACCCCAAACCATCATGACAACTCTTTCACTTCTTTGCTGAATGACTTTCAGACAACTCGTGATTTAGTTTCCCTTTCTGCAGCAGAAGGAAGTTGACACTTCCCTTTTTCTGGAAAAACTTTTGTTTATGTAAATCCACATCCCTCCTAGAATGAGGCAAAGTATCAAAACTTACCATCTGAAAGGGACTGGAAACTTGGAAGTTTGTTTCGTCCTGAAATCAAAACAAACACTCATGAGAGACTGTGTCTTTACCAGCAACACTGTTTGCAGAGGGAACACAAGCCTGAACTATGAGCCAGTGCGCTGTAGCTATGCCTCTGTTGAAGAAGCCACTCTGTACCACGATTCACACTGCACTGGCATAGCTGGGGTCACCAGCTCACACTCTAAGGCTCTGAAGTTGTCTGTGGCATCACAGACAATATCACACCCCAGCCTATCTGCTTTCTTGTTGCTGAGGCCAGGAGAGGTTAGACAGCCTGAATTCACTCATCTACATGAGCAGAGGCTCATGCATGCAGCACTCCTTAGGCCATGGCAACATGGACAGCTTTGTTCACCAGGGCTGCAATTTGGATGCCTTTCATTATCACTGCATTATCAAAGTCAAGAGTAAAAAAACACCCCACAGAAAGAGAGACAAAGTAAAATCTGTTTTCTTGTCTGGGTGTGAGACAACTGAACTGAACTCTTGCAAGCTGTGCAAGTCTCCCCAGAGCTTGCTGTGCGGTTCCCCCCATAACCAGCTATGCTACCACTGTTGCTGCCATGTGTTTGCTGAACCAACTACATCAACAGCAGCCAGCTGAGCTCCAAATAAAGAATAATCAACCAGTCTTCTCTACAGTACTGAAGATCAAATGAGAGACACACACACTGAGCCAGTCCCTTTGCAGCCTGCTCTTTTCCATCATGCAAACGGATTGCTGTATAGTGCTGTGCTCTACCTTGCTGTTCTGCAGAACCTGGCTTTTAAGAAACTGTAATCTTCAAACCCCCTCCCATACCACAAGAGCATGTGATCTTCTGCACTAGACAGTCTCCAATTCCTGACCAGTGAGAGATGTACTCCCACACTGAGGAGAGATCAGAGCTTCCCTGTTTTGTAATACAATTAAAGGTAACAATTCACAAAAGATAAAACCATTGCCCCTTGGCACTCCCGAGGGGAAACCCACTTGTCCATATTGTGTACAAGGAACCTCACCTTTGAATAGGCTGCTTAGGGAGTAGGAGGAAACTTGTTTGGGAAAAGCAGCATAGGAAGATGAGCCCTTCTGTAGGTTGGAGTCTCGGCCTTCCAGCGAGCTAGTGCTGCTGGAGGCTGTCTCTTTGATGGACCAGGAGATACCTATGAGCAGACGAGGTAATTTATAACAGAGAAAGTGAAAACAAATCTGTAAAGAATAATGGCACAGCAGGATGGTTACCAAGCGCGTCATTGTCAGTTCTGCACTAGCACACCCTGATAACTTTGACCCTCAGCACTAAGTAGATGCAATGCATCGAATCCCAAACTCATATAAAACTGCTTTTTAAACAGTTGCACATTGTCCTCCAGAAATGGTCGATTTCAATAATGTTGTACAGCTGGTTATGGCTTATATAAAAAAAAAAGCACAGACCACCCCAAATTTTTACATTGTTTCATGGGGTAAAGAAAAATCCTTGCTCTCAAAGTACAGAGAAAGACAGGGAATCCCTGGCTTACCTCAAATTACAGAAGCATAAGTACATACCTTCCTGAACACTGGAAAACTAAGACAGGTTTCCTCCCCACACAGACAAAACAGCTATCTCTGTGCATATGCTGCGGGCAACAATGCAGACATCTCCCTCCTGCTTTTTCATGCAGCTGCACAACACAGACATATTTAGGAAAGGGTGATACAGCAAAAAGCCAATAAGTATAGACTTTCAGTGGGAGAAGAAATAGTCTGAACCAGAAGGCGGAGCTAGAGCACAGGACAAGAAGAACAGACTCTCTGAAGGTCCTCTGGGTGATCCAAACGTGAATTTCCACAGTTTGGCACTGGCTAGCAAGTGGGTCATGAACTCCAAAGCACAGCAGACAGCATCATGTGTGGCTCATGAGCTCGCTCCCATCATCACTAAAAACATATTCATGTAATACTTATATTTCCCTTTCAAACTTCAAGCACAAGAGTCAGTCTATAAACACACACTAAACCTTGGAATATCTCCTTGAAGTGCTGGGGGGGCAAAGCACGGAGAACTTTAATGGTGCCATTTCAGACAGCAGTGTGAAGGAAATGATCACCTAGAATCTTGCAAACCAGCTGAACATGATGAATATCAAGCCATAACTTCCAAAATCTCTGTTCTAAGCTGGGCTAAATAATGGGAAAACCACAATGAATTCCCTCCACTTGTCTGCACTCCTCTTCTTACATAATTTGGGCTTCTGCTTGCTCTCTTTTCAGTGGATCCACCCAAGTAAATCAAGTGTCTCACAACATGACCTGAGGAGACTAGAATTAGATACACAGGAGTACATAGTCAGCAGTACTCCTGGTCTCAATTAAATGACATGACTTAAGCTGTATTTTTAAACTCCCTCTGTCTTGAGGATAATTTACAGTACTTCTGCACTTACTTCCCACAGGTTCTCCACTCCAGCTGACCCTCTCAAGGTCGTCATCATCATCATCATCAACAATATCCCGAAGGCTATTCACTGCCCGTTTGGATTCCTTTAGCTATGGACAAAAGAAAGAGCTTGTATAAAGACCACCAGTGTTGCAGAGTGTGCTTTGTTGCTTATTACCTTCAATCAACCTCCCTCAGAGCTTTGAATACAGCATCTTCAGCTGCCACTGCCTCTTCTGGAGGAGATATTTTACACCTGCAAGTGTTCAACAGACACAGCAGTCCTTCCTCACCACCAGAGATCCAAAGGCCACCTACACAGACACTGACAGCACAAACAACAAGAGATGCTGTTTGGGGCACGGGCAAGGAACCACGGTCCTAATGAGATTTCAGACTGGCTGCCACGGGGGTGAGACAAGAGCCCTCAGTGACCTCCACACAGGGCAGGAGGCGACGACCCACCCCTCCCACGAAGCACAGACCCTCAGCGAAGCACAGGAGCCAAGAGAACGGTGGGAGCAGGGGTAGAGTGTTGCACACGGTGGGCCAGAGCCAGACCCTACCTGTGAGAGCTCATCATCCTCATCGTCGAAGGTGAAGGCCCGGAACTTGGAGCTGTGCCAGTACTCCTCCTCGTCTGCCCGCGCCCTGCTCATCTGCAACGGCACCATGCGGCTGCTTCAGTGGGGGTCACCCCCGTGCTTCCCTGGGCCCTGACATCCCTGGTCCTAGTCCCCCGTCCTGATCCCTGGTCCTGATCCTCGATCCCTGATGCTAGGTCCCTGGTCCCTAATCCCTGAGCCCTGAGCCCCGATCCCTGGTCTCTGTCTCTGATCCCTGGTTACCGATCCCCGGTTCCTGACCAACGGTTCCCACGGATCTCCGGTCCCGCTCCGCCCCGGCCCTGCTCACCTCCCCGCTCCCCACGCCCGGTACAGATGCAGCCAGGGCAAGGCAGGACCGGAAGTTCAGGACCGGAAGCGCAGGGCACGCCGGGACCCGTAGTCTCCGCCCCAGCACTGCGAGTCCCAGCGTGCCCCGCGCGGGACTACAAATCCCATCGGGCCTTGCGTGGCTGGGCTGGGCGTTTCGTGCTGCCGGGGCGCCGGAAGGGCCTGCGCGGGGCCGGAAGCCGGAGGTGGCGGGGCCGTTCTAGCAGTTTCCACGGGCGGTCGGAGCGGAGCAGGCGGCGGTGCCGGTCCCGATGGCCAAGTGGGGGGAGGGAGACCCGCGCTGGATTGTGGAGCAGCGGGCGGACGCCACCAACGTCAACAACTGGCACTGGTGAGGGGGCCCCGCGGGGGTGCTGGGTGGGGTGTCCGGGTACCGAAAATGCCGGCACAGAAACTCTCTAAGGCTTCTTCTGGAGTTTTAGAAAGCAGCAGCCTTGATTTTAGTGCTGGGTGAATGAGGGAATGATTGCCAACTGTCACACGTAACGAGGCAGGAGCTGGGGCCGGAATATATTTCCCACTTACATGCGTGTGTATAAATTTCTACAGAAATCTTATGCATACTCTGTTACTTTCTAAGGACTAATTTTAATGTCATTATGAACTTAACAGCAGCCAAATCTTTGCTCATCGGAGCTTTAGAGCCAGCTCTGTCTGACCTTACATTTTAGGGAAAGGCTGCAAACAGGGGTGATTAGAGGAGACATGGCTGCTCAGCACAGACTGCACAACACAAGACGTTATCATTTCTCTTTGAACAGTGCCTGGAAAAACATTGTGGGAAAAAAGTATGCAATAAAAAAAACACAGCTTCAGAGGGACTGTCTGTCTAACTTTAAAAAAATACAGTTACTTATGAAACTTAACTCTGTTTTAGCTTACATCAAAATATTCCAGTTTTTGTAATAGTAGTGGTTTCTTATATCAGTCTGGGTTGAGGCCCTGCTTCCAGGAGAGGGGTACCTGAGCTGGTGTGTAGAGATGCCTGGAAATGCTGGGGTGGGCACCCTGGGGGAGGAAGGGCTGTCTGTGTGTGTGTTAAAGCTGGGTAGGCAGGGAAGGACGAGGGGAAGGATGGATTGTCCCAGTGTGTGCTGGCTACTCGCCCTGTCCCAGATTCTCACAGCACCTGGTTTTCTCACAGGACAGAGCGAGATGCCTCCAACTGGTCCACAGAGCGACTGAAAACACTGCTCCTTCCTGTCAGGGTGGAGGGAGAGGAAGGGGCTTGTGAGGTGACAGAAGTGAGCAAACTGGATGGAGAGGCCTCCATTAACAACCGCAAAGGGAAACTTATCTTCTTCTATGAATGGGCTATCAAGCTGGCGTGGACTGGTGAGTGGTGTTCTCCTCTCATCTTTCATGGCCCAATGCAAGTTTCAGATTAAGGATATTCATCTTATTTGGGAAATAATAGTAAAGGGAAGTATTGTGTTTTGATACAAGTTTGGTTTTACAACAACCAGGATAAGAAACGTTGATCTGACATAATTGTAATTGCAGGCACTTCAAAGACAGGAGTGAAATACAAAGGCTATGTGGAGATTCCTAATCTCTCAGATGAAAATGATGTCGATGAAGTCGAGGTAGGCACAGCTAAAGGCTAATATTGCTGGTTTTATAGCTGTTCTGGCAGGAATCCTTGCTGCATTAATATTTCCTTCCATATTCACCTTTTTAGAACATTTGTGTAGAACTATTTTAGTGTTAGAGACTGATTAATTTGATAGAATTATAGAATAGTTTGAGTTGGAAGGGACCTTAAAGATCATCTAGTTCCACCCCCCTGCCATGGACAGGAGCTCTCCCGCTGAATCAGATTGCTCAAAACCTCATTCAAGCTGGCCTTGAACATCTTCGGGGAGGAGGGCGCATCCTCAGCTTCCCTGGACAACCTGTGCCAGTGTCTCATGACCCTTATTGTGAAGAACTTATTCCTTATATCTAATCTAAATATACCATCTTCCAGTTTAAAACCATCATCCCTCATCCTGTTGCTAGACTCCTTGATAAAAGAGCCCCTCCCCATCATATTATATCTTTATTGAGTTCATTCCTGTCTTCTGGAAGCACGTGAATGTATTTACTTACATGTGTACATTGCTGTAGACTGACAGAGGTAAAGTGAAATGTTAATAAAACTACACTGCTGCTTGTGAAATTTTAGCCAAAATCTGACTGCAATGTTGAATCAAGTAATGAAAAAGACTATGAAAGCTTGGCTTCGTTAATCAGCCCTTGTCTTTCTCGTTTAGATTCTTGTCAGCCTTGCTAAAGATGAACCTGACACTAACTTGAAAACACTGATGAAGCAAGAGGGTACAAAAAAAATTAGAGATGCCATGAAAACTTACATCAGCACTCTCAAAACAGGTATGTAAATGAGAGGAGAACTGTTATGGGAACCCCTGTGGGCAAATGCTAAAGAAGAGCTGAGGGTAAGGACGGTGTCAGAGCAACAACAGTAACTTTTCTGTCTCTTCTGAAAATAGTCAGAATTTGGCAAGAAGCATTTCTGTCTCTAGACCCTGTAGCACAGTCCAGGAAGATTGTTGTCAGTGATAGTCCAATAATAAACCAAAATTTTTTGACGTGTGTTTTAAAACTGAAAATATCCTGAAGCTCAGCTGTAGAGAAAATAAAGCCAGTAAAATGTTTGCAGCCCCAGTGATGCAGGGTATCAGTTGCTGCTTGTGGCACAATCTTGCCTTCCATTTGCTTATGCCCTTGGAGAGTGGTATTTCTCTCTGGTTTGTTGAGTTTTCTCTTGCTACTTTAATAAAGGTGAATAACTTACCTGCAGAGCAATTTCTAGTTGTTTTGTTGGTGTCATTGAATGAGTTATCTCAGCATCTGCATCAAAATTATTATTTTTAGAAGATAAATCTGATTCCAGCAGTTGGAGTTAAAACTGTGTTTTGCTCGAGTTAGGCTTTGCTCTCTAGTGCAGACTGAGTACTCTAGAGTTGCTTTCTCTATACTTTTTCCTATATTACACTGCACATGCTGGATATTCAGGTTTTGCTGAGTACAAACCACCACTGTTTGCTGTTTTTCCAGGATCGATTTCTGCATCCTTGGGTTTTCTTCAGGCATTTTAGTGTTCAGGGTGGGAGATGCAGTCACCCAGTGGAGAAGATGAGAATGTTATTCAGGAAGAACTGCATGATTGGTGACCTGTGATAGGACTTGAGGGTATGGCAGGAAGATGTGCCGGGGAGGTTTTGGTTAGATACTAGGAAAAGGCTCTTCACTCAGAGGGTGGTGGAGCACTGGAACAGCTCCCCAGGGAAGCAGTCACAGCACCAAGCCTGACAATATTCCAGAAGCATTTGGACAATGCCCTCAAACACATGGTGTAAATGTTGGGGTTGTCCTGTGCAAGGACAGGAGTTGGACTCAATAGTCCTTGTTGGATCCCTTTCAACTCAAGGTCATTGATTATGTGAATTCTATGAACTTTGTGGGCTGGAATAAATAGGAACAGGTAGCAACTAAGTATTACGAGGTATGAGATTATAGGCGTATAATAAAGTAAGGAGTATAAGCAAGCTGTTTGGTAAGGGCAGAAGTGGTTGAGCTGAAATAAAATCAAACATGATGCTGGAAGAGGCTGAAGCTTCTCATGGAGTTGCTGAAGCACTGGTGCTGCTGGACAGGGCACTGGTGAGACCGCCCCTGGGTTGACTTTGTTCTGTGCTACCATGATATGGGAAACAGAGAGGCAGTCTGAAAAGAAATGGAAGAGTTTCATTTGTCTAGACCAGCAAGATAAAAGTATTTGAGATTCGATTGCTGTTTATATTGGAGAGAGGAGGGGGGGGGAAAGTAACCTAAGTGCAAGGCCAACAATATGAGAGCAACGTATGATAGCAATCAATGTGTCTAGACTAGGAAGAGGAGGTAGGTTCTGGTATGGCCTTCAGGGGAAAGTAGTGAGGGCAAGAAAACCTAATTGCTTCTAAAAAGAGGTCTGGTTACTTTTTTTAAAAAATGGCTTCAAGTTGTGGGTGCCGGCAAGAGGGGAGAAACGAGGAGGCCCTTTTTGACTGTGTATTTTGAAGAACAGTTAAAAGGTTTACTTGATCTTTTATTGGTTTCATGGATGCATTTTTGTCCTTCCAGAATTCACCCAGGGCATGATTTTGCCCACAGTGAATGGTGAACATATGGAAACAACACCACGGGTGGCACCTAAAGCAGAAGACCACAAGGTAAATGAAACTGTGCACACACACTTTGAATCTGTGAATCTGTACACGATCTTAGATTCCAGGGCTTCCAGGAGCAGCCTGTGCTGCTTAGAGGATCCATATACTTAGGAACTGGCAATCTGTGGTGTAGGCCTGCCTTTGGATTAGCAGCACATGATATTTCCTCATATTTTTTTTAGCAGAAGATGGATACAGTTGGACTCAATAGTCTCAAAGGTCTTTTCCAACCGGAAGATTCTATTCTATGATTCCTAATCGAAGCAGAGCGATAAATCTGCTTTTTATGCTCAAATATGGTTGTATCTAATTACATCTTTACCAAAGGCCTTTGTTTTTTGTCTTGGATAAGTGACCGCTTGGGGAATTTTTTTGTGAAAAAAGTGTGTGTGTTTGTTTTGGTTGTTCTTTCGTTAGATGGCTGCGAGCAGCAGTAGCACCCCATCACAGTCCAAGTCCATAGGAGTCAAGATCCCTACATGCAAGATCAGCTTGAAGGACAGCTTCTTAACATCTCCTGAGGAGCTCTACCGGGTGTTCATTACTCAGGAGGTAATGCCTGACTTGTTCTGTGACTTGTTTTTTGCACACAGGGGGTTGTTTCCAAGAAGCTTTTCAATTAATTCTGTAGGATAGTCACAAGAAAGCTGGTCTGGAGAACAGTTGCTTAAAGCTCGTGTGTGCGTCTTGTCACACAGTTGACAAGAAAGGATTAATGCCAGCCAGGAGCCAGTTCCAGACTTCCGTCAGCACCTGGCTGTAGGTGTATCTCTTGCTGCATGTGGTCAGATCTCATAGGATTTACAGTTGTGTGCTTCTTGGGTTTGTTTTTTTTTTTTCTTTTTAAGGTTAGGTGGTACCAAAGTATAAGTTTGGAACAGCTTCCCCTCTCCTGCACGTTATATAGTTTAAGAAGAGACAGCAGCATTGTATCATTATTTAGACAAGGCATTAGTTTTTTGTTCTTCCTTTTCTTAGAACCTGGTTTCATTAAGAAATCAAGAAAGTAGATCAAAGTGTGGCTTACAGAACACTGCATATCAAAGCTAGGGGTTCTTTTCCCTTGGCCTGCAGAATGCTGCTGTAGGGGTTATAATCTTGTTTTTCTGGCTAGAGCAGAATTTTTGTCTTTCTTTGATGAACACTTTACACTATTTACTTGCCTTCTCTTCTAGAACTTCTGTAGCTGGGTGGGAGGCATTAGGCAACAAATTTACGAGCAGGTGATGTCCAGTAATACAGGTCTCTTCCTGAATTCTCTTCAGATGGTCCAAGCTTTCACCCACGCACAAGCTGCCATGGAGGCTGATAAAGGAGGCAAGTTTCAGTTACTGGATGGCAGTGTCACTGGAGAGTTTGTTGATCTAGTAAGTACTAACTAGTGCAGGTGTATCTTGCTTGGGGGCAGCCTTTTCTCTTTTGAGGTATCTGTTATGTAACAGTGCTTCAGTTAGCTAATTGTGGTGTTCTAACTGGTGCCCAATAATTATCTATAGTTGTTGTGGCTATTGAAGCATTTCCTGTAGTATGGGACTTCAGTCTGGGGAGAAAATCTTGCTTCCATTCATGCATCTGCCCTATCTATGTTTGAGTTTACTTAGGGATTGGAAGGGTGTTAAAGACAGTAACTGACCATTTTGCTCTTTAGCCCTCATGCCACTAAGATCTTCTGCACAGGGACACTCTGTGTGTGAAGCTGTGCTATGGCTTACATTCCTAGAAGAGGAGTGGAAAGAAAAAGACTTTAAAATCTCATTCCCTCCGTGTCTGTTTCTCGGAGGGTCTCTAAGGCTTCAGATCAGCACAGTTCTAGTTGTTTCTATTAGACTGCAGAATTTACAGAAAGTTACTACTTGGCCTTTTTCTCTCTTTTTCAAGGTCCCTGAGAAGCTACTTGTTATGAAATGGAGATTTAAATCTTGGCCAGCTGGTAAGTAGTCTAAAAATGCATTGGTATTTTGGTATTACGTCCCTCGCCTGCATTAGAATTCCAGCCCCATTTGCCACACTGCCCTCTGGCTCATGATTGGGTAGCACACAGTGTTCTGGAAGCTGCACCTGCCTTATCCCAGCTTCATATCCCACATTATCAGGTCAGAATCATCAGCCAGTGCTTAAAGCACCAGTCGGGGATTAGAAACTGAAGCAGCAGCTTGTTCAGCTGTGACTGCAACTGCTTCAAACCCCATGAAGAGGGAGCCCTTGCCTCCCTCTGTTTCTGAGAAAGGCCTGCAGCTGTCATAAATAGATCCTCTGGGAAGAATCCCGAGGAATCTTTCAAGTGGTGCAGTACGAGAGGAGGAGCAGAGCAGCTCCTTGGGCAGTGTATACTGTGCCACACACTGCTGATAGATTTGCTTTGGTTCCTCCAGGGCACTTTGCGACAATCACCTTGAACTTCACTGACAAAGGTGGCGAGACAGAGGTGTGCTTGGAGGGCAAAGGCATTCCTGCCAGTGAGGAGGAAAGAACAAAGCAAGGCTGGCAGCATTACTACTTTGAGAGCATTAAACAGACATTTGGCTATGGCGCCCGCTTGTTTTAATACTGGTTGCTGGGAATGCTCTGTCCGAAGACTCTGCCACGTGGACTGATAAATTTCTCACCTGTCCCTTTCTAATCTTGGCCCTGCTGCTGAGTAAAGTGTGATGACAGGTGATATGGAAGGCCTTTGAGCAGCACCACTTTCAGTCCCTCGCTGCTTTGTGCATGTCTCGTGCTGCAGGGATTCTCTTACATGTACATAACTTCTATTGCTAAATAAACCTAACTTAAAAAAAAGGCCATGGAACTTGTGTCCTCATGTCTGCTTGAGTTCAAAGGGCTGCTGAGGGAGGGATCGGTCTGGCAAAACACCCGTCAATGGGGAGTGCTGATCCCAATGTTATTTACTCCTACTCTGCTCTCGGGCAGCAGAGAGCATGAGCTTGATGCAGTTTTTAGTTTGAGCAGCTGCTCATTTCTCTGCTTTTCATCTGCTGCTAGTAAGTGTTTCAAACTCTTCCCATTGCTGAAGGGATCTACGATCTTTTTCAACCTATTTCTCTTCTCCCTTGCACATCCCCTTCTTCAACACAATCCTGTCTTATGCTTGTACACTAGCCTGCTCTCCATGAATATTGATCATTTAGTCACCGATGTCCAGGGCAATCAGCAAACCATGGCTAGGGAAACTCCAGCCTACAAAATGGTTCTTGCAGGTTGTGGGGCCCAGGGTCAGCTACTTCTAAGAGCTTCGTACCAAAGCAAACTGCGACTCTCAATGTGGTTGGGATTATTCCTGTAAAATAAACAGGGTGTGGTACTTTTGTCTGACCCCGCTTCAACTGCTTCTTCCACTGGTGAGGGAGTGAAAACCACTTGCTTGTTCTCTTCCACTAATGGTTCCCAGAGATGTCTTCTAAAGCAGTAAACTTGCCTATAGGATAGGGGGGGAAACGTAGTTCTAGTCAGAGATGCCGAACTGCTTAACTTCAGGGGTGACAGAGGTGCTTGCTTTTCTCTTTGAGATGTAAGTTTCTGTTGTTTGATAAACTAGAAGTTAGTAATGGTACTGGGTGAGAACCACTGTTTGGGGCGACTTCTTTGTTTAAAAAGCTTGAATGGCATGGTGTGGCCAGTAGAGGAGATGGGGGGAAAAAAACCCAAATGTAATTATTTGAGTTGTCTTTTAAACTACAGAGAGCATTTCTAGCCTTTTCTACTTGCTATTCCAAGATGCTTATTCATGGTAAAATGTGTACAGACATCAAGAGTGCGGTATGACACTAAGTTCTACAATAGTGTATTTATTCCTCTGCTGACCTGTGACCGTGAAGGATGTTGTATGGAGACCTGTAGATGTGGCAGGGCTTCCCTGTGTCTTGCAGGGCTGTCTCGAAGCCCCATCTGGCTGGGAAAGGGCCTGCAGGTATTTTGCCACAATTATTATGCACAGATGACCTCCTGTATCTGGTCAGGCTGCCCGAGTGCACATTGATTTCATTGTATAGCGTGCATGTTTGTTATTCTCTTTGGGAAACTGTGGACAGAAGCATAGAAAACTAAGCTTAAACAGCCAGGCGAGCAAGTGTGTTCACAGCCAAGGCAAGAGCTTTGGTACGAGAACAGCAAAATTATTTGAAAACTTGACAGCTTAATCCCTGTGTCCTGGCTGTGCTTTGGCAGCTGTGCTGGCAGCTGGCTGCACTGTGGCAGCAGCACTCGACTGCAGCGGGGTTCTGCTGGCACAGCTGAACAAGGGCAGCAGAAGGCAGGCCCCAATAATCACCTGCCGCTGGAAGGTTAGGAAGTGGAACAGGAAGGCAGCTGAAGTGGAATTTTAATTGCCTTCTTTTCATCACAAACAGGGTTTACTTTGGGCATCCTGCTGCTACTCTAATAGGACATGCTTTGGCCTCAGCCACAACCTGCATTCATGGGCTCACAGACTCAGGGCCATTTGAGGGCTCTTCTTTCAGCAAAACTGGCTGCCCTGAGTTATGCTGGTGCTGCCCCAGCTGGCTCTGTGCCCCTTGGGCTGGAAAGCGCCATCCCACAGCAGCAGGATAGGCTGTCTAGCCGTGCAGCCATGCCTTGGCTGCTGTTCACAACTGAGTCTACTGGACGAAGCCACTAATGAAGGAAAGCTTGTGCTAAAAGGCCAAGCTCTGAGCCAGTGCTTAGCCTGAGGTGCAGAGCGTGTCAGGGGATGCTGACTCTAACAGGGCACAGCGGTGGTAGCGCCTCACACCACTTCAGCTGTTTGCTTGGGAAAGGCAATCTGAGCCTTCAGTTGCCGTGTGCTAGTGAAGATCCGTGCACCGCATCTGACCTGCTCTCAGCAGAGAGCTGCTCCTTCAGCTGCAGCCGACTGGTGCAGCTATACCAACACTAATGAGAAACCCCACACCTTTGCTTAGGAGTGTCAGGAGAGCCGGACTCACTCCAGCTGTTTGGAGGAAGGAGTGCTATAGAAGATGAGGAAGAAAAGCAAGATCCACTATGCTCCTGCTCAAAGGCTTTTCAAGAGCCAGGATAAGACATAGAATAAGAGGGAAAGTTTCATGATTTAAAGAAAACAAGGTTTAAACTCCCCAGAAAACAGAGATAAAAGTAAACTGAATTTTTCACAGGAATGATAGGTCAGAGGTGGATGCTAACTGACTACACGCATGGCACATGGAAAAGATGAGTAAGGAGCAACCATCAAACAACAGACTATGGGATCCCAACCACAGGGGTCTCTGAATGTGTTTAGTGAATTCTGGAATTTCTTACAGGTGGTGATATGGTGCCAGTATAAATTTACATGGATTCAGAACAGGGGTGGAAAAGATTCATGGAAGAATAAACCAACCAAGGGCTATTAAACAGAATGACCATCACATCTGGCTCAAGAAGCCCCTTGATGACCACCAGCTGCTGGCAACAAGGAAAGTACTTCAGGGAACTAGCAATATGTGCTTGTCCTCTTTAGTCTGTCTTCCTAGTCACCTGCTGTTGAAGGCTGCCAGAGACTGGATGCTGGTTTAGAATCATAGAATCATAGAATGGTTTGAATTGAAAAGGACCTTAAAGATCATCCAATTCCAATCCCCCTTGCCGTGGGCAGGGACACCTCCCACCAGATCAGGCTGCTAAAGACCCCATCCATCCTGGCCTTGAGCAGTTCCAGGGAGGGGGAGTGTCCACAACTTCCCTGGGCAACCTGTTTAAGTTGACCTGTGTTATGACTTACTTGGCTCTTTCTCTTGTGTTTTCATCATTCATGCATGTGAAAATTCTGTGGGAAAATCAAGGCACAAATCAAAGATATTGAAAGCTCCTAGTCTAAGTAACTATTAAAAAAGCTTTGAAATACCATCTGGACCCCGTTTCAGTGGCAAAACAGGAAGAACTTAAGCGATTTTTCTTTTTTTTTCTTAAAAAAACAGAATGAAAATAGTTTGATGTTTCCATCACAACAGGACCTGACACAGTTTACCCTAAAAGGCTTGCTTGGGAAAGTGGGGCAATCTTTGAGAATTCAGTGAGGAATGCGGCTGGGGATAGGGAGGAGGACAGAAAGAGAGAGAGAGAGAGATGAGGACCAAGTGGATTAGATCAGTCTGTAACATCAGTTCATGAAAATATACTAAAAAATGCAGTCAGTAACACATACCCAGCTAATCAGGTAAAAAGTATTGGCCAGCAGTCCTGTATCATGGCTACATCAAGCACAGCACATCCCAAGTCAACTTAGTGCCTTTCTTTGGCAGAATATCTGGGCTTTACTAAGACTTTAGGCAATGTTTTATGTGATATTTTTGTTTGTAAATAAGTTAAAGCCTCATAAAGCTGTAATGAATCCAGTATGTTTTGGTATAGAAGTCCAAAATAATTTACATCACCACCAGTGCTGTAAAACCCTTAGAGAACAAGATAAGGATTTAAAAAGGTCTTGACCAAATGGAAAAGTAATCCATGAGAAAAAAATAATAGTATATTTGACCTCACTGAATTGTGAAGTTTTAACACTGGGGCAGAAACCACCAGTAATGTGTAAAAGAGGGAAAGTAACAGGCTTGGCAGCAGATCTGTAAAAGACATTGAAGCTGGCCAGGTTATGGTGAATTTTCAAATGAATATAAATTTAAAGCATCATGGAAAAGAACACAAGCCACTTGAGCAGACTAGTGTTTGTAGACCTTGTGAAGAGATCTTTCCACATAGCGTGAAGAAAGACCCAGGTAAGACCCTGTGACTCCAGTAAGAGAATCCCTGCAGCACGAGACGTGCTTCAAGAAAGATGTGAATTACTTGGAGGAAGCCCAGTGGTGGGTAAGAATAATTATCAGAGGTCTATCACTTCTAAGGAAAGCCTGAAAGAATTGCATTTGTTTAATCTAGAGAGGAGAAGACGGTGGAGAAGGAAGGAAATAGGGAGCACAATGATAAAATTCTTAAACACTTGAGAGGTGAGAGCAAAAAAGGTAAAAATACGCTGTGACCACTGCAGGTAAGGTTCAGTGTGCCTAAAATAAAGCAGGAAGGATTTAGATTGGCTGCTAGGAAAATATTTCTCCCTGCCAGAACAGTAAAGCTGAGAGTTACTGTGTCGTCTCCATCAGTGGAGAGCTTGAAGCCCGGGAGAGAGTGGGACCCATTGTTGGTGAGGAATGGTTTACCTGTGTTCCCATGGTGAGGCTATGCAGTTTCTCAAGACAGCATCTAAATCCATTTCCTGTGGTACAGCCCTGGTGCAGCAAAGGCTGTGACGCCTGGTGTGGAGAGACTTTCTCCTAGCTCTTCAGAAAATTCATGGCAACCCTGCTGGCTGCTGCTCAGCTCCTGCAGCACTGACAAGCCCAGCCAGGGTTGGTGGGGAATGCTGGCTGCCAGATGGGCTCTACCACAGCCCTTGGCCTGTCCATGACTGTCAAGCTGCGCAGGTCTGTGATCCCACTGCCGACCTCCCATGCAGTGAGAGAAGAATAGCTGACATGCTTGCAGGGACCTGGAACAAAGCAGGGGCCAGGCCCCATCAGCTGGGCTCCTCTCAGGGCAGCTGACCGCTTTGTGGCAGGGAAGGTGTGACATTCCTTTACCAACTGCAAACCTGTGGGTCCATCCTCTGTGGAAAAAGCATAAATCCCATCCTGGGGACATGTCAGGCAGGGCTACCCGAGTGTGATTTCAGCATCACTCCGTAGGACATCAGTGAAAGCAGAGCAGAGGATGGGCTCTGCCAGTGCTGGGGACCTTCCAGGGGGTGATTCTCAGCACTCAGGGTGAAGGCAAAGCCCAGGAGACCAGGTCATAGAAACTTCCTGTTGGAAAAGACCTTTGAGATCATTGAGTCAAACTGCACCTATCCTCGTCTAAACTATATGTCCCTCAAAAACTCATCTACCCCTTTTTAAACACCTCCAGGGATGGTGACTCAGCCACCTCCCTGGGCAGCCTCTTGCCAGTGCCTGACCACCATTTCGGCAAAGAAATTCTTCCTAATATCTAGTCTGAACCTCCCCTGGCACAACTTATGGCCATTTCCTCTTGTCCTAAAGGTCTCACCACAAGCTCCTGTTTGCCCATTGTCAGCAGGGCTACCTCTGAGAAACTGCACTAGTGTGGGGGTAGCTTTCACTCTTCTGCGGAGAGGTGAATGTCTGCACACCATGCTGTGCCCCCAGCATGCTCAGCCTGGAGGGCTGTTTTGGCCATGCAGTGGGGTCGGTCCCTTTACAGAGCAGGATCTGAAGTGCCTGGAACGGGCTGGGGTTTTTTTGCCTTATCAGAGCTTCAGTTTTAACTCAAGGTCCAGAGACCATCACAACCATACTTTGCTCTTTCCTAGACTAAGGCTAAGCCTTGCAGTTCAGATCTGCTCTATAGCCTTGGCCAAATTCTTCTGGCATTATCATCCTCTGTCTTCTCATCCCAAAGTGGCTCCTCCCAGGCCCAGCTGGGCTTTTTGTGTCCTTTCCAAGAAGGAGTTCTTGGAGCAGAAGCCCTGAAAAAAAAAGTAGACAACAAATGGTATCTCTTTGGCTGAAGGCATGTTGCTATAAAAACTTGCATTCTCACAAGAGATGGGCTGCACTCACCTTGCCTGTTCCCCCGTGTCTTCAAGGTGTCATTCATAGCCTGCTCCTGACTCATCTGGGGCCAAGAGGGGAGATCAGGTCAGGAGAGTCAAGAACATGCCCGCCATTGTGCCTAGCAAAATCTGGGCACGGCTCCTTCTGTGTACAAACTAACTCAGCTGCAAGTCAGATGCCAGGAAACAGATACAGCTGAGCCACACGGAGCTCCAGTCCAGGCTGGCAAACTAAGAAAACTCAACTGGTAAAGTAAGTCTTGTGTGCAGAACTGCAGGCAAAGCTGCGGCTTTAGACTCCATCACAGACTCACTCTGTGATCTCAGGTGACATCTCTTGGCTTTGAGCACCTGCTGAATTAAGGCAGCAATTCTTCCTGCTTCCATCCTCTGGCTGTGGGATTTCTACAGCCCAGGAGTTTTGAAGCGAGGCTCAGTATCCAGCAGAGCAAGGACCTCATTGCAGAGGATAAAGGCATGTTAGGCATGTTACATACACAGTAGGAACTGCTGACTGCCCCTCTAGAGAAAGAGCGATTTTTTCTCTCTGCTGCTTTTCCAGCAGAGCAGAGCTCAGCCCGCTCCCCCTGGCTTGGATTCCATGCAACAATGTTTTTGATGTTGCAGAAGACCAGCAGGAAGCTCAGAGCATCCTTCCCGGAGAGGAGCTGTCTGTTGCCCTTAGGCAGGGGCCAGCCATGGCGCCAGGCAGCTGTGGAGTAGAGCCCCATGCTGGAGTACCAGATAACCCTTGACAGATGCACAGCCAGCACAAAGCAAAAGGAGCAAGACAGAAGGAGGCGAAGCAGCTGGAAACAGCAGAGCTTGGAAGTAGTCACTATTTATGCAGCAAATTAATGGCAACAAAAATTATGATTCCTGGAAAGCTTTGCAAATCCCCCTGCTATCATTAGCTGTTGGCTCTGGAGGTGGTTTGTCAAACCAGTTTTCCAGCTGGTTTGATGTTGTTGGTTTTTTGGGGGGTTTTGTTGTTTTTGTTTTTTTTTTGGGGGGGAGGTGGTGGTGTTGTTTGGTTTTTGGTTTTTTTCACCCACTCCCATGCTCAGCCCCTGCCTAAAGCACTGTGCTGGTGTGAGGTTGGCCAATACCCAGCTCTGGCCAGGCTGAGTATGGAATAAAACCTGGAGTCAGGGCTGAGGCACAGGAAAAGCATTTGCTTCTCAGCACTGACCCTGATGGTCTTCTCATAGGAGGCTTCCTTTGCACACCCTATGGCTGTGGTGGTGGGCTCTGGATAGTCTCTGTTAGCTGTGATTCTTGCAGCCAGAGACTATCAAATGTAAATGCTAAGGGAAGGAAGCAAAGCCACCAGGGTTTCTGCAGTACAGCTGGGGAACCAAAACACCTGGCATTCAATGTAGAGTGATCCCTCTCAACCAAAACAAATAGCAACATAGGCTTCAGTCCAAACTGAATGACCTCAGCAACACATACATATATAAAGTGCTTTATTGCAGCATCAGAATAAAGAATTCTTCTCTATGAAACTTTGTAGGAATAAAAACCATTTTACATATATTATATGTAAAAAACACAATAAACTTTAGGAGTGGAAGCTTAGACATTCATCACTTAAATAAGCAGTGGGCTGGGCAGAATATTTAATGGGCTATAAACGCTTGCTTAATGTCCACTTTTCTCATGATGCCCCACAAAGCCTCACAGCGTGTAAGGTGCTGGTGTAAGGAACTTCTTGTTCTGCTTCTAGTTTCTCATGCTCCAGTTCATGCCTGTATTATTCAAACCATAGAGACAGCAGACAGCTACTCAGATTTCAACCAGATTTTCTGGGGAGGGCCCAATGCAAGAAATTTTCCTACTTGCCCTTGGACGAGAACTGTACTTAGTACAGAAAGTCTAGTTTCTTTTTGGGGGGGTCAGACTGGTTGATACACTCAGTACAAAGAGGAGAAGGGTGCAAATCCTGGGTTAACAGTCCTTATTACAAGAGGACTTCCTCAGAGAGAAGACAGTCTAACAAACAAAATGGCTGAGCTATCGGAACTCTCCTTTGAGAAAGGCTGTTTGCAGAGGTCCTACTTCCACATGTTGGTCCGAAACTGGACGCTAGGCACATTTAACAGGAGGTTGTTTTAAAGAAGTCCATGCACGGACAGTAAATAAGCTCCTCTGAGAGTCTGCTGATATAGTGATGACATATGATATGGGAGAGGAAATATGAAGATGCTCTGCTAAATGACAAAAGATAACAAGCTCATCCTTCCATGGCCTTGGTTGCTCAGTTTGTCTGCTTCCTGCAAAAAACACCTCCATGTCAGTTGCTGAGCCTACCACACATGTACCAGGCTCCAAGAACCAAGCCACCAAATCACAGCCACCCCCTCTCGACCACGTTTTGAGAATCTAGCTCTTTACCAAAAACCAGTGAGCAAATGACCATTTTGGCTAGGGAACACGTAATGGTCATGAAAATTTACCAGGGTCTGGGTCTCCATCCATGCTTATTTAGTTGTGTCTTCCTTCTCATCCTTTACGTAACACTTATCTCAGAATGCACGCCTGTTGAGAGGTGGACGGTGTCTGCCTATGTTTTGATAGCACCCATAACTGGAGTCTGGGTCTATGAGTTTGGGATAATATATATCAGTGATAAGTTAAATAATACTTTTGTTTTACCTGCAATGAAACCTTAGGTACTGATGACCAAGGATGCAATGTTCTATCAGTAACCAAGGCAGAAGGATCAACATACACTCTGTGTATAAAAGACAGTATCAGAAAGATTTCCCAAAGAGCTATCAGACCATGGATAATCACTGGCCCTGGAAAAAACTCCTACAAGAGGGACAAGACCTAGCACAGGACAGTCAACCAAGGACCTCTGCACCCAGCTGTTTTTTTTTTGCTGAACACTGTCCTGCAGAAAAACATGGAGTAACCAACAGCTTTGGGTGAAACTTCTAGTCTAGAAATGACTCCATTCTTCTTTACATGTGCTTTACTAGCTCTTTTATTTTCTTTGATGCATAAGATTTGCTAAATGAAAGGTATGAACAGTTTCTGCCAGGTTCAGCAACTGAATGTCCAGGGATAAAGGTGCTCAGCCTAGTTTCTCTGCAGAAAAACTGGGAGCTCCCAAAATATACTGGGAGAAACTTCCATGGACTTGTAAGAAGCTAAATAAAACCTAGGCAAGACCTAAGTGCCAGCAGAGAGCATCATGATCTGCAGACACCAGGTACTGACATTATTACATGCGTGCGTCTTCTCCTTCAGAGCCACATGTGCTCACCTGGTCAGGCACTGAGCCTAAGGAGCACAGCATGCGCCCATGGCTCGCTTTCTCTGGGCTGCCT
Source organism: Dromococcyx pavoninus (assembly GCA_033558185.1). Lineage (NCBI taxonomy): Eukaryota > Metazoa > Chordata > Aves > Cuculiformes > Neomorphidae > Dromococcyx > Dromococcyx pavoninus. The sequence goes on from JAUMJL010000927.1 coordinate 1,166,194, forward strand.
CTGGCTGTGGGCCTGGGCAAACACAGCATGGAGCAGGGCCCAAGGCCAGCAGCAGAGCAGACAGGGACGACACTGAGTTCTCCCAGCTGTGCCTGTCTCTCAGCCCTGTGGAGAACTTGGCTCAGTGCTTTTTGCTCATCCAGCAATGGCACAAGTGCTGGCTGAGCTACCTCCTGCCCCTGGCAGGATTATGGGTGGGAAATGCAGGACCTTCTGCTGGGCTGTGTCACAAGTACTCCCGAGCACTGAAACCCACTGGCAGGCTGCTGGGGAGCTGAGACATAGGAGGCAGGCTGCTGGTGGGACTTGGATGGGTGCTGCCACCCTGCTCTCCCAAGCACTGAGGCAGAGGGGATGAAATGCACACAGGTGGTGACCCCCAGTACTAACCCCCTCCGATGTCTGTACGTGTCTGGCTTTGGCATCTGGTGCCCCCTTTCACAGCCAAAACCACGGTGGCAACACAATCTTGCCAAGGGAGTGAAGGCAGCCAGTCTCCTCCTGCCTTGCACCCACTCTGGACCCACGAAACCCTGCTAAGCCTGTCCCTGCTCCTTTCCAACCATGCATGCAAAAACCTGAGGAGAGGGGAGGTCCCACTGTGCACCATGGCTGGGACAGCCCTGCACCTCCACAGGAGGACCCACCCGCAGTTTCAGAAGCAGAGCAGCATGTGCTGGGGCAGGTGTACAGGCAAGAGTAGCAGCTCTGCCTGCAGCAGGCCAGCTCCTCAGACATGGTGTGAAGCCAGCAGGAGCTGAGGGCACTTTACCCTGCAGACGCTCAGCTTTCAGGTTGCATTGAAAGATCGTAGAGAATAAATGCAGACAGGAATATCTCCCTGTTCTCTTGATGCTTCCCATCCCCTGCAACTCCCCACGCTCCAGCCCAGGCACCTCAGGGTGCAGACTGCCCCGGGTGGCACGGCAGGGATCGCACCGCAATAACCTCCAGCACCCTCAGAAATTCCCATGAGCAGTGTCAGGGCTTCAGCAGGCTGGGCTAGGGTGGGAGCCAGCAGTGGCTGTGGTGCGTGGCTCCTCTAAGCGTGGCTGCGGCTAGTACTCCTTGGCCTCCTGCAGCTGGGAGAGGTACTCCTCCTCAGCGGGGTTGTCAGCACACCGTTGCCCGTTGTTAGGGGGGCGGACAGCGTGGTAGCGGCTCCAGTCACCCTTGCAGAGGATCCAGGGCAGCATGTCCACCTTGTAGTGCAGCTCTGGGGAGAACTCGGTGCTGATGAGGTTGGGGACGCCGGCCCCCTTGCCGCGGGTGATGAGGTGCGTATGCTCATCGTAGCAGCAATGCTGGGCCGCCAGGGTGGTGCTGTCGAGGGAGAGCATGGAGCGCAGGCAGAAGCGCGCTGTCGGCTTGTAAATGTCCAGGCGCTCCTTGGGGCCGCTGGCATCCCGCCACCGGAAGCTCTTGCCCTGCCGCTCATCCCGCAGGTTGACGGCACTGTAGACAGCCTCCAACGGGTAGGAGCAGGGGCAGCTGGGCAGGTCCGTCAGCACCTTGCTCAGGTACTTGGTGAGGAAGTCGCTCTTGCAGTTCAGCCACTTCTCACAGCTGTCCAACTCTGGGGGGGGGAGGGCACCGAAAGGTGAAGGCACACAGTCTGCACCCAATTTATCCAGCTGGCATTTTGCCTGTGGCCTCACCAGCAGCACTAGCAGAGCCTGCAACCGCCAGGCAGGAGCAGCCAGGCTCCATCCCTGAGGCAGTGACAGAGGGAAGGGGTTTTGTGCTGGGGCAAAGTTGCCCCTTGCAGGGGCTCTGCCTGGGGCACCCATTGCTACAGGAGCTGGGCTGGCAGCTCACCCCTGGTGGGAGAGGGCATGTGGCAGACTGGCCTCAGCCGCTGCACCATAAAGCAAGCCTGTGTTGCACCAGGGCTGTGTGAGGTACAGGGTTTAACAGGATGACTGCCGAAGCCTGCACGTGGTGGTAGCTTCGGTGACTTAGATCTGGACAGCAGAGCCAGGAGCCCTTGGCAGAGCCCTCCCCTCCAACCTATTACACTCCCCATGGGGTCTGGCACCAAAGCACCCAGTGCAAGGTAGAGGCAGAGGCTGACCTGAGTTGAACAGCTCTGTGGTGTTGTCACTTTTGAAAGGCATCTCCTCTGTAGGGAAGACCATTTCCCCCTCTGTTCCTTGAGGGGGAAAAGAAAACAGAGCCAGGGTGAATACCAGGAGGAGTGATGGGGTTTTTCCTTCCATAAGGGCACCAGACACCACCCATCTTCCACCCCCTCTCCCATCACTGCTTTCGCAACACAGCCCTGTGCCTGGAAGGAAGGGCCAGCAGCAAGACACACAGGACAGACCCACCCAAGGCTGTGGGTTATGCAAATCCCAGTGCATGAAGCCAGCTCTCAATATGCCTCAGGAGAGAATTTCAAGCTTCCAATGTGAGAGAGGCACAAGGCACACTGAGCTGGTCGCCAGCCCTACCACCCTTGGGCACAATGTAACTGCCTGGGAAGCCATGAAGCCACATAAGAGCTTCTTCAATGTAAGCAAACCCCCATGGTCATTAGCCCTGATCACATTAAACTTATGAAGAGCAGTTAAGCGAACTGAGGTTGTTTAGTCTGGAGAAAAAGAAGGCTGAGAGGAAACCTTATCCTCTCTATAGCTACCTGAAAGGAGGTTGTAGTGAGGCAGGTGTTGGTCTCCTCTCAAGTAACAAATGATAGGATGAGGAAATGGCCTCAAGTTCCGTCAGGGGAGGTTTACATTGGATATTACGAAAAAATTTCTTCACCAAGGGTTGTCAAGCACTGGAAAAGGCTGCCCAGGGAAGTGGTGGAGTCACTGTCCCTGGAGGTGTTTAACAGATATGTAGATGTGATGCTTAGGGATATGGTTTAGTGGTGAACTTGGCAGTCTTAGGTTTACATTTGAACTTGATGATCTTAAAGGTCTTTTCCAACCAAAACAGATCGGTTCTGTTCTATTCTATTCTATTCTATTCTATTCTATTCTATTCTATTCTATTCTATTCTATTCTATTCTATTCTATTCTATTCTATTCTATTCTATTCTATTCTATTCTATTCTATTCTATTCTATTCTATTCTATTCTATTCCTTGAAGAATGAGCAATGCTTAGCCAGCAGCAATGGGGGACCAGTGCCCAAGAACAGTGGTATGGCTGAGGACTCACCAGGGCAGCGTGGCAGGTCACATGTCCTTGACTCCGTTGCTGTGCAGGCATAGCCACAGGAACGGGTCCTCTTCTGGTTGCCACTGCCGCAGGTGATGCTGCAAGGGGACCACGGGCTCCACTCTTCCTCATCTTCATAGTCTGTACATGGCAGGGGAGAGGAAGAGAGTGGTAGACCTCAGCAAAGCCTCAGCAGGAGGGGAGCCAGCAGCTACCCAGGGCTTCTGTCAGCTCTGCCCTGTCGCTGGGATGTCCTTTACAGGGACGCAGGGCCAGTGGTGCCTAGGGCATAGAGAGGTACCTGACCACATGATGCTAAGGGCCAGCCCTGTCCTCACTGGCAACCCCAGGAAGCAGCCCCAAAGCAAAGGCTCTCATTTTCACATCTTTGCTCGTGGTCATACTGACCCAGACAGGTATCACTGCCCACCCTCACCAAACCTACCTGGTGCAGTGCCTGTGATACTGAAGCATCACGTGTTAGCAAATGCTGATTGGTTTTGGGCTTGCGGTCGTGAAGATGCAGGAGGGAGCTGCTGTGCTGCTCTGGCCTCTCTATCCACAGGCACCTGCTGCCATCTAGCTCTCTATACCCCCTCTCCTGGGGCATGCCCAGGGCTGTGGCAAAGGCCTTTGGCATTGGTGCCACCGCAGGGACCCAAGTTGATGGCAGCACGCTTGTCATTAAACTTTTACACTGTATTTCCTATCTAAGCATGCCTTCAATAGAGTCCATGCTCCAGTCTGACTACATGCCAGGGGAATTCCCACTGAGATGCTGGTGTGTCTGGCTGCTGGCAGCCCCAGCTGGTTGAGAGGCCTTGTTCCTCGGCATGCTCACTTATTTTTAAGTAGGAACTCAGGACCAGCATGCTGTGATCCTTGGTCCAGGGCTGCTCCACCTGCAGCAAGACAGAGCTCTGGGTTCGGCAGGGCAGGGGAGGGGCAGTACCAGTCCGCAGGGCAGACGTGTGTGTGCTCAAGAAGTCTCACCATAGTTATATTTTTCCTTAAAGATCCAGTTCTTCTGCCCAGGCCATTGCTGGTCCCAGTCACCTCCCACTCCACTGAGCACGGACTCCTCCTCTTCATACTCTGCTGCGTAATCTTCCTCCTCCTCCTCTTCCTCCTCCCTGTCTCCTACATCCAGGCTGTCATCCTCTTCCTCCTCCTCTTCCTCCTCATCCTCTTCCTCAGTGGGGTCGGTGTATTCCCAGAAGAGGGGCCAGAAGAGGTCCTTGCGGGACAACCACTCAGAGGATGTCACGGACCAGTCATTACTTGTCTCTTTCAACAAGTCCATCTCCATCTCGGCCTGAGGATCATCCACCACTTCGATAGTCACCTAGAGGCCAGATATGAGGCAGGGCAGTGAGCCGGGGCACAGCCCTGGGACAGACCTACCAGCCCATGCACTGATTCCCAGCCTGAGAGGCCAGAGATGCTAGAGTCTACAGGACCAGAAGTGCAAGAGGTCTCACCTTATCCCAAGGGACTGAGCTGGGGCAGAGCAGGAGGCACAGGGGGACTGGTGGTCACCTACAGGGACCAACACCATCCTCAGAAATTGAGAGGTCACCCTCATAGGAGCATTTGTTCCTGCTCTACAGAGAGGGACTGGGGGTAGGTATGTGAGGAAAAGGCCATGAGCAAATTTCTCTGGCAAAGAGCTTGTCTGTGCCAGACATTTGCATCTGGTAGTTGCCAAGAAGACAGACAGCAGGGGCCACACGGACCCCACTTATGAGATCTTTCCTCCCAGAGAATCAAATGAGACTGGGGAGCACTTGCCTGCATCCCCTCCACCGCCCGCTTAGACTTGCTCCTCACCTGGATGTTGGGGTTCTGAGCACTTAGGTCCACGTTGGCCAGCCCCGGCAAGCTCTGCAGGTCCAGTACGAAGGGCAGGCTCTCTTCCCGGCCAGTGCTGCTGGGCTGGGGCACCACTGGGCTCCTGGCAGTCTGCTGAGCCACCCCACGGCGCCTGTGCTGCCACAGGCCAGACTGCCCAGTCTGCCTCAGCCCCCGTGCCTCGCCTGATGGTGGCAGCTCCTCGTCTCCTGCTGGATGGGGGCTGGATGAGGCAGAGACCTGGAGAGTGAAGAGGCAGTGAGGACACCTCCCAGGGGTGGTTGTGCAGGGAGCATACGACTGCCCAGCAAAGAGGACTCTGGTCTCCTGCACTTAATATTTCCTCCATCTCATCTTATTGCAGAATGAGGGCAACAATTAACATGTTAATTAATCAAATTAATAGCCAGTGGTCTGTGCTGTGTCAGGATTCAGCCCCACTGCACCCGAACAACCTACAGGTCTACTCAGGCTGGTGCTTTCCATCCCCACAAACACCCTCTCTGCACCCCATTGATCATCTCGTCTGACTTTCCACTTCTTATTTTTCCTTTTTGGCCATCACTTGCTCATTGGAGTTGGGTAACAGCAAGGGCTACGTCTAGTCAGAGACACCAGAGCTCACATATAATAATTTCACAGATTTTTATATGGAAGTTTATAACACGGACTTCATGACAAGAGAGAAAACCTCTTCTAAATAAATTATTCTGTGGTGTCAGTACTAGAGCAGATGACTTCGAGCAACACAGGCTTAACTGAGATTTCAGATGCTGCCCAAAGGTTACCACAAGGAGAGAAAGAAACTGCTGGTAGACCCAGCTACCTTTACCTTCTTGGGAAAGGGAAGATGCCCAGCCGAACAGGACAACAAAATTTACTTGCTAGTGCTGCTGCTGGCCCAAAGAACTGCTGCTGCAGTGGCATGTGGTGCTTTGCGGCTAGCCCTGCCCAGGAGGCACACGGGGAGCAGGCAGGGAGTCTCACCGGGGTGGCAGTGCCAGTTGGCTGAGAGCACGGCAAGGCGGCCAACAAACCCTGCCAAACTGCCAGGCTCACGCCGAGTTCCCACGTTCCTCGTCCCTGAGCTTGGTGCACGCCAGCATGAAAAGAGTGCGAGTCAAAGGGCCAACAGGCTCCAGTGCGCCCGAGAAACCGGAGATGGGAACAACTGGCAACCCCCCCGGCGGCATGGGCCATCCCTAGGAAGGTTTGCGGGGCCTCGCAACTTGAAGCTGGAAGCGGAGCTGCCCAAACCCCCAGCATCTCCACCAGTGGCTGTCTATTTCTGGCTGCCCATCTGAAACCCGCTTTTGTTCCTAAGCTCTTGCCCTTTGCGCCAGCCCAACTGAGAGCCACAGAATTAACGAAGAGAGCAGCGTTCCCCCTCCCCACTGGGGGGGGGGTGGGGACAACGAAAAGAGGCATTTCTACCTGCAATTAGAGCCAGATGGTTTGGGGAAGGACTCCCCTCCCTTTCATCCTGATCACTGGAGCACTTCAAAGGCAGCTGGAGCCTGGCCAGGCTCTCATGAGCCATACAGCCTGTCCCCAGCCCTGTGCCCGCACATCAAAGCCCTCGTGCCCCCCTCCCGGTCCCCTGGGGAGGGAAAAGAGCAGCAGGGACACTGCTGGTCCCTTGGCTGCTGCCCAGAGGGGGCTGGACTCGGGGAGTAGCTGGTGACAGACTTCACCAGATGGGCCCGGGGAAGAGAGGGCCGCAGGAAGGAGGGAGCCTGTGTTGCCCAGCAAGAATATTTGGGGCTCACCCCTCTCCTGGACCGGTAGGGCTCCTGTGGCACTGATGGCCGCAAATGTGCACACAGACAGACCCCTCTGCCTGCACCTTCCCCTCCCAGCTCCCTCTGCTCCCATCCAAAACCACAACGGTTTTGGGAAGGATACCTGGCTCTGCCCCAGCCTGTCTCCCGGTGCCCTTCACCAGGTCTCCTCTTGTGCCCAGGGACTCTGTGGCAGGAAGAAAGGAGGAGCCCAAGCAGAGTAGAAACAGCAAGGGGGATCACACAGACAAACCTGGCTGTGTCTCGGTGCTGGCTACATGACACTGCCTGCCAGTGCTGGGGCTGCTGCCAACTGCGTCTGCCCAACGCAACTGCTGCGCAAGGGGTTGCCAACAGCCCTGCGCTCCTGCCTAATTTGTAATGAGCTTATTGGGGCTGCATAAGCTTGTTTCACAGACAACCCAAGTACAATACATATCGAAAGCAAGGTCTCCTCTAGCAACAAGATCTGAGCTCCAACAACATCAGAGCAAGTGAGCCAGGGACAGACTCCAAGTCTCCAAACTTACACTCAGTGCCTAATTGAGATTTTATGCCCAAACAAACTCAAGACATTCAGAATACTGTTCTCACAGGGAAAACGTAAAACTGCCACAGGGAAAATGGCTGCAAGAGGCAAAAGGAGCTCCTGCAGCTCCCAAATCCTTCAGAAGCACAAAGACCCCATGGGGTGTCCATCCTGGATGGGTCAGATTCCTTCAGCGACAGTCACTGCACCATATCACCCAACGCTTCCCTTCTCCTAACATCTGCATCACTCCAAGGTTTTGTTAAAGGCATGTTAAAATTTGCCTTTGCATCTGGCGATTTTGTTCCTGAGCAAGGTCCTGCTCAGTGCCCTGCCTGAGCTGATGAAGCCATGGATTTTACCAAGGTCCTATGAGACCCAGTGGTCCCCCTGGGATCCTGATGGGCAGATGTGTCTTCTCCATGTCACCAAGGGGCTCCTGCCAGCCACACAGGTAACTTACCTTTGAGGGCTGCACTCATGCCACGCAACACCCATCCTCTCCTCTGCCCTGCCTAGGGAACAGCTGGAAAAAGCCATCAAGCGAGAAGCTAAGCCACTGCAGTGCATTGGCTAAGGGAAGGGAAGAGAAAGCTGGTCTGTCCAGTGTGAAAACTCTACACTCCCGCTTTCCATGGAATGCAGGAGGAAGGCTGCTAACTGTCACAGAGAGCTGGTCATCAGAAGCTCCCTTCTGCCGCCAGGGAAGGACACTTGCCACCGCACTGCAGAAGCAGAGAGTGCAGTGCCAGGAAGCCATCCATATCTTGCAGCCGAGCTCCAGCCTTCTCTTGTGACAACCCAGCACCAAGCAATAGTAAAAGCCAAAGGGGGAACTGCTGCATATCTTCATGCATACACTTGGGATATCCTGCCTGGCTAGGAATAAGGGGCTCCAGGGTAGGAACCCAAGGGTTCAACTCTGGGCAAGCACTCAGGAAAGAGCATGTTTAGACTGAAGGCTACAAGCAGGACCACACCCACCTCCCTACCAGCCCAGGAGCCCTTCCCACATAGCCCAGGCTCTCTCACATGTAGGACTGACCACCTAAATACCCTGGAGAACAAGCTCAGCAAAGATATCAGAAAGGGGAAAGAAATCATCATTGATTCGCCCCAGTGTTGTGCCTACTTTCTAGATAACGCAGGTGTCAGGGTGCACGGAAAGGTGTGGGAAAAGGCCACACATCATTTCTCTAGACTAAAGGCTGATATTTTCCCATTTCTAGTCCAAACAGCTCTATTAAAATTGCTAGGAAATCTGCAGATAGTGAAGAGAGCAGCTGCAAAACCATTTCAAAGGACAGAAAGACTTTTCTAATGAAAGACTTGTAAAATTCAATTTGTTTCTCATGTCAAAAAGAGAAAGCCATGACTTGATTTCCCAGTTCTTTAAGGCAATAATCCATCAGGCACAACAGACTCTCTAATCCAGAATAGAAACACATAATAATGTATATGAATCAAAGCCAGACAAATTCAACTGAGGAATAAGGATCATGCTTTTACCACTGTAGGTGATTAACCACAGGAACAAGCTAACAAGGAAAGTGACAGTATCTCATGTGGAGACAGCCAAACCCGCGTCACTGGACACAACACATGTATACTGCATCTGCGTTAGGGAAGAAATTCAAGGATGTAGTGATTTCTTCTGGTCTTAAAATCTGTGATTTTGCTATAAACTTCTGTAAGACTCTGAACTAAACCTGGGTTAAGAAAGCAAAGGACCGATGTTCACGTGCTGCAGCTCTGCCATAAAAAGTATTAGAGATACAACAAGCCAGATTCTGCAGCAATTTAAATCTTGAGAACATCTACAGACTGGTCCCTGCATGGTACTGCCTTTTGGCAGCCAGGGACACTGCTATGGTACCACCACAACCACAAGTACTTGTCCCTGCAGCGTGTTCCTTAGCAATTCTATAGACACTGGAAGTTGTGAACCCACTTTGTAACAACACACATTGCTGAGCAGAGCTGCTCATCATCACAGGGTTAAACCCAAGCCAACTACCATTGAGGTAATTCCCCAGGCAGCAAAGCACTGCCGGAGCCTGTGCATCAGCTTGCGCATCAGTGCATCAGTGCTGTGGAGCAAGTGAGTCTCTGGCACAGGACAAGTTCAGAGGATGCAGCTTCTACCCACAACTATACTGAGCCAATTAGTGAGTGCATAAACTTGTTCAGCCTGAACAAAGAAACCTGTGCGCGCAGGATTTGGATCAGTGGCAATGTTCAGGCTGTGTTTTGGCCTTGTTAACATTGCAGTGAAGAAAATTATGTATTTGTCAAAGGGCGGCATTGCACTGGGCTATAATTATAAGGAAAGGGGGGTTTTGTTACTTGATCATTACTGCTTGTGTTAGATTTCCTTTAAACAGTTTTACCATGCTGTACTGAAACAAGAACCCACCAGAACTACTGACCTGTTCCTGAATAGAGCTGAGTCTACAAAGCATCTTCCTATTCTTTCCCTCAAGCTCTCTATAACATTATTTTTAAATCTATCCTGCCGTTTGTTGCAAACTTGCCCACTTACAAGTTAGTCAAGAACAAACTAGAAATCAGAACATTTTATTCTCTTTTTTCTTTTCTACTATAAAACTTTTTCTTCAATATTCACCTAAATGAGCTCCAAAGACCTGGAGAAAGCTTTTCAAAAAAAAATTATCTTTGGACTGAAACCAGGCAGGAACAACTCAAGAGCAGGGTTTTTATTAGAAAGTTACGGAAGTAGCGGGACACTAGTTGGTTGCTTCAGAAGGAAGGACAGCCTGTCTGGGGGCAGCAGTTCGCAGAAAGGCTCAGGACAATTTTTGCTGGCGGGAGTGGGAGAAAGTGGAGGTTTTCCCAGTACTAACAAGAAATACTGTTAACTCTCTTTAGAATAAAGGAAAGCTAAACAGCAGGGTAATCAACAGGAAAAAATGTAGCATGCCACGCTGCTTCCTTCAAAAAGCGCTGGGCATGCTCTCTCATTGATGACCCCACCACAGACACGGCTCAAATAAAGTGCTTTTTTTAGCCCAGCTGGCTAAGACTGCCTTAGCCTCCTGAGGGCTGTAGTTTAATCCTCCCGGCTCATAATCCATCCACCTGCACAGTCTTTCTGCCAGACGGAAAAATCCACTGGACACACATCAGGCAAGTGACTCCTGCTACCCATCAGAAGCAGAAGCTCATCACCCGCTTAACAGATTTCCCAAGGCTGTGACACAACACAGTGTCCTTCTAGAGGTGTCAAGAGATGGGTGGGTACCCACGAGAAAATGGGGAAGGCACCCAGTCACTCTTACTGTCTGTATGTCTGTAACACCTCCCAAGCCACAATCCCAACGATTAAACACAACACCTTTAGACTTACAGGCAGGTGGTTTAGCGGGAGCCATGACTCAGGGTTTTGACAGATGAGCTCTGTAAGATCTGCCAGAAATAATGTAAGGCAGTGGACACCTCCAGCTGCCTCCCTCTTCTTCTGCCCCGGGTTACACTCCAGCCTGCAAAGGCGCTGTGTTGCAAGTAAAGAGCAGGACCCAACCGCTCTACTCACTGGTCCACCTCAGGATCAACTTGCACTTGAGTGCTGGTTTTTGTTTGTTTGTTTGTTTTTAAATAAAGACACAAGCCTCTCCCTTTATGTTTTGGGAGAGCTCTGCAAGTGCCTGTGGAACAGAGAAGGCAACTGGTTATCATGCTTGCGTGGGCAAATCCTGTTTATGACAGACCAGCAGGAGCCGGCAGCAAACTGTGGGCTGTGTAGAATTATATTATGCCCTCATGATTATAATTTCCATGTAGTTATCAAAATACTTCAGATTATACGGAATCACTCTCTTTTCTAACTAGCTTTATCCCAGCTGTCTTGAGTAAGGAAGGAAGCATCAAAGACTTCCTCATTTATTTTCATGTCTCACATTTATTTACACATCTCACAATTAAGACAACTCTAATCTCAAAACCCTTTCCAAGGTTGATGACTCATTTGCCCTCGAGGCAAAGCCAGCATTGGAGCAGAAAACACTGTAGCACAGAAAAGCAGCACCATGCAGTGTCGTGAGGAGCAAGGACATGGCACAGCTGACTTTGTGCAAGACTGAAAATGGGGTGGTTGCCCAGGCTGTTGTCAGTACTCCTCACCACACATCCCCATCAGCACAGCACAGCCCCTCTCGTAGAAGCTGGCTCTCTTGCAGGTGCACTGATGAGTAACTTGCCCATCTTCAACCAGCTCCTCAGGTCTCTTGTGACACAAGGAGGACAAGTAGGAGCTCTGTGGCTTCACCTCTCATGATGCCTGGCTGTTGCCCTCCTCAGTGTCACATGCAGGTGCTTATCTACCATAAATATCTTCTCTTCTCCCTCTTTAACACTGAGATAAAAGCTGTAAAACCCTCATTTTGCAGATAATTACGTGTCCCAGGTCTCTCAGGTAGCCTGCAGCAAGGCCAGGAATAATGTAGGTCTCCCATGTTGTACTTAGAGAAGTCTGACTTAGAGACTTAGAGAAGTCCTGCACAGCTCAGTTTCTCCTCCCCACCTATCTCTCACACAGATGAACCACAAAGGCCTTGCAGTGGAGAAGCTGGGGCATCTGGTTAGCACCACTGACAAATTTCAGCACAGCAGCTGGGACTATTCTCTCACGGGAGACTCTGCCCAAGCACACAGGTCCAAGAGCCGGCCCTTGACAGGGCCAGTGGCAAGGCAGCCTCTCCTCAGGAAGAAGGTATCCCGAGACCTCTGCTGCAGCGAGGCCAGCAGGCTGCTCAGATAGAGCACAGCAGTAGGTACAGGAGCAGGGCCCCAGCAGGGACTGCACAGAGAGGTCTCCGGGAGAAGTGAACAGACACATTTCCATACCCTTTGGTGCTCAATGGCAAATGCTCTTGCTAGGGCATATGTTTTCGGTTAACATAGTTGAGCTATAATACGTGTAAGCTCTTAATGCATTGGACTGAGTTGCTGTTAACTTGTTCCAGCTCTAAACTCCATGTGCTTCAGTAACCATTAACTTGTTCCAGCTAATGATCCACATTTGTTAGCCTGCACACCGTAACCCTCCGACTGCTCCAGCTGCTGATTCCTTCCCCACTACAGCCCAGTCAAAGCTGCAAAAGCAAAAAAAGAACAAATATAGCAGGAATCGGAGAAATCAGAGCAATGTCAGCCTCCTCCTGCTCTCCCAGCCTGCTAGAAGAGGTTGCAGTGTGGGGTGACACAGGACAGGCAGGAGCACAGGGGCATCAGCTTCCCATGTCTGATGCATTCCCACACAGACAGCAGGGCAGGGGAAGGCAGCCAACTGAGCAGATTTACATCAATCAGGGATCCTTTGACCAACAGACAAAATGGGTGCCTAAGCTGGACTCGGAGCATCTCCATGCTCTGCATGGGAAGGGATCCAGGCAGGAATGCTGCATCTCAGCTTCCCAAAGGGGCATGGCTGGGGCAACTCACAGCCAGCAGGTGAGCATGTGTCCCATTCCCTGAGCACTGGCAGGATTTAATGACTCCTGCACCTCAGCACGGGGTGGAGAAAGGGTCTCAGGGTAGGGAAATCTTTGTCTCTGGGTTCAGTCTGTATCGTTCGTAAGCTTTTGCAGGACAGTCCCTGTTATTTCCAAGTGCCTCACCAAAAAATAATTACTTTTTTTTTCCCCCCCACCAGAGGGGAGCCTGAGGCCTGCAGGGCTGCAGAGGCAAGTCCAAAGTCAAAGGAAGGCTGGGGCATATCCAAACAGGGAGCCCCACATCCCCAGCATCTTATCCCCCCATTGACCCTTCCTCTTCCCTCTGACTTGTCACTTCCCAGCAGGACCTCAGCTGTTACTGCAGGAGCAGTTCTGAGGGAGGGCACAGACATGCAGTAGCTGAGTATGGGCAAAGCCAAACTGACACCGAGACATTCACAGCACCTCTGGGCAGTCCCATGTCTCCTCCACTGGAGGCACAAGGGGGACCATCCTGCAGATGCTCCCTAGGAGAGAAGAACTAGATGCTCCTTTAAGTGGGATCTTTGATTTTTAAGTAGCAGCCAGTTTAACCATGTAATACCACTGCAGTGTCCCTGGTGGGGAAAGGGTAGAGGGGAACAATGGATTTGAAGACATCTGTACAACGCTTTGTCTCGCTGGAGGTGCTGCATGGCATGGCACAGCTGGCCTCCCCGGAATTCTGGCTGCGGTGGGAGCAGCTGCAGGAGAAAGCGAGGGCAGAGAGGGGAGCAGGAGGGAGTGCCAAAGTGATTGGGATAAGAAGACATCCCAGGGAGGTGAAGATGTGTCCACCCTCTGCTGGTGGGACACCTCCCAACCATTCTGTAAATACTATCCATTTGCCCAGCAAACGTCTTTGGGCTCTGCTGCCAGGGAAGAGCCAGAGCTGGCTTGCTTGCCCCCAGATTCAGACTGCTAGGGCTGGGATGGAGGATGGCTCAGGTTGAAGGGCACCATACCCATACCATATGTCAGCCTCCTGCTGTGCCCTGCCTGACAGAGGCTCCCTTGACTGGGGACACATTCCCAGCCCTGCCTCACAACTCAAGTCCTGTGCACCACATAAGGTCCTGGCAGGCTGGGCCACTCAATAGCCCCTAATCCAAGAGAAATCCATGCCTCACCGACTCTTGGCTGTCTGCAGCTGGGTCCCTACCTCACACCCATCCAGCAGCGCTGGGGACCAAGAGAAGGCACCAATTTACTGTGCTTTGTTCCCTCTGAAGCTATATACTTGCCCTGGAGACTAAACAAGGATGCAACCCAGAAGGAGTTGGTGCCCTTCAGGCCAAGAGCCAATTGGGACTAACAGGCAAGTAGGTCACCATCTTTTTGATGTCTTCACCTCATAAGTATTAAGATGAAGTAATCTCATGACAGCTTCTCAGACAAGCCCCAGGTGCCCCCTCCCCCGGGAATGTGCAGAATCTGAACTGTTTGGATGCGATACCAGGCGGGCTGACTTCTACAGTTGGCCATGTAAAAGCATCCGACTGCTCAGTGAAGCTTACCTGCAAAAATGGTCTGTCAAGAAAAAAAAAAAAGGAGTCCTCGAGCTTTTGCAAGCTTCTGTCTGTAAAGGAAACATTTTCACACTGAAACATTGCTGCAATCTCTTCTCTGCTTCCTGGCTACAGACTTTGATGTTTTTACACAAAACCCAAGCCTCTGGCTGACCAGATTTGCTTTGGAGGAGCTGGACAGCATGGGCCACCTTGCTGTCATGACTCTACAGTCACTCTCAGATGGTCCTCAGGTTTCCCTACGGGAAGTGCCAAGGCATCTTGTTTTAGGGATTATTCTGAGTTAAAAAATATTTATTGATGTTCTGGAAAACAGAAGATCCCTGGCTGGAGACAGGAGGAGTCCCCAGCCTGCCCATCTTTAAAGGGAAGGTCTCTAAGCGCTGCTGGACACTTTTGGGAACCCAGAGAGAGGGCTGGGCAATGCCCTGTGGAGCGATTTATGCCTAATCTTTTCCCCTTACATGTGCCTTTTACAGGAATCCCTTTGATTATGGCAATGGGAACGCAGCAGACCTATTTGTGCAGCGAAAAGGGAAGAAACCCCCTTGTCGGGCAGCTTCTCTACACCCGGCTCCCCTTTGTTTCTGCTCCTGCCTCAGCCCCAGGGCGGGAGGTCTTTCAACTGTGTTGACTAAGATAATTTGGCACTTCTCAAAAGGAAATTTGCCACAAAGAGCGAAGTACCTCCCTGCGCACAAAGAGCCCCTTTCAGAACGGAAGGATGCTTCAGTGCACGTTTTGTGCCCACAAATCCGACCTCCGCCAAGGACAAAGCCAAGGACAAGAACGCTTAATTGCTGAAGAAATGAAAAGGTAAAAAGCACATCCGCAAGCAAAATGACTCTGCTACTGACACAGCCCTAAGCGGCCGCTGGGAAGCGGCTGTGCAGGCAGCCAGCACCAGCCCATTTGCCCACTCACACCCTGGCTGAGCCCTCGGTGAGGTGACCCTCTGCAGGGTACACGGGGGTGACAACACAAGCTGGAGATTCACATCAGGGCGAGATGGCTCTGGAGAAACTGAGATCCTCTTGGCCACACAGTCCTGGGGGAGTAAAGAGGAACGAGGAGCTAGCAGGAGGCACCCAGGCGGCTCCTGCAGACCTCCTGCCAACCCTGGGCTCCCATTAGCCCATCACCCCAGTGCTCTCCCCAGGCAGCGTGTCTGGGATATACTAGAATCATAGAACAGTTTGGGTTGGAAGGGTCCTTAGAGCCCACCCAGTTTCAACACCCCTGCCGTTGACAGGGACACCTCTCACCAGATCAGGCTGCTCAAGGCCCCATCCAACCTGATCTTGAACACTTTCAGGGCGGGGGCACCCACAGCTTCCCTGGGCAACCTGTGCCAGTGTCTCACTGTCCCCAGCATGAAGAATTTCTTCCTAATGTCTGATGTTCCCCTTTCCAATTTAAAGCCATTAAGGGCTCCCAAATGACAGGACTAGCCTGACTTAAAGTCTCCTGACAAACTCAGCTTAAGCCAGTTGATATTTCCTTTTCATGCTTTTTACCTAGCACAGCCACACCATGTTGCCTTGAAGCTCCTTTACTCTGCACTTGCTGGTATGTCCAGCCAGGCACCACATCACTGCTACACATTTAGTTTTTAAGCACTCCTCTGCAGTCAGACTCCCTACGCACAGGGCAGGTCGATTTAAATCAAGACTGCTACCGAAAATTTTGAATCAGCAAGTAAAACTTCTGGGTGTAGATCTTCAGTCTTAAACGTGTTTTCCCACTGCTGCTCTTGCCACCTGATATAACCAGTAAATAATAAGTACTCTTGTTCTTAATTTCCTTAACTCTCAGGGGCCTGGAGCCGGTCATACCAGGTGCTGTAGAAACCCTCTGATTTGCAGCCAGCTACTGCCCTCCCTCTTCACTTGGTATTTCTTTTGTTTCCCCCCCCTCCCCGCTCTGCCCCTTATCTCTTATCGAAGAAGCCAGATTTGCTTTGCTTGCAGCCTGAGACCAGGGGCACTCCAACAGCAAGCTCCAGCCTGGATCTTCACACCCTGCCCCTGTCCTAGCCCCACAGGAACACCCCTAGGTGCCTCAGGGAGCTCACTGCCATCACTCTCGGGCCCCTCTCTCTGAGCAGTTCCCTCCTGCAAAGGAACACCTGCCAAGCAAGCACTCACCATGTCACTGGAGCTGGGCTGGGCAGTTTGGACCCTCTACAAAACCCTGCTGCCTTGCTCTGCCATAACCGTCACCGCCAGGATGCTCACTACCAACACCCTCATCACCATTACTATTATTTCTATGTGCAGCTATTGCAGAAGTTGTGTCAGTTCACACAGATCTAATCAATTCTGACGTTTACATTTCTAGCATATTAGAACATTAGCTATTTTCTATTTACTAGAAGAACACTGGAACTGATCAGTATCAGGCAGAAGAATTCAAACATTCATTAAAAATGTACAAAGCTAGTATTTTGAAATCTAGTGAGTTTATCAAAACAGATTTTGCATTTAAACCCCCTGACTTCATAAAAAAACAAAGCATTAAGCAATGTGATGAGCTGTCCCTTGTCTCCACAAGGGACACAAGCTTTTCAAAGTATTCAGTTACGCAAATCTGAAGAGCCACTGCCATGGGTCAGTGCTTGGACCTGCCAGATTCCTGCCCACGTTAGACTCCGATGCATTTAACCTGCAAAGAGCTTTGAAAAACACTAATGTACACCTACCTGCTGCTTTGGAGCCTGCCTGCCTTCCCAAACATACCCAAGAAGCCTCAGAATTATCAGATACTGTCTCTTGGTAGAATTTCAGTCGCAGTTTGGAAAGAAAACATTCTGCCTTTTCAAATTCCAGTCAAATAAACTGAAGAAATATAAAACATTCTCACACTGTCTGTTGCTCATGCTGGGCTCACAGTAACTCAGGCAAAATTTTTCTGCACTGTATCACAGCTACAAATATGTAAAAGCAAGTGTTTGCTCCTTTAGTAACGTCTGGAAGTAACAGATCCAAATTTAAGTATAGAGCTTTGGGACATATCAGTAGGCTATTGCCCAAAGATAAAACCTGTTCCCTTTATCCTTCCTGCAATTAAAAAGCTTTCTAACTCTAAAATTTGCTAAAAACTTTTATGTTTTTCATTTTTCTAAATTATTTATTATAGAAGAGCAACTCTAAGGCTCAGCGCAGATTATAAAAAATTCCCATTCAATTCTAAACCAATGAAAAATGCTTGCTTTAAATAAAAATGTTAAATTAAAATAAGTCCAAGTTATGCAATTGCTTAATGGTTTTAATCATCTATCTGTTATGCTCTGTCATTTCTGTTTTTCTCCTCCTGGCCCCCTTCATTCTACCCACATCTGTAGGGCATTACCCATACTGTAACCAATACTCCAGCTGCGGCTGCCCTGCTGCCATAGAGACAGGATCTATCAGCACAGCAACAGGAACCATCTGTGCATATGACCCAAAATCACTGCTGGTGTTTTTTTTAACCACCATACTGCTATGCTTGTGCTCTCTGCTTTAGCTCAAACAGCCAGCCACACTACCCCAAATTCTCCTCCGACACACACCAGAAACAGTGGACTTCCTCTCAAAATGCAGCTAGAAGACATGTGCCAAAGCCTACCACTCTCTCCCTGCCACACACACTGTGCAGCCAGTGCTCCGAGGGATGCAGAGTTTGCACAGGAGCACCAAAAGACCCCCCAAAGAGGAATCCATTCTCCATCTTTGTCCTTGCTCCTAACCTCCACCCTCAAACCTTTGCCCATAGGCTTCTTGTATGTTTGCGTTTCTGCGAGAAGCGAAGGTCCCAGGGACAGAGGCTGCGCTGTGTAAGTGCTGTATGTGATCCTTGGCCCGCCACACAACGCTCCCCATTCACAACCATTAACAACCTGGGATTGACAGCAGCTCGCCCTGATTCCCAGCTTCCCAATGTATTTTAGAAGTCAGATAAAAAGGACCCTGAGATTGTGTCGCAGGGTCCTGTGGTGGGGACTTGCACAGCTTTCTAACACACAGTTTGTCCCCATCCTATGCCCCCTGCCACAGGGCTGCAACACTGCTGGATTTCAAGTGTAAATCCCTATTCCCTGTGCAGCCGGAGACCAAGCACACTCTGCCTGGCATTTGTCTGGTAAGTGAACCAGCACCTATGTTTCACAAGCAAAGTACAGCATCAACATGATTATTACCAGTGCTACAGCATTAACATCCCCAGCAATCCCGTCTGCATCTGCTCAGTCCACACCCCAGTCAAAACCATCACCAGACTCAACAAGTGGCACCTGTCTGGATGCAGCCCATGCCCTCTCTTGCTCATTGGCCAACATTTCTGTACAGCAGATTCCTTCTTCCCATTTGTTTCCTAGATTTCATGCTGGAACGGAGTTTAGTGCATCTGACAAGAGCTGCCACTATGACTTCTCCACAGACGGCACCGTATTTTGGCAATAAATAGCAGTATGGCATATTCCCATTGCTCAGCATCTCCTCTGCCAGCCTGACTGACCCTGCAGCCCAAACCTGCTGATTCCCACACTACCATGTATCACCAGCAAGGGCTGAGTTGCCCTTAACCTCTTCTGCTCAACCTCCTCCTATTGCCGCTTTCCCCACCTACTCCTTTCATCCAGTTTTAAAAGTAGCATTCTTCACAAGGGAGTTTTTTAAACATAGGTCTGCTGCCTGAACCACTTTTTCTCTAGAGAACAACTCTGAGATGGAAATAGCTTGTTTTAACCATTCAGTTGCCCATCTTTCTTATTCAAACCCTTCTTCCTGCCCTCCTTGTAGTTTGTTTCTGCCCTATGCCCTTCCTGTCATCCCCATTAGGCCCTACCAGTTGGATCCAATCTGACCAGTCCCTCACTGCCTGTTGAAGTCTCCCATTCCTGGATCCGCAATCTGCAGCCAGCATTGGCCAGGATGTGGATCTGTGGGGGCTCCTACGCCTGCCTGCCCAAGGAATGCTGGACAGCCAGGATGAACACAGAGCACGACTTAGAGCTACGAAGATGACGGAGGGCTGGAGAACCTCTGCTGAGGACAGGCTGAGAGAGTTGGGCTTCTTCAGTCTGGAGAAGAGAAGGCTCCAGGTAGACCTTATAGCGGCCTTTCAGTATCTGAAGGGGGCTACAAAAAGCTGGGGAGGAACTTTTTACAAGAGCAAGTAGTGACAGGACAAAGAGGAAACAGCTTTAAATTGGAAGGGGCAAGATTTAGATGAGACATTAGGAAGAAATTCTTCACACTTAGGGGGGTGAGACACTGGCACAGGTTGCCCAGGGAAGCTGTGAATGTCCTCTCTCTGGAAGTGTTCAAGGCCAGGTTGGATGGGACCTTGAGCCGCCTGGGCTGGTGGGAGGTGTCCCTGTCCATGGCTGGGGTGTTGGAACTGGATGGGTTTTAAGGTCCCTTCCAACCCAAGCTATTTTATGATTCTATGACCATTCTGGAATCTGCCCCAGGCTCGTCCCAGCGGGAAGGATAGATGGTGACTGAAATCCCTCACGTCTTCTGTTTGTAGTAGTGGAGTTGTGGAACTCCTGGCTGGCCACCAACCTGGCCGATGTCACTGCAGGTCGAGCTACGGCCAGACCCCTCTCTCCCCGCGGGATTTTGCCCCCTGGAGGCACCGACTCCTCCGGGCACTGGAGTCACCGCACCCGGCGCCTTTCCTGCAGCCCCCGAGCAGTGCCCAGACCTGGGGCTGCCCGAAAATCCCGCGAAAGGGCTCTGCCCCTCAGCGAGGGAGGGAACAGCCCAGAGGAAGGGGGGAGGGGGGGCACGAATCCCGCTTCTCCCCTGCGCTAGTCCCCCAGCCGTGGCTGCAGGCGCCCGGCCGTGGCGACGCATATTGGATGCTGCTCCCCTCGGATATGCACAAACGCTCTCCTCGGAGCCCCGGTGGACACCTAGGTGCCCTCCTGAGCCCGCCCGGTCTCGCCCCAGCCCTCTCCCGGCTCTCCATCCCTCCTTACCTCCGCCAGCTTGGAGCTCCTCTCCCCCGGGCTGTTGCTGCGCTGCGTCCTCACGGGCAGCCCCCGCACTGCAGCCAGGAACGTTGTCAGGAAGACGAAGCCGAGGATGAGCACGACTTTCCCTCTCGTCAGAAGCATCTCTCCCTCCCTCCCTCCGTCCCGCCCCGCCTCGCACGCCGGGGCCGGTAGCCCGCGGTGCTGCAAGCGCCGCCCGGCCCCGGGAAGGCGAGGGGAGCGGGGGAAAATAATTTAAAAAAGAATAATACGTAAATATCGCAGTCCCCGCGCGTCTCCGCTCCCCGAGTGCGTTTCGGCGTGGCTCCCGGTGCCACTAATGCTGAAGGATAAGTGAGAAGCTTCCCAAGTGTGTGCGGGGAGGGAGGGGGGGAAGAGGGCTCCGTCTCCCCACCCCTCTTCCTAATCCTTTCGGCAATCTGATTTCTTTTCCTCCTCTCCTCCTCCTCCTCCTCCTCCTCCTCCTCCTCCTCCCCCCGCCGAGTCACTCCCCGGGGCCGCCGCGGCTCTCCAGGCAGCGTCGGGCAGCACAGGGCGGGCGGGCGCCCAGCGACTCCGTCTCGCACGGGGCGCGCTCAGAGCCCTCCGGGGCGAGCGGCGCGGCCGCACCTCGCCCCGCTGTCCCCGGGCCATCGGCCTCCCGTGCCACAGCGCCATGGCCCGCGGGGCGCTGCCCTCACCGGCGAGCCCGGCCCGGCCCGGCCCGTCCCGCGGCTCTTTGTTTTTCCTCTCGCCTTGACGGCGCCTGCCCCGCACGGCCCCGGGCGCTGCCCGCGGGGAAACGGCGCCGGGGCAGAGCGGCTCCGGGCGAGCAGGGTGAAGGGGGCCGGAAGGGAGCCGGGTTCGAAGCCTCCCGCCCCGTCCCCCCGGGAGAGACGCTTCGGTGCCCAGGTTCTCCCGGCCAAGGCTCCCCTGCTCCGGCTGCTCCCCACTCCACTCTCACCTGGAGTGCTGTGTCCAGTTCTGGAATCCTCAACATAAGAAGGACATGAAGGTGTTGGAACGGGTCCAGAGGAGGGCTACGAAGATGACCAGAGGGCTAGAGCACCTCTGCTATGAGGACATGCTGAGAGAGTTGGGGTTGTTCAGCCTAGAGAAGAGAAGGCTCTGGGGAGACCTCATAGTGGCCTTCCAGTACCTGAAGGGGCTACAGGAAAGCTGAGGAGGGACTTTTTACAAGGGCAAGTAGTGACAGGACAGGGGGGGACAGCTTTAAAGTGGAAGGGGAGAGATTTAGATTAGACATTAGGAAGAAATTCTTCACGCTGGGGGCTATGAGACACTGGCACAGGTTGCCCAGGGAAGCCCCCTTCCTGGAAGTGTCTACAGCAGCCTTAGCATAATCCCACAAATCACCTGGGCCCATTTGTGCACCCACAGTTGCCAACAAACATAATTTTCAAACACTAACATCTGGTTTGTGCAAACTTAGGCCTGAAACGAATGGAAGGAAACATTTAGAACAAGCCCCAGACTGCAAGACAGATGTGAGGTCAAGAATCCCATGCAAAACGGATCAAGAAGCCCTTTCAAACATCTCACTAACAGCACCCAATGGTAGCAGCCTGACTTCCGAGTGAAGCCAGCTTTATGTGGCTAGCACAGAGCTACAGCAGAGAGCAGGAGTGCTCCATGTCAGCAATAGCAGTCCCCTCTGCAGATCTCTTTCCACAACAGAACCAGCTTCTCCAGACTGTGCAGCAGGGCTGCTGCTGTACAATGGACCCAAACCTGGCAGAAATAACTAAGCATCCAAATCACATGCAAGGTTTGCTGCCTCTGGAGTCCAAGGCCAGAGGATGACACATACCTAATCTGAGCTCTCAAACAGGCTATGGTTTTACTCATTCTATTCATTAGCATTAAGAGAAAACTCACAATATAGCATTTTTTAAAGTCTTTATTATGCAGAACATAGATCATATTTGAATGAATTCTTTTTTCCAAGCAGTTTTTTTCTCCAGGTTTTTTTTAACATGCATTGTAACCTTCTTAAAGCCAATATACCATCTATTTATCTTTTCCCTGCCCACAGAGTATTCAACTTCATGTTAATCCCAAGTGTAAAAAAAATTAGACATCTGGCATAAAATATTGGGGGAAGCCCATTTAAAAATTTTATCTAAAACGTCTTATCTACAAAAAAATCCAATATATATATGTACATTATAGCAACACAGAGGCATAAGAATACAGTGCAATTTCAGACAAAGTGCTGAGACTTAGTAATTCTGCCCAGGGCTTGTGGAAATGTGGGCCACCATTGGCTTTGGGCTGCCAGCCTAAAGCCCTCAGGCTCCAGTGTTCCTCTGATCTTTCTCAAACTGGTCTGAAGTTAATAATATTGCGAGGCTGGCAATGCATTTAGCTTAATATACCATTAGGTGGTAGCAAAAATACTGTCTGAACAGGACGAGACTTGGCAAAAATCCCCAAAAGCTCTACAGCAGTCAGATCATTTGGTGCATGTTTCACTTCGCCATGGGTATTTCTGGAACAGCACCAACCCTTGGCATATTCAAGTGAGACCTGTTCCACCTGCTGTTGAGGAAATTAATTTGCAAGCTGCTACTGCTTCTGAAGTCCCTGACCCTCTCAATAATTCTGCTTTCAGCAGCCCAGGAATATCAGTGCGAAGAACCGCATTACTTCTGGCCTTCACATACAGGCACCTCTTCTGCTCCTTGGACAGCTGCTGCTCTCCAGGGTCAAACACAGATGGAGCTGAAACTTTCCCTCCCAAGAAAACAGCAGTACATATTGCCTAACTAAGGGCACAGAGTATTCTTCCATGGGTTAAAGTCCACTGCATTATTCCAGATCAGTTTTAATTTCAATTCTTCATAGCAGAAGTCACAGTTTAAGGCCTTCAACACACACAACAGTCACCATCTCCTTCACCCAGCCCCTTTTGGGGATATAAATACAACAGCTCCAATGTCCCCACCAAATCCTTCTCTGTTTAGCAGAAGATAAAGCACAATGCTTCACACAAACACTTTATAGTTGTGTTCTAGCTTCAGGTCCACACCCCTGAAAAGATGAACAACTGCAAAGCTGGAATGTTTACAGGAATAAAGCCATCACAATGGCATCAGAGTTGATTTGTAGGTTTTATTTGTTTGTTTCTTTTGTTTTTTCCTTGTTTCTTTTAAAACCATGTTCAAATTACACAGGTCAAATGATTGGTGCTTTTCCCAAACAGTGGTCCAATGCCACCTGGGTACTAAGTCCAGCGCCAAAGCCAGCAATGCACCTGCTTAGGGGTCATAGTAGACACTCCCAGACAGCTCTGTGCTTCCCTAGTTTTAAAACAGAACAGACCACACGTACCTCAGATCTCTGTCCAGAAGGTGCAACCCACCCACATCCCAGCATGCTTGACACTTTCACAGGCTGATAATAAACTGTAAAAATTAGATATGTATAAACTGTACATATAAACTATAAATTTTGACAGAGCATTGTATATTGGGATAAACTTCCCCTGGTTTCCTCCTCTGTGATGCAGCAAGGGAGCTTCTGCATGGTGCTCCACATCCAATGCTGCAAGCTATTCTCTTAGATGAAATGGAGAGTTCACACTCACAACTTTCCTCCAACCTTTCTTATGGTCAGCCTGAATGGATAACATTGATTCTGGACGAACAAACAGCTGTAAGCCAAATGCTTTTCAGAGGTAAAGAAATTAAAATTTGTACAGAAGGAGAGGAAGTGTTTATTTACTTCATGTGGAAAAGTTTTATAGATGTGTCCCTTTGACCACTGAGAGTTGCATTCCTGTCTTAGGGATGTTTGTTCAAGTAGACATGGAAGACTCCTTTACAGCCAAGAATATGATCATAGAATCATCTGGTTGGAAAAGACCTCTGAGATCATCAAGTCCAACCATACTTGTCCGCTTACTAAACCATGTCATTAAGAAACTCATCTACCCACCTTTTAAATACCTCCAGGGATGGCAACTCAGCCACCTCCCTGGGCAGCTGTGCCAATGCCTGACCACCCTTTCAGTGAAGAAATTTTTCCTAATGTTGAGTCTGAACATCCCCTCGTGCAACTTGAGGCCATTTCTTCTCGTCCTATCACCTGTCACTTGTGAGAAGAGACCAGCACCCACCTCGGCACAACCTCCTTTCAGGCAGTTTTAGACAATGATGAGTCTCCCCTCAGCCTTCTCTTCGCCAGGCTAAACAACCCCAGTTCCCTCAGCTGCTCCTTGTAGGACTTGTTCTCCAGCCCCTTCACCAGCCTCGTTGCCCTTCTCTGGACACACTCCAGCACCTTAATGTCCTTTTTGTACTGAGGGGCCCAGAACTGAACACATCACTCAAGGTGTGGCCTCACCAGTGCTGAGTACAGGGGCACAATCACTTCCCTGGTCCTGCTGGCCACGCTGTTTCTGACACAGACCAAGAGGCCTTTGGCCCTCTTGGCCACCTGGGCCGCTGCTGGCTCATGTTCAGCCGCTGTCAACCAACAACCCCAGATCCTTCTCCCACAGGCAGCTCTCCAGCCACTCTTCCCCAAGCCTGTAACGCTGCATGGGGTTGTTGTGTCCCAAGTGCAGGACTCTGCACTTGGTCTTGTTGAACCTCATACCGCTGGGCTCAGTCCATCGATCCAGCCTGTTCAGATTCCTCTGCAGAGCCTCCCTTCCTTCAAACAGATCAACACTTCCACTCAGCTTAGGGTCATCTGCAAACTTGCTAAGGGTGCACTCGATCCCTTCGTCCAGATCATTGATAAAGACATTGCACAGGTTTGGACTCAGCACTGAGCCCTGGGAACACCGTTCATGACTGGTTTCCAACTGGATTTAACTCCATTTACCACCACTCTTTGGGCCCGGCCATCCAGCCAGTTTTTGATCCAGCAGAGAGGGCGCCTGTCTAGGCCAATGGCAGCCAGTTTCTCAAGCAGAATACTGTGAGAAATGGTGTCAAAGGCTTTACCATAATCCAGGTACACCATATCCACAGCCTTTCCCTTGTCCATTAAACAGGTAACCTTGTCACAGAAGATCAGGTCTGGCAGGACCTGCCTTTCATAAACCCATGTTGATTGGGCCTGATCACCTGATTGTCCTGCACGTGCTGTATGGTAGCTCTCAAGATGATCTGCTCCATGACCCTCCCTGGTACTGAGGTCAGACGGACAGGCCTGTAGCTCCCCGGATCCTCCCTCCGACCCTTCTTGTAAATGGGTGTAACATTTGCCAGTCTTCAGTCATGTGGCACTTCCCCAGTCAGCCAGGACTGCTGATAGATGAGGGAAAGGGGTTTGGCAAAGACCACCCAAGCTCCCTTAATATGCTTGGGTGGATCCTATCCAGCCCCATAGACTTGTGTGTGTCTAGTTGGCTGAGCAGGCCTCTAACCAAATCCTCCTGGATCGCTGGAGTTTCACTCTGTCTTCTGGCTCAGGGGGATGAGTATACTGAGAACATCTCACAAAGACTGAGGCAATAAGTACCTCTGCTTTATCCTCATCCCTGGTCACTACTGTTCCCCTTGCATCCAGTAAAGGAAGGAGATTCTCCTCGATTGCCCCTTTTCTCCACCTCTGCTGAGCCGGTTCTTCATCCACACAGCACAGGGCTGGGTCACTGATTTCAAGGCCTCATTCACCTTTCCTGCTCTGTGTGAAGGTGCAGGTCTGACAGTGGGAACCACTTCTACACTCTTAGAGGAAACAGCAAGAAGAGGACTGATAATGCAATTCCTTGACTGAGTGACTTTATCACGGTGAGATGTTCTGTCAGTTCACTCTTGAGTCTTTGCTTAAAGCAGAAGCGTGCTACACCAGTAACCCTAGAACAGGAACAGCTCCTTAAGGATGCTACTTACAAGTGAAAAATAGAGAAACTAAACAAAGTCAAATATACCATATACACAGATACTATACAAAACTTTGTGTCTTGTGAAGAAAAAAAAAACGCTGAATATTTTGACACAAAAAAATCAGTGGTTTCTTCTCTGCCAAAGAACTAAATAAAATTATGAATCAGGCTCCTGAAGACAAAGGTCTACTTGGGAAGGGCAGTTTTTAACAAGAAGCAGATCTCTCACTCTTTGCTGATGCTCAGTAATAGGAGCTTCTCAGTTTTCTTAAAAGAATATGGTCATCAGCCTTGAAAACTGTAATGGTTCTAAACACTTCACTCAGCAGAGGCAAAATCTTTCTTGCTAAGTTCTTCGGAGAGGTACTGGGAAGGTAACTATTGCAAATTTAAGAGGAAGTTTAGCCAATGTACAGTACAGGGTAAAATCTTTTGTTCAAAAGTAGCCTTCATTTTCTTTTGAATTTTGCATCTCTTAAGAAATACCAGGAGTCATTTTCAATTACAATGTCTCCGAAAAGTTGGCAGGGACTGAAGTCTATTTCTTAAGCAGCTTTTCTTATTTGTGATCTCTCAAAATTCGTTCTTTCATTCACTTCTACTGCCAGGACAAAAAGGGAGACAGATTTCTGGTCAGTACATAAATATCAAAGCAGCAATCCATCCTACACATACCGTGACAGCATACACACTACAGGTTTGCCTAGTACAAACCAGTAAGTGGTCTGCTCCTTTGGTTGTGGCAGTGGATTTTTTAGTAGATGTGAAAAGATTTTCCTGGCTTTCGTGCTCAGTGAATTACTGACTTAAAAGTACAAAATCTGGGACTTGTAACTTCTTACTTCTTCAGAAGCAGTTTCAACAGGTACCAGACTTTAGCAAAACAGGCTGCCTGGGGGGGAGGAGGAGGCAGGAAAAAAGTTGCTTCCCAAAAAGGACTGAAATGTAACCAAGCAGTCTGCAAATGCTACTAACTGCTTGAATGATTTCTGAAATGTCTTTGTAACCCAGAATTAAAAGTCACTTGCAGACAGCAGAAAGATACTAAATGGCAGAAGTTTAACATGAAAGACCATTTCCTCAACAAGTGCAACTGGAATCCCAACGGGTACCACTAATTTTAAAACACTGACAATTTCAGAAGTGTTTTACAGGAGTTACCTGAATTGCTGAATCTTATCCAGATGTTTTCCTCTCTTCTAAAGATAAGCTGTCCTAAAACTGAATCCCAGAGACAAAACTGAGACTTGTAGAATCTACAGTAACACACTTCTAACTTAATAAATCACAGTTTTCACACTGACTCGACTATGCAGCAGACAAACATGTACATCTGGGAATGCTCAAAAACGCTCCCTACTGACCATGCCTACGCCTTCAAATTGGTTGGTTTTGTCTGAGCTTAAAAGGGTTCCACAATCAAGACAACAGGATCAGGGCTGGAATCAGGGCTTTGTGCACTAACCTCCTCCCGTTTCCTACTGCAATCCAGAAATTTAAAAAAAAAACCCAAACAATAATTCTTTGAGGTGAAACTTCTTGAGGTCAGAAAGCTGGAATGTTAGTCAGTCCTGGGCAGAACGCAGGCTAGAAAGTAAGCTCACGTGATTGCAGTTTACTTGCTCAGTGGCTGGACAAATAAGACTACTCCAAGGTAGTCTTATCAAGGCTGTACATACATGTTACAGACTTCTATGACCTTCCAAGAAAACACTCAGCTCCAGAAGGTGAGCAAATCAACATTAGTGGACGAAGGCATAAACAATTATCTGGACCTATTTTGAAACAGTCAATTTTAGTTCTTATCGTCCAATTAAGTTTGTGAGATGCAATGGTAAAAAAACTGAATCAGTGTTTTGAAGTTCCATTACACTAAAACTGAACAAGACTTGTAAATGCATGAAGACAGATTCTATAAAATAGAAGCCAATTATGCTTTAAGAAAGGTGTTCGCAGAACTGCTTGATTCTAGTGACCATAGCACTCCTTCCCTGTTAATTGCGAAGTAAACATATAAGAACTTTAAAAAAAATTATGAATGTTTTTGCAGCATCAGGCAAATAACTTTGGGCTGCACTCTGCTTTAGCATTACGATGGAAGAATCTGCTTTAAAAAAATCCAGTCACTTGCAAACAGCATCATGCTAACCCACACTGAAGAGCTGGCCCAACCGAACTGACACAATGTTAAAGCCTTACTGTCTTTGCAGAAACCCTCCACGTCCAAGGTACAAAATAGAGAAACAAACTACACTGCAACTGACTTCTGTTAAAAAATTTTTGGTACCTCTTCAACGATCCACTCTGTTCACTGAAAGAATTCAAGGGGCAAAGACTAAGCAGCAGAACACCTTCAAAGTGTGCTGGAGCAAAAGGGTCTACTTTAAACTTTGATCAGAGTAAGACAGCATCGAACATTCAAATAAAGATTCCAAACAGCAAGTGGCTCAGAGAACACTAATTTGATCTCACAGTAACAGAAATGCAAAAGCATAAAGATGTCAAACTAAACACAATTGTGAGGACGTTCTCTCTTCAGGGAAGGCTACACAGACAGGGAGCTGCCAATTGAGACTGTTGGCCAGCTGAAATGTAATGTGTAATGCAAGACGCAAGCTGCCTATACTCTTCGCATAAAAGCCTTGGGAAACAAGGCCAGTGAAGAACAACTCCTATATGACAAGAAACAGTGAAATAGCATGGCAAAGGGTAGCAATCGGTCTTTCACAGATCTGCATGAAATAACTGGTTGTCCTAATAGTCATCCATTGTATAGGCCTGCTTCTTGAGGTGTTCTGGTCTTAAAAAGTAGCAGAATGCTTGCTATGGTTTACTTAATCCTAAGACGACCTTTCTAGAACTTAGCAGTCACTTGTTCATGGTTTTATGATAACTCTAAAGCAAGAGAAATTAACCTGCAGATGAGAAAGCAACAAACACTAAACCAACCCTTTCCTTTTTTTCTTTAAACAGATGTCAGAAAGAAGACAAAACACAGCCCATTAAAAAAAAAATAACAAAACCCCTCTCCCTCACTTACCCTATATCAAGAGGACAATTAGTGTCAAAACCAGGAGACAATCTGATATTCATACTGGGTAGGAAAAGAGGCTAGAGTCCCAGAAGTCCTTCTGCTTATGGCTTACAAAACTAAATAATGTTTGGGAACAATGGTCCTGTCAGTGACATGTCAACAACACATTTATTTTAAAAAGGCTAAATTCAAGTTTTAAACACAAGTAACTGCAAAAGAAAAAAAACCTTTGGTTGATTATTCAACTTGTTAAATATATCAGTTAACAATCAACAGTTTCTCTAGCAAGTCTCCAATAACAGACAGGTCAGCTCACTCCTTACTGGGAAGGTCAGACAGACACCTAGCAGTGACACTGGAAATGCTGCTATGCCAGCGTCACACATGCTCACAACATCTCAGCTAGCATTTGCGAGTCTAATGGTGCTTTCAAAGTCTGAGCTGATCAGCCACAGCCAATTTGGGTTGCTGTGAACTCACTGAGACAAATAAATAAAAAAAGCAACAAGAAAAAATAAAGCCAAGCACCTCTAGGGCCAGACCCCAAAGATACAGGAATCAAAGTTTTTTTTTCTCTCCTCTCCCTATTTACAAAATGCCATGTAGAGCTCATGTGCCCACTTCAGTATTGTGAGGAAATGTCTTATGCTAAGCAGTCATAAATGTGTTGTTCATGGACATGAATGCCACGGAGTGTGTCACAACACATGGGAGTTCAGTCTTCTGTTTCTTCATATGCTGTCTCGTCAAATGGCCGGTCCAAGAGAGGTACCAAACGGTGACGGGAGTATTTCAGTTGCAAAAGGTCCCCAACTTCACTGATTTCTTTTAAAGCCTGAGAAAGAAACCACAGTAGATCAGCAGACAAGAAAGATTCAAACAAGTTACCAGCACATATTCCTTTTTGCATTCCTACTCTGAGTCTTACTTAATTGAGGTTTTACTGTGCTAGAAGTCTGTAGCTTCAGAGGTGCACGGGATTTGATTTTAGCATTAAGAAGTCTTGAGACCAAGTGAGCATCACTGGTCACTCAACCAAGAGTGACTGCACCCACATGACTACTCCAGTTCCAAGTCAGGCTCATATCAATGCTAACTCAAATTTCACAGTCATTCAAAAAAAGTTATGACTATTCCTAGACAGAATAACCAAGAACAATATTCCCACCTTCCTGGAGGTAATAGAACTGAAGCAGGAAAAAAACACGTATGTGGAGGTTTGACTCCTCTTTACGTATCATTCAGTATGAAACCAACATGTGTGTTAGTATACCATCTCTAACCCACCGTATTTTTTAAATGGCAAGATAGCAAAAGGCAAACCACAATATTGTGCTAACAAGTTCTATTGATGCATTTTTTAAATCAACATTTTCTTGGTTTGCATTGTCCGTATACAACTAGAAATGCAAAGTCTATCATAAGCAACATTGCATGGCAGATTTTTGCCAGCTAGTCTAAGGAATAAAAAAAAGTTACTCTAGGTAGGAACCCAAACATTTTCTCCCAAGAAAGCAAGTTCCACTGATTGAGGTTTCCACAAAGGCAACACTGAGACAACTGATCGCCCAGAACATTGCTTGTGAGTTAAGAAAATCTTTCACCATTTTGACCTGAACGCAAATGTTATGAAGTATACCAGAGATCAAACATCTGCTAGGATAAGAAATTAGGAAAGTCCCAGCTCTGTTAATCTTAATTTATGTTTCTATCACTTTGATAAGAACCTGGTTCAACATAGGGTTTGTTAAAAGCCAAACCTTAAATGTCAGTTCATTTCTCTACATAACACCCCTGGAGCAAGGTATAAAATAAAACAAAACAGTTGCTGCAGACAAATCTGCAACAGTACGTGATGCCAATTACCACATAGGCAAGTGACAAAAAAATGAGTTCAGAAGAAGACTTCCAAGTCCAGTGTAATTTTTGAACTTAAAGGCTGGCACTCTGTTGAATTGTAAATTTATTCAGATGGGTACATTCCTTCAGAATGCCAACTCAACATTAATGCTCCAGTTTTAGCATGTTCTGGGTCAAATGCCTGTCTCTTGAGAATAGCTGGCAGACGGGGGTTAATATGCCTACATGCTTTCCTTCCTGGATGGATAGTTCAAGTTTTTGTTTCTTTAAACAATGGCCCCTCATGCTTGTTATATCTGGCAGCCAGTACCTCTCCACTCTAAAATCCAGGGGAATAACAAACCCAGTTGGACCTGGGTAAAAACAAAACAAAATAAAAGCATGGGCACAATTTGCCAGAACTTTAAGTAAAAATCCCATATGGAAACAATTTAAGCTTGAATTTCTGTTGAAAGAGTCTGTTAACTGTTATTCTTGAATGCAGATTTAGGATTTTATTAATTTAAAACAAAAGGACCACGTGACCAGTAAAGACTATAAAGGAAATGGCAGTGGTGAACTCTGACTTCAGGAGAGTGTAATATATTTTTCATCACTGAAAAGAAAGCACCATCCCACAGGGATGCAGGTTATGAAGGACTTCACTCTGATCCTGAGCCAAATATTTTCAGGCAAGGAAGTTTTATTTACATAAAACGGTTAAAACTGTAACTGAGAACTTTTCCCCATCAAGTGGGTTTATTTAACAAGAACAAGGAAGCATTACAAATATCAGCATTTACAAGACAAGTTTCTCTTCCCCGTGCTCCAAAACTGGATAAATTGTTTAGAAAAAATTCCCTAACAGACCTAGTTAACACCCGTGCACTCACAGATGGGTTACAAAGTTCTCCTCTCTGTCACTGACTTGAAGAAGGTTTCTGCCAGCTCTAAGTCTATTAATCTCATTTATTCCTCCTGGATATTGTTGCCACAGTTCAACAGAGGAATAAGATCTGAGGGTTGCCTTAATGATTAGTTGCCTAAAATCAGTCTCTCTTCATTACATCACAAGAAAACACAACACAGTCACTGACACAAAGACGATTCTTATGAACTCCTCTTGCCAGTGTTCTGAGTTCACAGCATGCAGCTGTTTTGAACCTTAAAGCGGATTACACTAACTTGGAACAAAGGCTCCACATACTGAGCTAAATCAGGATTTCTTCATTCACTTAAAAATTCACACCTCATTTTGTCCTGGACTGATTTTTTCTTAGGCAGACAAGCCTTAATATATTAAGCAAGCATTTCCTCGATTTAGAGCATTTAGCACCTGCAGAGGTACTCTAGAAATGAGTCCTTAGAGTTGAATGCACAAAACTTGAAACATTTTCTGGAAAGTAAAAAGAGTTGTAAGTGAATTGACAGGAAAAGAGCTTTTTTAAAGCAGAGTAATAAAAGTTACAGATTGGTTTTGGAAGAGAGGAAGTCTAGTAGTTATATAGACCCTGCCAAAGCAGTTTGTTATGGTAAAGACCCAGCTCGTCACTAAGAGGAGACCAAGAACCTAACCAGCAGCAAGACTGCGTGATTGCACAGCAAGTGCCAGCACATCAAGTTTGCACTGTTTCAGTTGTAGATGAGTTTGCAACAATATGATTTCAGAAACTTCAGTTTTCTTTCTTTTCCTTCCTCCCACCTGCCTCCCATTCATTCTGCCATGTCCACCTGGTCACAAGTTACTGTTCCATCATCTGTGCAATGCACTCAGTTCTATTACCATGTTCTGAGCCAAGTCTGTGATAATATTAATTTTACACAGGAGGAAAGGAAGGAGAGGGTCTTCTCCAAATATACTGTTTCAAAATTTTTATTTGCAACAGAAACAACTGAATTGGGATAATTACAGGAAGACTAGCAGGACAAACAGCTGGGAAGGGACTCCTTAAGCAGTCTCTTGTTGAAGTGTCCGGGCAGAATCCCTCAGATCTTACAAGGCAGAAACAACTCTGAAGCAGCAAGTGCAGCACCATAGATACATGGCAGGTTAAGTGATACAGAACAACACTAAACACACATTACCAAGCTGCACATACCACTGCCTTACTGTTTTTCCTAACAAAACTGAAATAAAAAAGCCATTTTCACCTGTTGATTTGAAAGTTCTGTGGCAGTGAATTGTGAAAAGATTGTATCTTGCTGTTTTTTTTGTTTTGACAAGGAGTTAGTAAATATCTGTTTATATGTTGGATTTGCTGCTAATGTATTGCAGTGTTACCACTCGGTCATATTTGGACACTGGGTATGATTGTCCCTTCATAATTCCATGATGACTACTCCCAGTCACCTTCTTATCCACGACGTCTGAAAATAGTTTCAAGGGTTTTTATTCTCCATCATCTTCCTAAGGATCAACCTAAGCCTTCTCAACTTCCAGTTCCTCAAATCACACCTCCTGCCCTTCTTGAAGTCAGCAGTGACATTTGATTTCTTTCAAAGCTCACCCAGTCACCACTACCTTCCAAAGATGATAATCAAGAGTGGCCTTGCAGTGACAGTCAGCTCCCTCCCTGCACTTATGGGTGCATCCCATCAGATTCTATGAAATTGCTTGTGTTCAGTTTGTTTAAATGTTCGTTTATTTGATCCTCATTCACACTAAGGGTAAGTCTTCATTGCTACATATTTTTCCACTTACCTCAGTGGGCCCAGGATTCCTGAAGGCACATCTCATCAGTAAAGACTGAAGCAACAAAGGCACTGAGTACCCTGGCCTCTTGCATGCGATTTGTCACTATGTTATTCAGCAGCAGCTCCACATTTTCTCTACTCTTCCTTTTGTTACTAATATCCCCATAAAAGTCATGATAGCTGCACTTCATGTCCTTCGACAGAATTAGCTCCAGGTGGACTTCGGCTTTCCTGACCCCATCCCTGCATGCTCAGGACTTTCTCTATTCCCCTTGTGTCACCCGGCCCTCTTATACGGGTCTTCTATGCGTCTTTCATATGCAGCTCTTATACGCTTCCATTTTATGTTTTTGTTAGTTTGTTCATCCATGCAGGCCTCCCCACTGCATTTGCTCTCCTGTAACTCAGGATGGACCATTTTTCAGTGGAATGGCATGTGGGAATCAACCAGCTGTCCTAGACACCTCTCCTGGGGACCATATCCTATGTGATTCTTTTAAGTAGGTCTCTGAAAAGGACAGAGTCTACTCTCCCCAAGTCCAGCTTTGTGACTCAACCTAGCTTAGGTTCTGAGTCACAGAACAGCAAAGTGGGGGAAAAAAATCCACAACGGAGAACTCTGACGGAGCCTAAGACAGCCTATGTACATATCCAAAGAAGATTATTCAGAAGACTCAAAAGTGAATGTAGTTACCACACAAAAATGTAGTAAGGATAGTTTGGCTTATTCATATAAACCTCATTAACCATCTTAGAGTAACTTTGATCCTGACTTTTAAGGCAGCATCTCCTAACTTTGATGCAGGCCTTCTTACAGGGGACTTCCAACCCTGATGGAACATGTTTAGTGCAAACATGAGTCAATAAGGCTTTATATATGGCACAGACTCATTCAGGACAGCATTATTTAAGATACGCTGCTCTGAAGCTGTAAACAAGAACTGGAATAGTCATCTCTAAAATAAAAATTCTCACTGGTAATCATGTGCTGAGGTGAGTACTTGCTTTTGAGAAGAATATAGATGTTTTGGGGGTTCTCGGGCTGGAAGGTAGAGCCTCTTAATAGGAAAAGCATTATCTCAAAGGAATGAGACTGTTCCTCTCACATCATTTAAAATAGGAAAAGAAAGTCTCTGAGATTTACTGTAGGCAGTAATTGTATATATACAATTGCTGTATCTGTTTATAGAAGGCATGAGCAAAGGAAGACAAGACGAGACACTTACTGTATCAAGCATCTCTTTGGTATGAGCTGCAGACAAACAGAACCTGGCTCTGGACTCGATGATGGGGGTGGCAGGGAAACCCACAACCACAACACCGATGTTCCGTTTCAGCATCTCACGCCCAAATGCACTGTCAGAGAGAACACGAAAAATTGTTAGAATGATATCCGTGGAGGCAAAGCAGCAGCAGTAGCATGAAGGTCTCAGTATGTTAACCCACACCGACCTTTGCTGAAGCATGCCTGTTAGACCACGATTTGGAGCTTCCAGTGCTTTCTTTTAAGAGGCAGAACGCCCGTTCACAGTAGCCTTTTTTAAATTGAATCCCAAGGTAGTCGTCCTCAAAAGGTTTCACTGTATTAAGTTCTAACAAAGCTGAAAGATTATACGTGGCAGAGGCTGATCTTCTAGCAGGCTGTTTCTAAATGGATTTGTAACCTAAGCTTGGAAATCTTTCAGATAGCAAACAGGGATTTAGGCTTATAAGTTTCACTATACAAGGAATCCCCCATGCTGTAGTTCCCCAAAGTAGATGCTTCTGCAATTTCAAGATGGTTTGGTTTTGGCAATTTAATTCAATTACAGTAGATTATGGTGTCACAGAAGGTACTAATTCTCAAGTGTCTGTCATAGAAACCACTGAGTAGCCACAGTAAATTGAGATCATCTAATCTGATAACAAATATTTTTAAGGAAGGTGCAAAACCCTCATACAACTGACACAGTATTTTCAAGAAAGGAAATTTTTCTGAGGATTAAAGAAATTAGCAGCTGTGACTTATGTGATGAGATACATGAAGATCTAGATCCTTTCCATAATAGCAGTGCAATTGTATGTTTCTATAGGCCACAGGAAATGGTTAATCCTTTCTGAACTGACCTTGTCTTCAGAAGTAGCAATGAACTTAAGTGGCTTATAAAGATGTATAAAATAACATCCTTTTACTAGGTTTTTACATTTTCTATTACATTTGCTAAAGCTATTTTCCTTATAAATAGGTGCATCCTGATACACTTCATTTTGTATCCATGTAGTACTCTCAAATGATTTAAAAAAAATTTTAAAAACAGACTACAAGAGACGAAGAAATGAGGAAGTAGACCCAATGTAGATCCTAAGGGCCAACTCTCATTAGAGCTTTGTGTTCTTGCTTGGTTTTAAGTTACTGGCCCAACTGCTCAGCTAATAAACATTTCCAGTAACTTTTTAATGGAAAAGATTGTACTGACTGCTAGCATAGCTGAGCAGTAAAAACCTGCGTGCAAGATGGCTCACACTGCACACTCTACAGCACCTATAAAGATTACAGGACTTTTAAATTTGTTTATACTGAGAAAGGTGGAGGAAGACTGTATCCAGCTTCATGCAGAGTACGGAAGATGTTTGTTCCTTCACAGAACCACAGTGCTTAGCCAGAAAGAAGCCTAACTGAGCTAGAAGAGCACTAAGAGGTGTTCTGTATGGCTTAAAATGAAGCTATGCCTTCCAAATTTGAAAACGTTGGCTGACTATTGCATTACACACAAGACACTGAAAAGGAGCTATGAAAGCCAAGTTGTCCTTGAAACCAGGCTTTTATGTTGCAAAATTTTTTTAGATACATACATTACTTACTGCTTGCAGAATTTTAGCCTTAATACGCACATAGCAGCCCACAAGTTCATAAGCATTTATAAAGCTATGTGTTAAACTTCTATTAGTACTTACAATAACAACACCTGAGCTATTAAATCTAGACCTCTTAAAACACTTGGAATTCATCAACTACAGGTGGTTGTGTCGCATCATGTCCTGTTGCCCTGTTTGGTTGGTTTTTTAGTTTGCAGAGTTCATTTGTAGAAATGTTGGCTGCTTCTGATCCAGGAGCTGGTTGAGAGATTCCTCCAGTGACTTTCAATGTAAATTTCTACTCAATTTCAGCTTCTCTTTGGTATATATCTACACTTTACACATAAATAAAGCAAAAGAAAATCCCACCAACTTTTAAAACATGGCACGTAGTGGTAAAATTGCTTCCCTTAAGTGCTTTCTTGCTGCCCTCAAGCTACAAGCCCTGATTTTGTCAAGATCACTTACAGGAAGTTTCCTTGTTTTATGAGACTCAGTAAGGATTATGAAAGTAAAAATCAAACCAGTCTTTTCTTATATTTAGATATGTTTTAATATTCTTGTACCATTCTTTAAAGATGATGGATAGAAAGTTTTTGTGTTAAACCTACCCAATTTTTGCTGGCATGTACAGCATCAGAGGCACAACAGGAGAATCTTCGTTTCCATAGATGATAAAGCCCATCTCTTTCAGTCTTCTCCTGAAATACCGTGTGTTCTCTGCTAGCTGCTGCACACGTGCTTTCCCTAGAAAAGAAATTTAAGGTAAGGCTGTGAACACAATAGTTCTAAGTCACACATATAACTGCAGCACAAGACGTCTAGCTCAAGTACAACTATGAATGTACCACTTGTGCTTACGGAAGTGTTAAAATTAAATGCAAAACAGTATTTGCAGTTTCTTCTCCCTCATGTAATCAAGGTTAACTACTTATTTGCTGATAAGGCTGTAGCTGAATGGACTAAGACAAGCTTAACTGTCAGGTCCAAATATTCCCTAGGTTTTCCATATCAGGTTCTTATTGAGAGGTACCTGGAAAAACAGGATAGTTACCTGCTTTTAAAGAGGTTCAAAATTTGCCTAAGATTCACTGATAAATGCATCTTGAAGAAAAGTTTGCTTACACTTTGACTAATTAATGGAAACATTGAATCAGCTGAGGCTGCTTGCCATGTTTAATCCTGCTTATATGTATTGATGGAAACTACTATTTTCCTTCTTAGATCTGCTTGCTGAGCTGACCATGTGGCTGCTCCCTAACTTCTTCAGTAGAAGTTAGCTGGGTTTGAATTAAAAAGATTAATTCTCATAAACCCACTCACTTCACATAAGCAGCAGCAGCCAATTTATAATACATTCAGCCAATTTCACATTGATTTTTTTTGACATTTGTCAAAATTAGTACACAGGACACTAGACAGCTCGTGTAATTTAAATATTCCAGCTATTCAGATACACATAGGACAACTCATTTACCAGTTCACTAAATTCTAGCCTAGCAGTGTACTACATTTCTGCATTGTCCAGAAAAAGATCTGCATCATTCACCTAAGCAGACGATAATGCATTTCTAATCAACAATACTCTAATATGCTCAACAGATTAAACCCTATGCCACTGATGAGACTACGATAGGTAACATTTATAATTACTTGTTCCTTGTCCACAGAGTATATTTCTGGATAACTGATTAACCAAACACTGCTTTCATCAGATGGGCGATTCATATCCTGAAGCATTAAATCTACACCAGTGTGGATCTATGCCATATAGTGAAGTTGGCTGCTAGATATTAATCATCTTTCTTTAAAGCTGTAGATAACATAAGGTGATCAACCAAAAAAGGAACATCAGGCCTCAAAGAAACACCCACACATCTATGCTCCAGGCCAGAACTAATGTAATTTTAAGAACCTACATAGGTTTCATTGCCAAGAGTATCAGACATTCCACCCACAACCATGCAATCAAAGGTAACATTCCCATTAAAGGCAAAGCATAAGAAAAAAAGGATGAAAACTGTTAAGTTTGCAAAACTTGGCCTATCGTTAGTGGGCAGGAGCTGGTATTTTAACAGCATTCACTGCCATTTAGGGCATCTCTTCTCCTCCTCCCTTAACAGCATTATTTCTTAATCTTTTCTCCCCCAGCGTTTCAGCAGACACCTAAACTCCTCTTCTCCCCAAAGCAGTAAGATTTCAGTAAGACACAATGGTATCTTGTGCTTATGAAACTTGTTTTTTAATTGGCTTACATCAAGATTAGATCCTCTAGTGGAGACCCACCTTCCTCTTATGTTATCACACCATTTATTTCGTTATTTTAAATACCCCAGGCTGCAAAGTGAAGTTGAGAAAAATAAACCCCTCAACAATATAAAAAGAAGCAGGCCTACTGCAAGATACTACAGATAGTGGGCCAAATGCTACTACTTGTATTTCTAACATTGGGACAATCAATAGAAACAAATGCCCAGACCAATCTACCTGCAGGAAAAAACCTACTATGGTACCTTCTGAGAAAGCTGCATCTGTTATGTCTACTACACAGAAATGCACAACTTCTGACAACATTTTGCATCAGTAACACATAATTCCATCAAAATAAGCA
Organism: Dromococcyx pavoninus; assembly: GCA_033558185.1. Taxonomy (NCBI): domain Eukaryota; kingdom Metazoa; phylum Chordata; class Aves; order Cuculiformes; family Neomorphidae; genus Dromococcyx; species Dromococcyx pavoninus. Next base: position 1,205,382 of record JAUMJL010000927.1, read on the forward strand.
TGAGATTTCACTACAGTGAGAGCAGTAAGGTAATGTACACAGCTAGCTACAACTTCTGTGATCAGCCCCTCTCCCAGGACCAGGAATGCAGCTTCTCCCATAATATATTCTCTCCCATAAAGCATGGAGTTTACAGTGCTTCAAGCAGAAGGAACTTCAGCACACCTTTATAGTTTTCAGTCACACCCTTACCCAAATTGCAGAGAGCCTTCCAGGCTAAAGATTAAAGAGCAACCTTAATTTGTAGTTGGCAGTTGCTTCACAGTCTTCCTTAAACTCTTTCCCATAAAGAGTTTATGATTCTAGATTTGTCCTTATAGATTGAAGGGAGCTTTGAGATATAAACAAATTTCATGCACAAGTCTTTCAGTTATCTAGAGGTATAATCACCTACACCAGCAACTAATAGACTTGGAAGACACTTGCCTTCTTCAGGTTTGTAGGACTCAAAAGCCTGTCAGCTTTTGCGCCACTCCAGAACCATCAGTCAATTTAATGAAATTATTACCTCTCTAAAAACTCATCACTATGACTACAACAACATTACTACAAACTTGAAAACATATTCAGTGGCGTCTTCTCACTACCCATCTGTCATTCCCATCTTCTGAAGAGAACTGTAGTTATGGTGAAGCAAAGCACCAGGAATTGAACCAGGGCACTGGTTCCTTGTCCTTTGCTTCCCTTTCTCCTTGCATCCTGTGCAACTACTCTCCTCTGTACTTCAACTTATTTAGCCCCTTATTCCACTATAATCCCTGGATTTGAAAAGTGATACCACAAGCAAAGTTTGCAATATCATGCAAAAACCACCCCGTCTTCAGCTCGATTAACATTTGCTGGTTCAGCCCCGCTAGTACAGGCTACTGTATCAGCGTGTTAATCTCTATGACAGATTTACCACATTTCCTGTGACCACAAAGATGAATCAAGCAGTGCCTGGAAACACCAGTGACTGAGTACCAGTGCTAATCCCATTTGTACCCAAACAATGCTTGAGCATTCAGACAGGACCTCAAAATCCCTTCCCAGCCCAAATACCATCTGAAGCTCAGAGCTCTGTCCACATCTGCTCCACCGTAGGCCTAGAAAGCCTGCCGAGGACTGCAGTGATCCTCCAGCAAGTTGGCTTTCTTGGCAGTATGCAGCTTAATTTCAAGACCATGCAAAGAAGGCCGGTTCTCACACCACCCTGCCAATTGTTCTCACACAGGAGTTGTGCAATGATTCTGGTAACATTCTTTCATCTAAGAAACTGGAATGTGATGACCTTAAGGGAGGGAAGGAAAGGGGGAAGAAAGGGAGGATTACTGGAACTGAGTTCTTCAAAAAGCTAGAGAACTAGAATCCGTTATCAGAGCAATTGATCTGAAGTACCTTATGGGTCCTGTAAATATCTTAAACTAGCTACTGACAGATCTACTCTGGAATTAAAGAATTAACTAACAGCAGCTCCTTTGCTTCTGTACCCTTTTGCAAGTTTACTGCAATCGTAAGATTGCTCTTGCAATTCAGTAAAATGCTTCTTTGCTTGTATAACTTTGGATATCGTTTAGTCTAAAGCTCTCATTTATCCTCTGAAGAACATGTTGCCATTTTATGAGAAGTAGAGGTCACATGGCACCTAAAGGAGAGAAACACTCTCCCTTTTATCCTCAACTCAGAGCTGTAGTTGTGTGGATTCAGCAAAGAAAAAAATGACAGACAAAAGAAATGCAACAGCTGCTTCTACTTGGATAGTTAAGATGGGCTGAATATTTATAGCTGACAGTTTGAGACAAGGAACATGCTTTTACTTGACATAACCTTATACCAGTCCAAGGCAGTCACTCTAAACTGGCACTGCTCATTTTCACACCAATATTAGTTTTACTGTATACCTTCAGTGCCCAATACATGGCACAGAGCTGCAGCCCTCCTACCCCAAGTGGTACTAATGAAAGTCACTCAGAGCTCCCCTCAAACCTTCACTCTAAGGCACTACCGGTAACATCATGGTTATCGGCTCTATATGGCCAAGAACGCCAGATATGAGCTTTTGCATTCATAAATCCTAAGCAACTTAACTCCCTGGAAAAAAACAACCCAGCACCCTAGAGAAAATGCTCAATTATGACTCTAAAGGCACACGAGATGCATATGCCCTGCAATCCCGGTGGAAAGTAAATTAGTATCTCTATCAGGATAAGATTCCCACAGACTGAGAGAATGACGCTTCAACACTTGTGAAGGCCTCTGCCTTAGAGGTCATATTGCTCAGACAGACAAAACTTATAATGAAAACACCATCTAGGAGATACTTAAGCAAATTTCTTCTTAAGAGAAATTAATTTCTTCTTGGAGAAGAAGTCACGTCAATACTTGCCACAGTTATCCGCAGAATAAAAAAGGCTGCATATTCCACCACATCAGATCTAAAATTCATTCACAATAGGTTTATCAGTGAGGCATTTAAAGAGAGCAACTCACCTTAATTGAATTTCACTGCTCTTTACATCACAGAATTTGATGCTTAAACAGACAGTCCAAATAGTGCAAGGATTCTCAGACAGCCCTTGGTTACAAGAGACAGTTTAATAAATGCACCACAATTAAGAATTTTTGCACAGCCAGAATGAACAGAGTATTTGAAAAAACAAATAGAAACAAATATACCCTTCTTAGAGCCAAGATCTGTGCAATGCCTCTATTCCATGTTAAAACAACTTGTCTTTACAAAGAACAGATGCCCTAGAATTTGTAGAAGTGGCTCTGACAAAGACCTAATACTTGTAATCTTCCTGTCATCTATTAAGGCTGATGAACTCAAAAGAAAACTCAGTTCAATCAGGATATATTTGTTATTCCTCCCCTTCTTGTGATCTCTAGGCAGTAATTGGAAAGCAACCACAAATCTGTCCTCCTAAACAATGCAACACTTCATCAGCAAGCCTTCTTGAGAAATAAAAGGCATGTTGCATTGTACACAAACAGACTACTGACATCAAACTCCAGAGGAGCAAATCAGCTTCTGATGGGCAAAAAAACCTAAGTGGGATCACTGTCACCTGGATCTAAACCAAACACACTTGGCAAAATACAAAGGAATCTATATGTTTACATTTTAAAGTGATTGTTATAAAAACTTTAAAGCAACATAGTAGGACACATCGTTTAAAATGGTTCCTAAGCAGTGAAACAGTTAAACGTATGAGCAAGCTGCAAAACACTCGTTGGTCAACAAATGCCAGTTCAATGGAAAATACGTCACATTAGATAGCTATCATGAAGTTACTACATATTGTTTCATTAACTAATGTTACAGTTGCTCAGGATACTACAGTTTAAATCTTCCAGTCTTAATTTAATATATTTTTTTGTTGGCAACACAGACAACAAGGCTAAACCAAGCAATTCCATGCCTTTATCTGGCATACCAATTGAAGGTTAAAATATTTGGTTTTAATGATTTAAAGATTTAGAATAAAACTCTTGATATGAGCAGATTGCTATTCAGTACATGCGGAATCATTCCCCTTGTAATATGTTTATTGCCCAAATTAGTCTCCAAATAAAAGATCAAGCTGTAACACAGTAAGGGCATCCTTAGTTCCAGTTTTCATTATGCAATCAATAAAATTCAAATATTTATTAGCAGAGATTTGTAAGAATTTTATGCTAACTTGTGAAGATGTATGCTCATAATAGCACACTGCCTCTGATAAGACTCAGTAGGTATCTAACAACAAGTACATTTTGTTAAGAAGACTGGCTGGAGCACGTTAAAGACATTTTAAATCACTGCTAGAAGGAAAGATGATCAGATTTTAATATTAAATTCATAAGATGAAAATACTCCATTAATGCTTTGCAAGATATTTATTTTCAGGCTCTAATGTATTTTGTTTCGCATTGTTTTTCAAGCTTGCGCCATCTCACAAACTCTTGTCAGTGCAAAAGTGCTGAAGGTGAGAAGCATTATAGTGCCTACTTACAGACATGCCCTCCCTAATTTGTGGCAGAATAATTCTCTTTGTATAGCTTATTACAGTTAAGTAAATGATTTCTCCTGGAATAAGTTTACTCTGACAAAAACACTACAGTTTTACTGTAGCAAGCACAACTTCAGCGGGAATACTTTGCTAGGAGGGCTATTGATTTTATAGAACTGTTTTCCTGGGCAGGTTTCTTGTCCTCTCCTGACAGCCACAATCTAGGGAATTAAAGTCTTTTTCCTCTCTTGTAGGAACACTTTACCAACACTAAACAAGGTTAAGTTTTTCTTTTTGTTCTTTCTTAGAAAAAGGAAAAAAAAAATCAAGCTAAGTAAAAGAATGTATTTGTTCCAACTAAGTGCGCATGCAGATTGCGGTAGCTCTGTGTGCATGAATATGTGCACTTGTATGTGTAAAAAGACATCAAATCAGCAGATCTCAACCTCATTTTTCAGGAAAAAATGCCAAAAGACATTTTATAACCCGAGCAGTAATGTTTGCTGACTGGTGCTAGTTACCCAAGTAGCCTCCATACCCTTGTGTGGAATAAAGAGAGCTTGTGGAAAGGGTGTGTTCCACCGTTGATCCTAAATGACAAAACCAACCTACAATCCCATTTTATGGAAATCCCTGACCAAGCAACTTATCAAGATTTTTAATCATACATGCACATAATTAAAAGATTACAAAACCAGCAGAATAGCAGACAATCACAATCCATTATGAAGACACAGAGAACAGTGACGCCATCAACTCCTGCTCCCCAAACAGAAGATAAGGTACATAAATATATCCTTTACAGAATGGATATGGACCAGGCTGCAACATTTCACAGTCACTTCTCTGAGAACACCAGCATCAATGACAGTGAAGATAAAGCATTGTTTCATTAACACAGATCGAGCTTTTTCTCCATATACCTTGCTATCAATGGGCCAAACAGAAAAGAATAAGTGATAATTTTCACTTCAAAAAGCCTGTATTTTCAGCCATTTCGAAGTGTTTAAATCAAAGTAAGCTGGTGATTAAAACTTGGTTGCATATATCATTCTCTAGAAGTCTGTTTCTTCAAGTCAGAGTGACATCAATATATTCAAGCTTGTAAATTTTCCACATTAAAACTGCCTTGTTTTTGCAAAGGCTTACACTTCCATTCTGTTTATTTTTCCTACATTTCTGTCTTTTGGTTGCCTGTTTCAGTGGAAGACTTAATTCAGCATACTCTGTTTTGGAAACAAGTATTTTTCAAGTCTCAACCAGGAATATTGTTCTGCTGATTTAACAGATTCTGCACTAAGCTTTCAGAAGCTAAGTGGCCTCCCAAGGGCTCATTATGTTAACATTGCCAAATATCTTCATAAGTCAAGTTGTTTCCTGGACACCATACTTGTAAACACCGCACCATTAAAAAAAATGCAACTGACAAGTCTTTTTTTGAGAAGGCATTGAAGCACTACTAGTCTTTTGCTGCCATGTTTTGCTTCCATGAATATGTTTTTCATGGAAGATACAGACAATTCCCCTCTTTGATACTTTGCCTGAAAACCAGTCAAGTATGATTTCTAAAAACATTTGCACAAAGGAAGAAAACAGCAAAATCTTTTCAGATTTGTTAAGTAGTAGAAAGGACAAGTGCAACTTAAGAATATCTGACTGGAAACAAGGATCAGATTTGAAACTAGGTGGTACCTATCTGAGGGCTATAGCAAGTAAATCGAAAACTAGATAATGAAGACTAAAACTTTAAACTAAAAAGACTGGAACATTGAACAAAATTGCAGTTCAACATTGATTAAATGCCAGCATTTTTACTTTTTAAAAAAAGCTGACACTCAGAAAGGGAAAGCACAATATTTTTTAAAATACTGAAATAGGTATTTAAGGACGTGGGATGAAAATATCTGCCAAAGCTGATTTTAAAAAGCTTGTAACATCATATCTCAGAAAGAAGACTCATAACACGAACTCATATCCCAAGGCAGAAAGGGGGATCAAGACCAATTTACATGCACAATCCCGCCAAAGGTGACGTTCATATATGCAACAAGAGAAAGGCCACTTCCTACAGCACTCTGTTATTTCAGCCTCAAAAAACCCACACCTCAACATCACAACAATAAATTAAAAAAAGTGATTTGCAACAGCTCAAAAACGAGAGGGAGATTTAAAGCAAAGTTTTCACTGGTTTCTTCCAAGAGATTATACAAGGAATCAGAGTGAAAATTTTATTATACATTCCATACAGATTTCTTATCTTGCAGAATACTTTTCTTATCTCATTGTATAATTCCAGGGACTAGGTGGCTCCACATGTACCGATCTGCTTCCTCTGCTTGCACATCTGTGCACTGTACTGCTGCCAGTATTTGCTATAAGAATTTTACATCCTTCCTTCAGATGCCATCTACAGATTTTCGTTACAAGTGTTCAGAAAACTATTATATGCAATTATACAATGTGACCTGGGATCACACAGATGCGTATTAAAATGTATTTGTCAAAATACTATATTACCCCAGTTTTACATTATAAAGCACCAGCTCACAAAGGCAAAAATGCCAAGAGAGCCTGCCTTTAAAAAAGTGATTAGAATAATTCCTTAACTCAGTGCTATTATACTACTGTTTAATAACTCACTCTACTATTCAGCAAACCAGTCAGAAGAGAGAAGCAGCTTGCTGGGTTTTTCTGCAGCACTGCTGGAGGGTTCCATGTTTAAAACAAGCTTGAAAATAGGAAAAGTTATTATGGGAAGAGGCTTTATGTCCATAGACTGGGGTCATCAGAGGGAGCGCGTCTTCCACTAGGGGCCACTGCTGCACAGACGGAGCCCGGAGCTGCCCACGAACACGGGGTGCGGCTCCTAAGCAGCAGGGAACTGCTGTCAGGATGCGCTCCCCTCCAAAAGCCAAGCCTGTACCGCACCACGGTACGGCCACGCTTAACTCATCCAGGAGACGCTAAGGAACCGCTAACTGGACAGCTGAGTCAAGTTATTTATTCTTCTGACACACTCGTGTGCTTCCCGAGTTCACCGCTCGGGAAATAAACTACAAATAACGTGGGAGGAGAAGCCCGGTTTAAGAGCCAGTGCACTTGAAAGCGTGAACAAGGAAATCAAAAGACTGCTTAGAGCTCATGTTTGTTGGCCATATGGCAGCAGCATTAGACAGGATTTATTTTAGTAGAAGTGGTAAGGGGTTGAATCATGGCCATTCCAAGTTAACCCCATGCCTATGGCTTTTTAACAAGACTGTTCACAGGAGATTTGCCTGGATTACAAGGGTACTGAGTATGGAGCCACTGTGCAGGTGATTGCAAAAATGCTCAGCGCTTTAAAGGAGAGAGGAAAACAGATTTCATTTAAAAAAACTGGCTGTGGTAAAGTCAAGTAGATTAAGAAACGGAAAAAGGAGAAAAGAAAAATTATGTCTGATGTTCTTGGCACTGAAAGATCTCTGAGAAACAAAATTTATGCTAATACCAAGTATCTGTCATTGCATTTGCTATTAAGTTAAACAATTCCAGTGGAGTCTAAAGGCATGTCAAAAAACAGCTGGGTGCATGTACTGTGTACTCATTGAGTTTATATATACTGGTGAGATTGAAGCCTTTGGCATATTCCAATTCTCTGGGCAACTTGTTCCAGCATTTCACCACCCTCATAGTAAAAAATTTCTTCCTTATATCTAGTCTGAATCTACTCCCTTTTATTTTAAAAACATTACCCCTTGTCCTACTACTAAAAAGTTTGTCCCTATCTTTCTTGTAAGCTCCCTTTAAGTATTGAAATGCTGCAATGGAAGCCTTTTCCCAAAATATTTTACTGTTCAAAATAACACACATTCCACAGTTTATTAATCTATTAATAGAAATGCCACATTGGTGGCCACAAAAGAATTTGACTGAATAGGCTGCACATGCGCTTCAAGCACCACAGAGGTAGCATTGCCCAACCTTGTTGCAGCCAATAAAATAGTATTTGTATTAACAGGATAAGTCTGACCTATTCCCTTGCCCTGATCTGCGTATTATTTAAACTGTAAATTCCCCAGAGCAGTCACGACCACTGTACAGCAGTGAGTACAACAATCTTTGCTCACGTCAAAGGTTTTCTGCAATATGGTGAGACACAAAGATGCCACAAAATGACACAGTAATAAAATCAGCTAAAATGGCTGCTCACTTGTGCACAGCCATGACAGTATTGTAATTATTTGATTAGTCATCTTTTGCCTCAAACAGCAGGCTTCATTATGTGAGCAGAGAAATACTGAAATAAGACACATGTAAAGGAGACCAGCAAGAATAAACATTTTAAGGTATTAGTAAAAGCAGTACTAAACCAAATTGATTTAAACTGAACCAATGTTTAAAAAGCTACAGCCTTTTTTTTTATTTTTACAGCAAAATCCCTTTTCTAAGATTCTGAAAACTCATGCTCTAAAGAGATAGAAACTAAACCATTACAATGCTACTGATGCCACAGAAAAAAAACCACAACAGGTTAACAGGTCCTCCTGCCTAAAATCTGGCCAATGTTGGCTCCTAAAACCAGCGTAAACCAAACATTTAGTAATAGCTGCAAATACATAAAGTGAGTAAATTCCATTAGAGATGTTTAGAAATGCTGGAATTTAGAAATTATTAATCCTTAGTCATTAAAGTGAGATTACAAATATAAGTCCAGAACTGCTGAGCTAGGAACATGTAACAGCTTGTCCATGGCACAAAACAGCCTAGTTGTCAAAAGAAGAATGTCCCCTCAAATATTGTTTGCTTACCAATTAGCACATTCTTTATAAGTTTAACAGAGATGTTCTAGATATGAGCATCGTTCAGCTCCAGACAATGCTTTGAACAGCTCCTGAGCTCTGCACAATCAGATCTGGAAGTACCTAATATATCTATATTCTGTCCAGGAAATGAGGCTCCAGAATTATCCTTGCCAGCCCAGGTCTAGTAGGATGACTACTGCCATGTTGTACTGGCTTGTCAAAGACAATCAGAAGGCATCTCCATCAGAGGACAAGTCAGCTTCCTTGACCACAGGTTGGAAATGCGCACAAGCAAACGGACATAAATCAGCTATGAAGCAGCAGGAATTGATATAATTAAGAAGTGTTAGTGCAATGAGGCCCTTCTAGGAGGCACCTTGCATGGACAATGACTCCGGAAACATCTGCTCTGCACCTCTCCCTATGCTCTAACAGCACTAGAAAAGGCATTTGTGGAATGTAAAAGCAGCTCTACAGGTTTATTATTCTCTGTGTAAAAATGCAATTGTACCAAGATGAAAAGAGGGTGTTACTGCTGTGGGAGATACCACTTTCACTTTTCACAAAATTCTTTAGGTTGGAAGACATGTCAGAAAAGAGCCCATCCAATCTACTTTGCTCAAGCAGAATCAGCTAGAACAGATCGCCCAGAACTGTGTCCAGCTGGGTTTTGACTGTCTCAACAGTGGAGACTCCACAACCTCTACAGGCAGCCTGTTCCAATGTTTGACCACCCTCATAGTTGCAGTTCTCAGAAACTCCTTCCCTCTCCATTTAATCCTAAAATTTTTTAAAAAAATTGTTATTTACTAGATACAGAAAACAGCTAAAATTACCCAAAATAATTCAGTTCTACCTTGTCATTTTAGCTGTCTCCCACAGTATTTCAAGTCTATCAGTTTGAAAGGCTAATAATAATAAGCACTTTGCAACTTTTCCTCATCAACACGTTGCACATAACAGACATGAGGCATCTAACCCAAATGGCTTGAAGCTGCTGAGGTATTTTGCCCGCAAAAGGTGAAAGCCCAAGCTGCCAAACCCCAGAATAACACACACATCCGCTTATGTACCCTGGCAGCCAAAGAATGAGTCAAGTTTGCCAGGGTACTTTGCTCATTTTACATAAAATGCTTGACTGAATTTTAGTAACAACTCAACATGGCTTCAGAGTTATTTTAACCTGTGGCCAATCCCCACATGAATGCCCAAACTGCCTAGCCACAGAAATAACAGGCATAGCAAAGCCAGGTTCAAAGCGTTTTCTCTTTACATCTAAATCTAAGATAAATGTTATTCATGCCACACTGTGCAAATATAACTGCAAGGACTCCAGCTCTAAAAATAGAAGTAGTATAGAAGTAAGAACTAGTAAAGAGTGGTATTACTGCTACCTCTGCCCAAGTAAGAAAGACTCAAATGCTTTGCAGAGTTAAGTTGATGACACTTTTGCAGCAATTTGCTGCATAAAAGGTATCAAAAGAATCTGGCAAGAATAAGCTTCATCATGGGGTTGCTCTAATTATTTTTTTAAAGCAAATTAAAACAGCAAATTGAGGAAATTTCTAAAGCAAAACCAGAAATGCGTGGCAAGAGAATTTAGAACTGTGTTCTGAAATAAAAGAAGCTCTGGAAGCAAAGACCAGCCACCACTCTCAAAAAATGAGACACATTTGATATGATATACACTCACAAGCACCTAAACCTGTCTTAAGACTGAAGTTATACTTTAGATTTTATGAGGACCAAACCTGCCTCTCCAAGCCTCTTGCAGATACCTTTGTTTAACAATCATATTGGCTCAGATGTGGTTTTGGTTTTTATTCGTTTTGTTTTTGTCAGAACACAGAACTGAGCCTGAATGTATCATATGATTAGGCAGGTTATAAGAAGTAATAATACTTTGGCTGGCACAGCAAGAAAAAGAAGTAGTTGCCAGGAGGACCAATTAGCTAGCAAATGACCTAACACCACTCCGAACTTTTACTTATAGATGCAAACTGACTCCTTGGCATGTTTTCAGAAAAGGAACCTACCACCCTGAAGATACAGAAACAAGTATGAATACAGTCAGTCCTTGAGAAAAACCCTTTAATCATCTGCACCATTCTTACTGTTAGGCGAGAACTACAGTAAGAGTCCTTGAGTGGTAAGGTACAATAAATGGTGGCAATTACACCTGAAATACTCAAGATTTCTATAGTCCCTTTTTCAAGATCTCCCTCAAAAGATTAATGGAAGTGATCTTGCAGCAAGAATTAGCTTCTGAAAACTCTCATGCACTATCTTGCTTTCTGAAATTTTCCTTTAAAGGTACACCTAACAGATACCAAAACACGCAAAAACTTTGTCATCAATGAGAGAAAAATCCATCACTTTCATAAATATATATTTCTTACTTTCTACCAATATGGAAATGAAGCCTCCAAGTCATTCACTGCAACCAAAAAGCTGCAGCCTTGCCAGAGCCATGTAATTTATCACATCCAGATGGTGTGCTGTCAATAAAGGAGGGGCTGTTATCATTCCAGGGCAGAATAATTACCTTCCCTTTGAACCAAGGACAATGTTTTCAATAAAAACCCAATGCTGTTTAATGCAACTTCCAGTCTGTCAGACTCCCACTGTGCAGCTCCAGATTTCATTAGACTCACAGAAGGATACCATTTGTTAAAAACATAGCACAAGTCTCTTGGAGAGGACATTGATGATGTGAGGCATTTTTGAATCTTCTTTAAAAGTGGTTTGCATAGACTTTTTCCACCACAAGTTTTACAGGGAAAGGAACTGTACTGCACTAAAATGCCACCTATCTCCTAGACCTTTTGAGTAAACTATGGTAGACCTTCACTACTCTGGCATGCACCTCATCTGGCTCTGCATTTTTGCATCTCAAAAGCAGGACTAACAACATTTAGGGGATGACTAAGAGGTAAGGGTTGTGAAGCACAGAGAATTAAAAGTTAGCTAGTAAATGAAGCTAAAGAACTGAAAGCTCTCTCTTCCAGTCCAAAACAACACTAGGCTGACGTTCCTCTGACACATCCAGTAACACATTGCAGTTATACTGGAGTAATTCAGAACTGTACCTTACAGTGTAATTAATCAAGTTACAGCACAACCAAACGGGACCTTCACTTTAAGCAATGCAAGAGACTGGATGAATTCACTACACTAAATTTCCTCTAGAGCTTCAAACTCTGCCAAATAAAAAGCAGAATTAATTAGAACACTAAAAGCATTTTCTGAGTCTGCTTCCAAGCCAAATTCTGACTTTCAGCTTCTCCTACCCTCAACAGTACATGTTTAATGAAGTGGCTAAGAAACACATCCTCTTTTCACAACACCAGAACATTTTGTTCATCTTGGAAAGCCAGAATAACTATCAAGCCTGGGAAATTAAAGGTGAGCTGCAAGCCCAAGTGTGACCATTTCCAGGAATTATATGTAACAGAAAAGAATGGAAATGTTCATGGAGTTTTAGTTGCAGGATGTTAACAAACATTATTAAAAGACTGCTTAGCGCAGTTCACTCTTGATTGACACTCTCACTAAAATCAAATCAATCAGCACATTATTTCTACATGCAGCAGTTGCCTAAAGGATGCTACTCAGATTCTATTATACTTTATATGTGATTCACAGCCTTAGAAGGAAAAGATATTAAAAAAAGCATGACAGAAGAGAAAAAAAACCACAAACACCACAAAGTGAACAGCATTTAAGTTTTTTCACAAATCTCAGCTGAAGTACATTTCTGCTCATCACCTCCAGAAGATGCAGTCAGCAGCTGATTGTTTACCAGGCAGAAGACACCAACTAATAAAAAGAGGGTACAAGATAAAGCACAAGATCTCTCTGTCTTCATAAGCAGCATAGTTACATTCACAAAAAGCTTCACAAGGAAAGAATAAGCTGTCTCCTCTGTATGAACAAGCACGGGTGGCTCTTGCCTTAGGGTCCATCCCCACCAGAATGTCAAATATCACTGGAAAATCTCTTGTTGTGTTTTCTTAATGAGTACATGCGGTGCAGACATAACACAACGGAGACAGCAAATAAACTTCCATAGAAACAGAGATACAGATCTATGTTTACTAACACTTAAAACTCTCCTTGGAGGTGAAACATCTCTTGCACCTATGTAGTAGCCTTCAATGGAGATTTTGTAGGCTTTTCCCAAGCCCAGCCACAGGCAGGACGCAACTGAAGCTGGGTGTGCAAAGACGCACACAAGAGAGAGTTCGATTTTCTTGACAGGGTAGAGGCTGTTTGTTTTCCAACACACACCAAATAGTCTCATCTTGATCACGAACCATTTATACTGTTCGTGTTTTGTACAATATTGTTCTCTCCAACCCTGCTGTATGGCACAGTACACTCAAAATCATTTTTTTTGAGGTCCCTGCCAGCTATAAAGCATTAGTGTTGCCACTGCTATTAAAGGTACTGTAATGAGAAAGTAGTGAAAAACAAGTACATGTTGCATTGTCAGAAACCAATCAATCCCATCAATAGAGCTAAAGGCAATTGAAGCCATTTGTCCTTACACAAAGAAAATATATTCAGAACAACCGATATTAACTAATGCACAGTACATGGAAAAATGAAGTCAAAGAATGCAGGCTACACTGCAGCACAAATATCAACTGCTAATTATGTCAGCACTTACACCAGGGCACAGCCAGACTGTTGCACGTTCAGCACTCTCCTCTTGATCAGCCTCCTTCTCCAGTAAGTGACTGTAGTGATGTCTGTTTCTAATTAATACCATATCAAATCATGTAATACACTGCTCTACAGACAAACATGTCTGAACAGTATAGCTGTAGGTTTTACCATGACTCTCCCTTCTAGTTTGCATTTTAGATTTCCTAATTAATCTGATTTTTTTAAAGCCGACAACTGAATCAACCTGTTTTATTAATTGAAACACCTTGCTCTGTCTTACACACAGATGGATTGGTATCTGCATTGAGATATAAAAAAATGAAATGGGGAGAAAAACCTACAAAACACACACCAGGCACCAATAGTCAATTTTGCTGACCTTTATAAAGTAAACTTCAGTACAGTTTTTGGAAATAAATATTTTTAAAGGCTCCACTGGTACACAACATCGTGGGTACACTAAGTAGCATTTTAAAAAATACCAATAGCTCAACCGTGGAAATAATCAATGTATTCTTTCAAGTGTCTCTCATTTAAAATATTGCTCAAAACCAGGAACAACATGCAACTCTTTGGTACATCCAAAAGACAGGATTATTTGTAATTTAATATGGAAACATTTCAGCTGTCTTAACACCAGTATAATTCCTACGCAAGTCTGGCATGCGAGACATGCCACATATTTGTCACTGAAGCGCGTGCATTTTTGTGCCCTTACATGTGGCCCATCAGTTGATGCACTGTACACAACATTACCCCTTCCCACACATTCACTCTTAGGTTGCTGAAGAGATTATTGGCCCTTTGAAACTAGAGCTTTTTCATGGGACAACTTCTTTGTTCTACAATGCACCATACAGTCCTGAGGAGTTCACAGCTAAAGCAATACCAACAGCTTAATCTGCCTGTAAGTAATTTAGCAAAATGCTAAATGTTTACATTTGTCAGCCTTTAAAAGAAAGAACCACTGGGTTTGAAGCAGTAACTTTCACAAGGCTTAACACTTGAGCTGTAGTGTCTTTCCCCCCTCTGATTTGACAAGCTGCCCTTTTCCTCTGTATAGATAAGGAAGTGACACACAACAGGAATACAGAGCCATTAGCATCTCAGACTCCCTGTGTGATAATTAGAGGAAATTATTTGCTGACTTCAAGCAGTCTTTGAAGTCTGCACAAGCACTATAAAGAGACGAGGGAAGGATTATTCAGCAGGACATACATCCCCTTAGGCCAGCTTCTGCAAAAAGTTCTGCTGGAATGATTCTTCTCTCAAATCCTGGAAACACCTGTGCTGCCAAAAAACTTCTGGTTACACACAACGTTCAAGGACTGCCATGAAACCGACTTTGCATCTCTGTTTTATTTAAGACTAATATACGAAAACTGTCATGAAGCAAGCATCACTTTGCAGTAGTCTGAAATACTGATCAGTTTGCATTAGTGTGGGGGGGACTCAAACAAAACACCCAACCCCAAAACCTGTGTAGCTCTTCTATTTAGAAAGCTAACCACCATTCCCATTCACATGTGCACAGGCTTGTCTCTTATGTAAGACAGCATATAAACTAAAATAACTTGTATTTTTTATTATCAGCAGCTCCCTCGTTTTAAATATACAGAAACTACCAAATAGTAGATCCATATTGCATAAATCATCTGAGTTAACCATGTAAAAGAGAACCATATCCTCAAATGCAAAGGCAACAACTTGTAATTTATTCCAAGAACTCACTTTCAGGGGATAAAGTGTAATATAACCTCTTGCCATGACTCTGCATACTTAAAATGAACTGTGTATTAGAGCAACTTGCTTTTAAGACTCAGGAAAGTCTTAAAACAGACTGCTGGTTGCTGATACCATGAGATTCCTCAATGACAACTAGAATTTAGCTGGTAATACTTTTCTAAAATGTTTTTCCAGTATTAACTACAACAGTATATCAGATCCAAGTCAGACACTGCAGAAATAGCCACTGTCTCTAAAGGTCATATAACAGAAAGCAAAAGATCTTATGCTTTCTATTTGTGTTCAGTGCAACTCTTCATAGGAAATCCACCTAGTTAGAGGTAGGAGGATTTGATGTCTTCAGTGAAGAACGGACCTTTTCCAAGGTGAAAACCAATTTAACAACAAACAAAACCAAACCAAAACATTGCCTCCTGTGAATGGCTGTCAAACACACAAGCCCGTTCTACGTGAAGTAGAATTCAAGATAATGCCTGGTCTGTTAGAACTGATAAAAATCATCCACTAACACTTTTACCATTTAAGAAGAGTGAGAAAGTATGAGCATATTCGTGTATCTAAAAATCAGTAAGACTGACTGAACACATTGCATATGCAAAGGATTGCATAGGAGCAACTCGATTCCACAGTTGCGTTATGCTTAACCTCCTCTGATATGTTCCAAGCCCTGTCTAACAATGCTGCAGTGAGAGACAAGGCTCATGAGACCCAGAAGGGCATCCTATCTCCAACCCCACAAACCATCACAGTATTTTTCCACACAGAACTTTTCCAGGGGCTGAATTTCTCCTGAAAGCAACTTAAATTCTCTGTAGAGTACCATGGCTAAACAGAATAGCTATATAGTCCTGTGAAGGAAAGTGAGAAC
This sequence comes from Dromococcyx pavoninus, assembly GCA_033558185.1. Lineage (NCBI taxonomy): Eukaryota > Metazoa > Chordata > Aves > Cuculiformes > Neomorphidae > Dromococcyx > Dromococcyx pavoninus. Next base: position 1,221,419 of record JAUMJL010000927.1, read on the forward strand.
AAAACGACACTACCTGTTCTACTTCACTCTGACACTAGCTGAAGGACCTGCTGAGGAACAACAGCATTGCCTGCAACAAGTAATTTCACCCTCCCTGGAGAAGCCAGAATGCAATTTCTGAAATATAATTTACAAGAGCAATACTTTTAAATGATTGCTTAGCTTTTATATTTAGTTGTTCATGTTTATTTATAGCCTGTTCTCTGTATGTTACATGGTTGACATTAATTGCATCCTAACAATTATGATTTACAGTCATCTTTATTTTGAAGTTGAATATAATAAAAAGCATTGGTTCAGATGAATCAGTAATTTTAAAGAATGAGATTAGAGCTATTCCTCCAGAACAAAGAAATTGTGTTGTCTGGGTACACATATTAGCTAACTCTTCATACTAATTACTGGGAGGACTTGCAGGATTGGTATTAACACTACCTACACGTTAGCACATACAAATTGTGTATTACCACAAATACACAGTCATGATAATAACATTCGTAATAATTGCAAAGACAACTGTACACAGCCTGTTTGACAGCCATTCTTGTGCCTTGCTGAGAAGAAAGGGAAAAGAAACCTGTGCTAATCAGACTATTCTGAACTAGGTATAGGCCCTCCACCATGAAGACGTCAAAAACATGAAAAAAACCCTTTACGCAGTTTCAATAAAACTTAACTTGCCAAGTTAATGGAATTTTAGAGAAAAGCACACTTAAAAATTTGTTTTCTTTTCATTATGATAACTCGGACATTGGAACTTAAAGTACATCTTTGTCCCTAAAAATCTCAAGAATAACACAAAGCATCAGTGAAGACAAGGCAGAAGAGAACAGATTCAGACCTTTGTACAACACAAATAGGTTGGCAGGCCTTTATGGCAGACTGAAGCCACAAAAAGAAAAATATCAGGAACACATACAAATACCACATTTCTTTACAAGCTAAGGAATGTGCAAGCTTTGACAAAGCATATTATATAAAGGATATTTATAATCTACTTCCACGGAGACAGTTCAGTAGTTTTACAACATAGCAACAAAGAGTGTGAACTATATTTTCCATCTGTTCTGTGCAGACTGTTATTCTACAATGAAAGCCAGTATCAAAGCTAACTCTTCTTTGGGTTTTAAACAGCAACACAAGAGGGTAGAGAAATGCTCTTTGCCTTTGTAGTACAAGAAATGATGATCAAGGATATGGCCTCTTCATGTATTTCAACCAGAAAGTGTTACAAATAACTTACCAGGCACCTGGCTTTACTAACCACCTTCACTAATTGTAAAATATCACACAGATAACACCTTAAAGAATCAGACAGGTTATCACCTCCAGCTGAACATCTGTCATGAGAACAGCAAATCAGCCCACTTGCACATTTTAAGACAGTTATAGTCAAAAAGGAAAGATATGGTCAGTCTAAAACATGAATTCAGTTTCAGAGAAAGAAAAAAAGCCTTCCATGTCTAAACTTCATTTTTAGTGGTAGCATAAAATCTCTTCTGAAGCTGCCTCCTTCAAAAGAGATAAATAACACTAGCATCTATTGTACTGTTACATATCATTAGTACAAGTTCTGCCATGCTGCTGCTGTTGTTAGGTTGGAGCTCACCCTACACTATATGGCATAGATGTGCTCTACATATATAGACCATTAGAAAAAGCACAGGAAGCCACATTTCCTTTCCTGGAATACAAAAAAACTATAGTGCACACCCACTTTTCCAAGAAAAAGCCAATGCTCAATTTTAATAGGTCTGGTCTACACAGACAACACTGGAAAGACAAAGGTACTTGAAATGCACCACGAGACGTTACTTCTAGAAAAAACAGGAAAAATGCCACTATGAAAAATCTTCCCGAAGTCTCCCATACAAACCTTCAAAATACCCTTCAATCTCCCTGAATACATCAAACGCAAACCTTAAGCAATCTTATGTACACCACCACATAGATCTAAGACTGTGCCTGAGCAGCAGTAGTTTCAGCCACCACTCCAACAAATACTATTACAATAGAACTATCCCAGCCCCTGGATCCTACACACATGCTTGCCAGAACACAGTGCAATTTTCCCAGTTTACCAGGTATCTACAGAGCTTCCATGAAGACGCTGTTAGGCAAATCCTTCACTTCATGATGAATTGTCAAAAGAATTAATCCTGAACACAAGACAAACACTTGTAAGGGAATATTTTTCTATCTACATGGCATCTTCGGAAGGTCTCCCTTGGTACTAAAATTTCTAAGTTAACTACATACCAAAATCGATGGACTCAACCAAGATATCAGGGCACAATCTCCACAATCAATAGGCTATAAACTTCCTCCTGATGGATAAAATCCCATAACAAAACAATAGCCTTCCTCTACTCCTCTACTTCGCTCAAAATATTGTGAAGGAAGCAGGTACAAGTATGAGGTATTATAAAAATCAGAAGGATTAAAATCCATTAAACATGAAAGCATACAAAGCAGGTGATAGCCAAAGCTCTGTTAAGAGCAATGAAGAGTAACAGCCACACATGTATCACTGCATGCCCTCTGCTAATAGATCAGCAGCAAAATAACCAGTTTCCAAGTTGGTGGCTTTTATTTAAACCGACAACCACAAATTTCACCTATACTTAATGTATTTTACATACTCTTAAAAAAAAAAGCCATTCCTATGGTTTGCATTAAAAAAATCACTAAATGTTAACTCCAGATGTTCCAATAACCTCAGGATTATGAAAATGAATTCTACTTCAGTCCAAGTTCATAAACGTTCGAAAAAGTAATTTTTTCCACAGGGAATATACATATCTAAACTTGCAATAGTACCACTACAGGTGTATTAGTTTTCATCTGTAACCAGTTTTCCATTCCTGAATTACACAAAACCTGTTACATAAAACAGTCATCAGTAAGGAAAGGATAACTAATGCTTAAAGAAAGTTTTTAATTTCATTGAAGTATATTCACTGCAAAGGCCTTCAAACACAATCTCTAAACTTTAAAAAAGCTAGTGTATTTGCAGCTTTGGGTTTTATTTGTGTGTTTCTGGTTGAGGATTTTGGCAGGTTTAGGATTTTTTTTTAAATAAATAATTCAATAACCCACTACAATAGTCTGAAATTTATCCTGGAAATGCACTGTATTTATATTAAAGTGGAAGTAAGACACTATGATTTGCAAAGTCTGCAGTTTCCTATGTATGTTGATTTACATATGAAAAAACCATTTCTTATCTATACATTTCTCCTCTCTAATCTCCTACCCCTCAGCAGCTTCTGATCATAGAATCATCTGGTTGGAAAAGATCTCTGAGATCATTAAGTCCAACCGTACCTGTCCCCTTACTAAAACATGTCATTAAGAAACTCATCTACCTGCCTTTTAAACACCTCCAGGGACGACGACTCAACCACCTCCCTGGGCAGCTGTTCTGGTACCTGACCAAGCATCTATCTGTTCCCCTCATAGACCCATTCTTCACAGTGCCTCTGTTGATGCTGGAACACAAATCAGTTGTGCAGCAACTTATGGCCTTTTCAAGACCTGCAGGAGAGAAGCTGCAAATGTTGCTTCATCTGAAAGAGGTGGCCACCATTCAAGACAAACTTTGCTATTCCAAGCGTACCCATGTGAAGCATCTAGAAGAGAATTTCAACCTTACATTAGGAAGGACTTACACAGGTGACTGAAGCGGCTTATCTGCCTACCAATGGATCCAGTTATAAATTCAATCCAAACTGTTACTTTTGCAAATAATTTCAGTACCTCCCATCTTTCAAACGTCCTTTTTTATCTCTGTAAGCAGTTGACCACTGCTGATACTCAGGGCATTTTGGGTGGTTCTGTTGAGCTAAGACATTGTAACACTCCAGAAAAGGAAAAAACAAGAAGAGATGCAGTGACAATGCAAAACTAACAACTGAATTACTCAAGAGTTTTTGTTTTGCACAACAGTATAGGAACAAAGGCACACAGTAAGAATTCCCTGTACTGAGCAGCCATCAAGGACAGTTTTCTTTGTCCATATTTAACAGCAATAGACACACAATCCTGAACATAGTTTTGTTAAAAAAACCCTCCTTTATAAAAATCCTGTCTGTGGAGACATCTCTAGCTACATGTGCATCAGAGTGGAAATCTTTATAAACCTGAGAAGATCCAAGACATTTTTAGCCATGCAAGAGCTACCTTTGACAACTCTAGGACTCACAAAATCAAACTTGGTATAGAAGAATTAAGGTCTGTTGTGTCCAGAAAAAAAAAGTGAAGCAATTTTTTCCGTCTTAAATTTCAAATACAAGAACAGTCTTCAGAGAAATATTCGTAATAGAGTATAGTCTGTACAGTTTTACAGAAAGGTTATTATTTATCAACAGTATTAACACTTAAGTCTGTCAGTATCTCTTATCCTGCCATTAGCAGTATGTGCTGCAATTCACAGACTGGACAAGACATTCAAGTACTCAGCTTCTGAGCAGTTAGTCAGTAACTCTGTTGACTGTTCTTTGAGATACCAGCTTCCCTGTGGTTCCCTCATTAGCTGGTCATAAACAGATTTTTTTTTCTTACTGTACTTTACTTCAAATTTCATATCAAACCAGTGTAGCAGCACGAGGTTATACAATATCCATAGACCTTATCTATTCTTCTGAAACTAAAAGCCAGTTCAGCCAAGTAGAAAGATCTGTATGCCACAGAAATCACAGGCAATGAGGTAGCCGTAAGAAACAGCACAAACTAACTGCAGACAGTTAACAACCTTCTCCCTCATTCCCCACAGCCACATCAGCCACTGAAGTGCTGCTCTTAGCTATAAAATCAGACGGGAAGTGTGTAAGCGCAAGAACCAGTATCGGGCAAGAATCAGCTAACTGGTCACATTCCATGTCAACATCTTAGCATTTTCTAAAAGCATTACTCCTGAAGCAGTTAAACTAATGCTCAAGTTCTAGCACAGCAAGGCTTGATATTCAGTGGACGAAATATACCTGCCAGCTGTTAAGTTTCTAACTTTTGGTTAGAAATAGCCAGTAATCACCCTAGTCTCCAAAGAGACAAACAGAGCTAGGACATGCATTGTCTTACCTGCACAGTGAGCAAGGCTGAGGGGTGGGATTTTTTTGACTATCCTACTCTTTGGCAAACTTCAGGAGATGGCAACCATAAACACACATATTCTGGCCAAACTGAAGAGAACTAAGCTCCGTAAAGAAATGATGGCAGGAGCACAATGAAACACATTCCACAAGCTTGAGATAATAATTAGATCCTACACAGAAGTAAACTTTGACAACAACTGAAAATGTAAGGTCCTATGAGAAGTTAGCACTTACTGTGAACAGGCAGAAAAAACCTGTCATACAGACTACCTTCAACTAACACTCTCTTGGTAGAAGGATCCCTTAAGGGATAGGAAGAGTGAACACAATAGTCTTAAATACCTACTTTTCCTCAGTGGTACTAAATGCTACGTTATGGAATAATAGTTTCCAAAGGTCTTTCTGTCCTTCAACATGACTCTGATATACCTCCCAATATTGCTACAGAATTCGCCTACCTACACCAAGAACAGAGGGAGAAACAGGACGCTGCAAGTGTGTATGTGCTCTTTATTGTTATGTCCTAAAATTAAGACTTTCCACTCTGGAGAAGCTGGTTTGGTTTTGGGTTTTATTGTTTGTTTTTTTTCTTTGTTTGTTTGCTTTTATTCTTCAAGTAAGAGGTGTATGTATGAAGTCACTGAGAAGGCAGCATGTGAATTTTTCACAGAACAGAGTCTTCATACATCTTTTTGTGACAACCACGATCCATTCCCATAAGAGGGCCCCATACAACAACAAGTTTCTCCTGTGACACCAAAAGATAGCCAAGAAGTTCATCTCATGATAAAAGCTATAGCCTGCAAATTTGTCACCATGTCAGAGCTGCCGACATCTGCCTGTACATCTGTTATAGCAATCATACTTGTCCTAAGACTCTGCAAAAATTTCAACAGAAAGTGTTGAGCTTTCCCATGTTTGTAAGTTGTATTTGGCAAGCAGCTCCTGGTAGCCTGCCACCTGGAAATACAGTGAGGTGGAAGAGTAGGCTTTGTGCCTGAAAAGGCCCAAACCCTGGAGGCCTTTTCTCTGCTGCAACTTTTATAGACTTGTTTTTCCTGCATGGCTCTGTTGTTCAAGGATCCTGGAAAGATCAAAGCTGTACACATGAAACACACAATCATCTCTACAATGCCAGGTCCCGAACAAGGAGTTAATCTTCAGGCAATAACCCTAGAAAAGACAAGCCATTTCCAGTAAAGACTGAGGGTACTAAATATTCTGCCTCCAGCTCTTGGTACACAGTTATTCTGTAAGAGTACCACATTTCTTTGCACAGAATACTTAGTTCTGGAGATGTTAGCTGCAGGGCAGATAAGTTCTCCACTGCCCATTTAGCATCTAAGTTTGGCAACACACTTCTACAATACAATATTAAGCAGGCCAGTAGGAAGGCAAACTTGAAAGTGTTAAGAAACTTCCGATGTATTTTACTGGCTTTTTTTCTTTTTTGAAGTCTCAGTGTCCATAGACAAGCAGCTAAGAACTCTTCGGAGCTGCTAGCCATCATGAACATGAGAAGCATGCATACTGTTAACACTTTTTCCCCTCACACAGCCAGCCTTGTAACGACAACTTTTCCAATAAGCCAACAATCAGGCAACAACCTGAGCATTAAGAAAAGCTCACCAATAGCAAAAAGAAGCTTTACACGTTGATTTATCCTGTTCTTGACAAGTGTTGAGCTAAACCCCACTGTTGAAGCTAAACTGCAGCAGAACCTGTACAATCTCATTTAAAGTCGTCTCAAATCTCTCTACTAGCCATATGCTCTCAAAACACTGGCATGCAGATTTTTTTCAGATAGCTTCTTCCTTGAAAGATTAAATCTGAACTATCTAAGGAAGTTCATTAATTCTGGAACATTAGCAAACACCTGCACACTAGGACTAAAGTACACATTGTACATTGTCAAGATTGTCCACACTTGGGAAGTTGTGGTAGATCACCTGCACTGCTGTGAGATAGCATGAGTTGATCTGGTGCCAATCACATTTCACTCACTAAAGTAGGCAAGGACAGTAGTTCAAGTGGTCTGTGAGTCCAATATAGCCTAAATATACCTGCACATAGTTCACAGAAAGGGCTTCAGTTACAGACTGTTGCTTGTTTCCAAGGAAGATAAAAATATTTATGTTATATGCACTTCACAGAATGAAATTTTGACACCTCAGTACACTGCAGACACTATTGTAATCCTCGTATTAATTTTCCTATGCAGAAAAATTGCTGCAGTTGGCAGGGCTGATGATAGGAAGTGATGCTTATAGGGGTCATTCAGATAATTTCAAAGAACTCTGGCCTAGTAAATCTCACATGAAGAACCATAACTCGGTTTCACACTAACCCAAAAATGAAGTGTAAATCACCTCATTTGTGATAACTCCTGTTCAAATGCTTTATCTTAACATTCACACTGAAGTACAGCATTTTAATCACACTACTACTACTAACATGCTAGACAGCTGCTACCCAGTATTTATTCCTTTCCCCATAAGAGCAACACAGTAGCATACTGTAGAAATGTGGCACTTCAAGGGCTATTAAGAGTAAAAAAGCAAGCCACGCATTTCAAATCGAAAGTAGTGTAAGAAACAAAGAAAAATGAAATCACTTCAACAAAGCCACATTCCTAGTTTTACTTCTGCTACAACAAATCAGCGTTTAGACTATCAAGATACAGGATGACAGCTCACACCTGAACAGAAACAGCAAGAACCAGAATGTTATGAGAACAAAGCGAGTGTACAGTTACAAAAGTTTAGGAGCTCTTGCACAACCACCACCATGTTAATTAAAGTCCAAAAGAAGAGGCACTGAAGAATTGTCACATTCCAATCCGCAACACAAAGGGGACAGCTCTGCTAATGTCTGTAAACACTCCTCAAAGCACCAAAGGCTGCAAGATTTCTCCTGCTCAGCCCAGGTTAAAACAATTTTTCTGGAGGTCTGCCATGCTCTGTGGGAGGGAGGTAGGGGTGCAACAACAAGCTGGATTTAAAAGATCCCCAGCTGGAAGCACAAATGCAGAGAGTGATGTTTAAAGCTGTCAGTCCCCTGGAGAGAAGCAGGAAACTCTCTTTATGACCCCCAGAGTATTTGTTTTTCCAACAGTTTCCCAGCTCAGCTTGAGATTCTCAAAGGCAGCAACAAAAAAAGTTTTCACTTTGCTCAAATTAGTTTTGACAGGTCCCCGGGTTCCCAAGGTGATAATTGAACACCTCATTAACAAGTGCCTTATTAGAGGAAATTCAAATGAACTGATTTTAATGCTAATTGAATGTTTTCAACCACAACCTGCAGAATGAGTATTTATTTTCCCTTTGGAGTACAACAGCAGCCACTTGTGGATCTACTGCTAACAATGTCAAGGTACAAGCTTCATTTGTAAATACACTATAAGCTACTTAAAATTCAATTCCAAGTGATGTAACATGGCGTATTCCTTCATTACTGCTTACATTTTATACTTGCACTTACTTGTGGCTTTTCTTTGAAAAGATAAGGAGAAATTTACAAGATGTCAACTTGAAGAAACTTATTGATTAGGCAGCTGATTGAACTACTGAGGTTGTATCTTCACTTGAGGGGCTGATTAACTACACAAAGGTTAAAAAACTAATAGCAGGACTTTCTGCCCTAGAATTTAAGCAGACAAGGCTTAGTTTTGTTTCCAGTATGCTTCTCCATCTGCACATTAGCAGTATAGCAATGGTCCTGTCTTATCAATAGCTCAGTTCTCTCCCAACACAGCTGTGCATTCTTACTCCCTTTGACAATAATTGGTTTACCTATAATTTTTTTTTCTGATTTAACTCACTCAAGTTTGCTGCATACAGCATTGGCAATACTAGAAATCCATTATTTTTTTTTTAAGGTTTCCTCCGACTAGGTTTAATCATCTACTAGCCCTTCCCAGCTGAGGTGCTCAGATGAGTCAAATGCCAATCAAACAATGTGCAGCTAACTACCTAGCCTTCAAAAGTTAGTTATTCATTTCCAATAGTTTAGCAGCTGGGATGGCCTATGCAACTGCTATTCCATTGCTTGCAACATTACAGCTATGTAGAATAATAATACAGTGGCTCAAGACAACATTCATTCAAAATTTAAGTGCCATCTTGGGCAAAGTCTATCTACAACTTACTCTATACGTGCTACGTATGGCACTGTGATTGGGTGGGGATATTTGCCTCCTGAAAATGAGATGGAAGACAGTAAAGTTGTTACTAATGTCAACATGTATAATTACTATTATTGAGTTCATGTCCATGGAAGGAAGTAGCTCACCTCTTTTGCAAGCCATTAACACTTTCATTCAAACTCAAAACATTCCTAGATTTAAGGCTCACCTTCAGTTTTTAATATGCAGAAGAGCAAACTAAGTTTCACCTCTGAAGGAGGTTAACCAATTCCTAGACTGGTTTCACCTTGTGTGTTTTGATTTGCTCACATCTCAGTTGGGTTACTTTATGATTTTCTTCCACTTGACCCCAGGATTGTTATCAGAGCAACAAACAGGCTGGGTCCTGAACACCAACAAACTCCAACTGCACAGGAGCAGCAAGGGTCACATGGCTCTACACTACAAGTTTCCAGAACTCCATTCCAGAAATCCATCATCTTTGTATATACTATGATGCCCCCAAATCTGCCTATTGTGTTTTTATTATTATTGTTTAAAAAAGCCCCTTTACATACAAAACTATCCGAAGTTCATTCACCTTTGTGGCCCAACAGAGAGAAAAAAGTGGCACCCACTAAACTTGCTGACAAGCATCTGCAACATTTGCTCCTTAAAGATTTCAACCATAGTGACTTTAAATTGTAAACACAGCTCCAAAAGTTTGCTTTTGTAGAAAGGTTTCTCCGTCTCTTGTACACACCCTACTCTACTAACTATCAAAGCCAATTGTAATGCTACGTGAGATACACACGTACGTTGTCATTGGAGTTACAGGATGGCATTCTGTGTGCTCAAGTTGTTCACCACTCTTGAGAACAACCGTTTCTTCGAAGAAATTCTCTAAGTGATAACAAATCAAGAGTGTTTTGTTGGCCTTTTAGCCAACTATGTGCAAGAGAAATAATGCAAGTAAAATAGGAAAGACATGCAGCATTGAGCTAGTAATGTAGAGGTGTTTCAACAGCAGTACTAGAAGCACTATATCAAGACCCATAACATGGCTCTGTGATCACTTTGGCTGTTGGAGTGTTTTTTTTGCAGTCTGGATGAAGGAGCTAGTAACATACTTGTATTCATATATAATCATATTCTCATAATTGTCTTTAGAAACACTAAAGCTTGCTAGTCACTTACATGCATAAACAGTAGAGCGAATTAACAGATTAATTTGAACAGAAATCAAGACAAAAAGACAGAAACTACAGTCCCAATTCAGGCAGCACATTTGCATGCCATCCATCTTATATTCTCTATAAGCAGCCATTCAGCTTTTCATAGCATCTGTATTTTGTCTGTGCTGCCTCCTATTAATATCTTATTTGGTCACTGGCAGCTTGCTGGAATGATCTGAAAGGAGATATTTACTTTTCCAGGTATGTAAAATTTTAGTAACTACAACACCTTATAATGTAAGTTTGGAGCCTCCAGATGTTTCATTAGATTTAGAAATAACCTGAAGTATAAGAGAGAATTAACTTATTCTTGCATTCATCTTCAAAATTGAATTGCTTCCTACTACTTATTCCTCAGCTACAGACCATCTCAATCTGATATCACAATTTCCATAGAGGTTTCATGAAATGGAGGACAACTTTTACAAATACTGTGTGGTGAACAGAAGCAGGAAGACAAAGAAGCCACAAAGGCTCTTTTCAAGAAAACATTCTTGAAGCCATTAAAAGATTTAGCTGTGGCCCTAAAAACAGGGTTGGGTGCTAGTTGTCTACTGTTCTGATTCCAGCTCCAACTCCTGTACCCTTTTAAAACCATTGCCCTGCCTCAGATTTTCCTTTGACCATTAGTTCAGCTGGACTAGTTTAAAACCAGTGATTTTTTTTTGTAATAAACAGTTGATTCAGAGGTGCTTACCCAGTTTAGCACCATCTGTCTACTTGTCTTCCACAGTTAACAGCTCTTACCAGCACCACTCTACTCCACGTTTACTTGTAATAAAGCCAACTGCAGGCAGTGGTCCTCTCACAGCCCCATCCATAATTCCAAAGAACCCAAAGAGAAGTTTTTCAGACAAATCCCTCAAACAAGAACAAAAACCCTTTGTCATGCTATCACTAAGCAGCTGCTCAATTCACCCAACTAAAATTCTGCCAATTTCATCCACAGAAAATGCCTACAAAGTAACATTATCTCTAAAGCCTAAAGGCAATTAAAAATGCACAACTGGGAAACAGCGCTGTGCAGAAAAACTCAGCAGTGCTTTCATGCACGGATCATCCTATGAGGTGCTTATGAAGCTATGAAGGCTGACTTAGATGTTTAGAAAGCCAGTAATACTTCCTTGAGATCTGCAGCTGAGAAATCCTTTCCACATATGAGCAGACAGGACTTCAGCTATCCAGCTGTTACATCTAGCACTTTCGAAAAGCACTACAGTTTGTATAGAAACTGGATGTACAGAGGCTTCTTTGAAACAACAGCTTTCAAACACCAAACACACTTCTCCACAGAAAGAGTGGGTATGAATTCTGGTACTCCTTCAAACCAAATTAGTAGGATGTAGCCTGACATGCATCTTAAGGAACACAAAACCAAAAAAAGGCCTTTTAAGATTTTTTTTTTCCAAATCGGTTCCTGATGGATTTTGCTGGCATAATGGCAGGAGAATAGTATGGATCAGAAGTTGCTTCCATTCGCCTTGAACAAATATCACACTGTACCCTCAGAAACGGACAAAAATGCCTTAAATTTGAATACTGCAAACAAATCAGTTACACATTCCTTGCTTCCCATTTTATTAAGCAAAACAGATACTGGAAGAAATCCAAAACAAGCAATACCTGAGCAGACCACAGACTGTTCGCAATCATCAGGTAGGAAGAGCTCAAATAGTCATTTTTAAGACGACTGCAAAACCCAGCTCTTTTGCACAGCTTTTCATGTAGTTTGAAGTTTGATTAATACCTGTTCTCAAGAGCAGCACCGGGGACAACTCTTGGCTAGGACAGGTATCTCATGGGGATCACTCATGAACACTCACTGCAAGCACAGGCACTGGCTCCTGCCTGATTGCATTTGCCTCGCTGATGACTTCTCTATTGAAGAGCCACCAAGACTGACTGCTGGCACTAACTCTGTTCTCGGGTAATGTAGGCAAACATTGAAACCTGTTATATGAGAAAAATCCTTGAGTCATTTATTCAGGGAGCTTTTTCACTGGAGGAGTTTTATCTCAGGTTAGTTGGTCAGATATCTCACGTTCAAAAGCAAACACAGTTCCTCAGCACACACCACCACCTCGTGGCCAGATGCCCAAAACTGCCATTACTGAATATATACTGCAGTTTGAATTCTAAGATCCTCTGACCTGAATGCCACTAACAGACCCTCAGCAAACTACACTGTCATCCTGTACAAGCTCCTTACAACTGCTTATTTACCTGCGAAGAGGGAAAAGTATCCTACATGCAAAGTGTAGTACCATTTCGGTTTCAAGGTAGCTTACACATCAAAAGTGCAGGCTATTTACTTCACGCTGTAATTGAAGGAAACTGCTTACCTACTAGGCAAATGAAACAAGAATTTGTATTTTTGACTTTCAATGCATTGAGACTAGTACAGATTTGCCCTTTCTTACTTTCATAATTGTAAAAGAAAACTACGACAATAAAGATGAATACGCAGAGTATCTTCTCCTGGTGCAATAAGTCTACTGATCTTAAAAACTGCCTTTATCTCCCCAAGTAAAAAGGGATTTCAGAAACATTCCCGTGTTTAACTGGGGTGCAAACAGTATATACCAGAGATGCAAAAAGCATTGCCTCTGCAATAAGCAGCACAAAAGACTGTAAAAGCTACATAGCAAAATACTCTGAAAGTAATCTAAAAAGTGGGGCAAATAACAAAGGACAGACAATGGGGAAGACAAAGAAGGAGGCTAGAAAAAACAGACAGAAAACAAAAAACAATGAAGATGATACTGTGTCTTAGATAAGGCTAAGATGACTTACCTCTAGCTGGAAATTCCTTATTCTGTTATTAGGCTGATCTGCCAAGCAGGATAGTAAATTGGTTTACCGCTCCAGAAATTCCAAGTCTACAAGTACTAGCAGATAATTTTGAACACATCCATTGCATGAATTATCTGTCAAAGAGGCTCTGTTTGGCTTCCCGCTTCCACATGCTTACTGTTAAAAAGACTTACCAACAGTTGTACCATCTTCACCCATAATGCACTTCATGGAGGTGATTATTTGCTCCACAACAGGAGGTGACATCGCTGTTGCATACACAGCACTGTGAGAGTATGCCCTGAGGTAATCAATTAGCTCCTAGCAAAACACAAGAGGCATCAGACATTGCCTTCCCAGCACACAGAAATGCTTTTTTGTTGTGTCTAAATCACACAATAAAGCAGGCCACCCACCACAAGAAACATCCTTCAGAATGTCCTGGAAGAGAACAGGTAGCTCAAGGACTGATTTTACAGCACAACTAATAAACAGTTGAAGAGCGAACAGCAGGGACATGAGAACCTATAGATATGTCACAGGGCAAGAATGTGTGTTGACTGAAGATAAATGCCTAGGACAGCCTTGTATAGCTAACACCACCAGCACTGGAGTGCCACAAGGAGTTTGCACTACTCAAGCTGTGTGCAGGCCATGTTTCGCTTATAAGAGTGGGAGTATAAAACAAATGGAATAGTGGGAGCAGGATCCATAGGTACTTAGGTATCATGCTCAATATAGTTGTTTCCCCACAAAAGTCACCAAAAAGAGGAACAGGTCACAAAATGTTTTCTCCAATTTATCAGCACAATAAAATGCAGCAGGTCTAATTTAAGAGTGCGAGAACCTCAACCTGCCCCTCCTGCATCTCCGTGTTAAACACACCTGTTACATTTATTAGAGGGAAAAAGCAGGTTATAAAGGAATAAAGGACCAACATGCCATAGATGTAGGCTGCCTGTTGTTAACTGTAACAAAACAACTCAAATATTCAGGCCACTCCAGCAAAACATTACAAAGACCAGTGTGAATGCCAGGACAGATTCTGTCTTCTGCTACCATAAAATTAATAATGATTGCCCTGTAAATAGCACAAGCTGGAGACATTCTAGAAATGCACAGAAGTGTTCAAATTTTTGTTGCTGCCAGCCTGGAATCAGAGTTAAATGAAAGGAAGTTGTAAAGGCACTTTGAAATAAACTAGGTAGGAAGATTTAAGGCTTCTTACTTCCGAAGCAGCCCCTCAAACAGGAGCTAAAAGACAGCTGCGAAGGACTTTCAGCTGCTTCACCTTACATTAAGGGAGTTAGGGCCACTAGCTCACTACCTTTGGAAAAAGACTAACACAGTGCTTTCTTCTCACGAAGATGTCAGAGTAATTTTAATCCAACCGTAGTAAACTCAAAGAGGAACATTTGCAAGGCCCATCCTCATTTGGATGGGCTGAAGTAATTGTCACTAGTAGTATCTGAAAAATCATTGTCCCGGTAGGAAAATAGTAGAATTTTACTCTCAAATGAAACTTATATCACGATATGAGAAAGGGGACAGGGACACATGCAATTGTCTACATCATCCTTCCCAAAAGGAGGGGTTTGGCAAAGGCAACACTTTTCTAGCGGTACTTTCCAGCAGGAAAGAGTAAGTAGCCAAAAAAAGGGAAAAAAAAACAGAACAGGAGGAAGAGTCTTTTTAGAAAGCAAACTCTTCAAGTCCAGAGGGAATCAGTTCTACCAGAGTAAAATAAGGGGATTTTCCTCCAAACAGGATAAAAAACGTAAGCTTTTGGCATTTTTCTGACAAGACTCATTAAATTAACATTAAGAAATCCCTGCTTCCTGGCTCTCTGCAGTTACTAAAAAGATATTATACCACTATTGTACATTCTGCAAACCAGGATCATTGCTGACCATGTCAGAACTATACAATTATGATATATTCTACTAGAGCAGACTTTTCTGCATTGCACAGGCTCTCACTGTACTAGAAAGTATGTAAAATTATGAAACAAATGGACAATCAAGATACTTGAGAAATAGATCAATTTTGAAATGCTTAGTGAAGGACACCACCACCAGCCTGAAACAGTCATGAGATCTCCAGCTTTTTACCTTCTTGCCTCCAATGTATCCTCCAGCAGCTCCAAAGCTTTTGGTGAACGTTCCCATCATAACATCGACATCTTCAGGACTGAGTCCAAAATACTCCACTACACCCCGGCCACTGGGACCCAGGGCACCTATACTATGAGCCTCATCAAGGTACAGATAGGATTTGTACTTCTTCTTAAGGGCAATCACTTCAGGCAGACGGACTATGGATCCCTCCATACTGTTGAAAAATAGAAATTCAGTGTAAGTTCATTAAATGGTTGGGGCCTCCTGATAGAGCCTAAAGTCACTAAGTTTTCTTTTCCTCACTCTTCGAGTTATTATGAACACATAAATATTGCTCGACATATCACGTTCTGCAGAGAGATGAAAGATTTCTCCTCCTTACAACTGGGACCCAGATATCTACTTTCTCCCTGTTTAACATCTCTGGAATGTTGACAAGTAGGCTAAATAGTAACAGCAACAGTAAATTAAAGCATAGGAATGTGTTCAGTTACAATTTTCTAGATTATCTCATTTTTACTTCCACCCTAATGTCAGTATTCTGATCTGACATTCACTTACCTGTTTTAAGCTTAAGAACTGACTAGGTTTTCATTAGTAGCACTCCCAAACATCCCATTTTGTGCTGGAAGTCACTATGACTTAAATGCCTAACACAGGTAAGCCTACTACATACTCCTGCTCACTCTCAGCAAAAACATTCAGTTTGCACAATTCCATTCACACTAGCATCATCTAGTGAACACAGAAAGAATGGAATGGACAAGCAATTTAAGACCTCAGCTCTGATTGAAATAATCAGCTTAGGTTAAGTTATTTTTATAACCTAATCAGGATGTGGGAAGCATTGTGATAACACCAGTCACAGCTACAGAACTAGCAACAGAAAGTCCAAGATGTGAGACATACATAGCTCAATTTAATTTGCAGGTAAGATTAATGAAATAACTGTGAAGTGACAATATTCATAGTTTGATTTGGCAAAGGAACCCAAATAATAGCTAGATCTCATGTGGAGAGTCTTAGGAATACAAAGAATAGTTTGTACCTGTATATTCCTTCCACCAAGATAAGAATTTTTTTCCAGGGCCTCCGTGTACGAGGTTGCCCATGCACAATAGCATCTTTGAGCAGCTTCTCCAGGCTTTGCATATCTGCACCAGAAATTACTGTTAAATGGTACCAAAACAGCTACTAGCTTGAGCTTTGACATGACTAAAGACAGCAATACTCCAGAAACGCACAAATTGCTCCAGTTTGGAGGACAGACCATACATAAGTCAATAAGCATGGGCCTCATCTATCTGCAGGCCCATAGATGAGATTAAAGGGAATGGGTGACTGTATGAACTCCAAGGAAGAATTTCACAATCCTAAGCTAAAAGTACAAGTTAGAGCATTAGGCAAAAACAGCAAATAAGGAAGGAGGGAGGCAAAAAAAAAAGGAAGGTATCTTATTGGGAGGAAAAGAGAAAGCAATTTCGGTAGTGTGTCGTTGTGGACAGAAATAATGCAAAAAAGAACAAGAAAGCTCAAGGATAATTAACCAAAGTTAAGTAGAAGACAGACCAGAGCGCAGGACAAGAAGAGGAGCAAGTGTACTTTTTTAATGCTTTGTTTTTAAATTGAAGGGACTGGAGGTGTGGAACAGAAGCTACTAAATCAAAACAGAAAGGGAAAGATAAAGAATCCTCGGTGTAGGAAAGAGGACAGTGCTCAGCATATCAGAAGTTAAATATGTGAAGTTGTTAGTAGAAATGTATTCTGAAACCTTACTAGCTTTGGCTATGAACATTTGACATGATCCTACGAGACCTGACTAGGTGAGCAAATAAATACACATGAAATCAGTCCTGAAAAAAAACCCGAGGAAAGGAGTGCAGATGACAGGAATCAAACCATAAAACCTAAAGTGCTGAGCAAGAGAGATATAAACACTAAGGCAAAAAAAAAAAAAAAGCATCAACAATCCTGAAAAGGCCTGATAGACCAGGGCAACTGTAGCAGTGAGAGAAGCTTGTGAACTAGATTAGAAATTTCTCAGCAAAATAGATCAGTTAGACTGTTAGAAGACAGCTAACGTTCAGAAAAAGACAAAAACGAAGAAGTCGGCAGTGGAGTCCCTGCCTCCAACAAACCTCTAAAGGAAGAAAGGACAAGTTTGGTGCAGTTAGGGAGAACAACAGAATATAAACTTCTGCTCTTAGCTTTTAAGACGAGAGGGAAAGAGTGGGAACAGTGGGAACAAGGTCTGACCTTAAACTACAAAATCAGGTAGAAAAAAAGAAAAGATCGAACAAGGATTTTAAGGGGTTTTATTTTTATTTTTTTTCCTTCAATAATTTCTAAAAAGCAGAATATGAACGAAGCCATTGACATCTCAGAAAAATGAAGCTAACTAAGGCAGCACAGATTATAGTAAGAGTAGGTCTGAGAACACATACATAACTATGAAATGAGTATCATCTTTCCAGGCCAAGATCATTGCTTGTATTTTGCCTTCTGATACTAATCTGCCACTCCATGCTCTTTCTCAGATCGCTGCCACCACCTTTAAGGTTTCTATTACACAATATCCCCCAGTCTTCACCATTGGTAGTTTGTACTCCATTCTCACAGATCATCTATTCTTCCTCATCGCACCACAGGTTCTAGATTCTTCTCCTTGTACCCAGACCTACGTTTGTCACCACTGTTCTATGAAATTCTGAAACTGGATGCAATGTTTAGAAATATGTCTATACAAATGCAAAAGTTGAATGCAGAGCTTGTGAACTTGCTCAGCAATCAAGATTTATGAAGAATTAAGAAAACATAATCACTGAATGTTACAGTAAGTCTACACTTCAATAAAGAAAATTATTTAAACAATAGAGAACAAGAAAGAGAACACAAAAGAAACAATAAGCACAGCAAATGATCCCACTATTAAGTAGGAAGAAGAAAGGAAAAAACCACAGCCACCCAAGCTTTGCAGTCACCACCACATACTTCAAAGAGAGCAAGAGTCATCGTGATCTTGGAGACTTAGGAGAGGCTGAAGAATGAAGGTAGCAGCTTTACTAATCAAGAACAACCAGGTACCTCTTTCACTGAGAATAAGAGAAGGAAATCTATAGTATTTCTAAGCTGAAAATTATTTCAAATACCTCCTTTGGAGGAAGTTAAAACCAGCAAAGTGAAAATTCTGTGCATTTTTGCAAACAAATACTTTAAGCAAGTTAACTCAGTGAAATTAATCTATGCTTCACATTCAAAAAATTCCTTTTGTACTACACTGTACCAGTGTATGGCTGTCTAGTTTACCCAGAACATGTGCATTTATAAGCTTTTGTTACAGCAGGTTCATGTCAGCATCTGGTCCTAAAATTAAGCTTTCTTATCCTCCAAATTGTAATCTAGACCACCGTAACATTGCATTACTTTGTGAAACAGACTGTTAGAATAGTCTAACCATGCTGAGCTATCCAAGTAACAAGAGGCCATGTTAAATATTAATACACATAGACTTTCCAAAAAGCATCACGTTCCTCTTGATATGCAGAAGATGTAAGCCAAAACAGCTTCAGGGTAAAACCTTATTAGTTGAATCTGTACATATCAAAAAATATCCAATTCAGGATGATTCAGTTCTCAGCGGCAGCAGTATTTTGACCTTGCAGGTAACCAGCAATTGATTTCCTTGCATGAAATTGGATTTCCAAGTACTAGAAGACAGAATAGATTGTATCTGATCTATAGCATCTGCAGAAAGTCCACCATCTGATACTTACTGTTGTGCTTAAAGATTCGAATAGTTGCTCCTGACAGTCTTGCTCCCAGCACTAGTGATGCATGATTCAGTTCATCACTCAAAATCAGACAGCCCTGAATTAGAAGGGGAAAGAGGAAGATATTGAAAAGATTATGTTTCACAGCCAACCATACAACACCTTTCAGCTCTGATCTGCTTAGAAATAATTTAAGAAAAAATTCCAACATAAATGCAGCTAGTCCAGACAAGACTTGCTAAGAAACAATTTGCAGCCTTACTATGGCAAATAGAAATACACAACTGCTGTTAACTGAAAGAACCACTTAAGTTGCACTCTCCCCAGGAGTCCTACAGCTGAATCTGCCTGAGCATCTCCTGTTGACTAGTACTCATCCCCCCATGCAGCCAGGTAAACCGGAGCAGAGCACCTTGGCACAGTTCACCCAGGAAGTCTATAGCAGTGCTAGGAAACAGGCCACCTAAGACCAAGATTAAAAACCTTATCACAAAGCTGCACTATTTCTTACACTAGGAGGCAACCACTGACTAAACCTATGTGTGCTCAGTGGTACCAAAGAGACTAATTTTCTTTAATGAACAGAACTATTAAGTACTTTGTAGATAGAAGTAACAAACAAGAGGAAGTAGAAAACCAAATTGCAAAGTGAAACTGAGAAGTTTTCTGAGGGACTAAACATTACACTGAATTTGTTTACTTTTTCAGAAAAGAGAAGATAAATCCTTGGACAAATATCAAAACAGGATAATGTCTGTTTTGAGAGCAGCAATGATTTCAAGTCAATAACTGATAGGCTTGAATATTCAGCCACATTGTTATTGCTATGGGCTATGGGAATACATATTGGAGGATTAGTTTGTCAGAGAAAAATAATATCTCAAAATAACCTTGGCCAACTCCAAGTGCAGCAAGTCTGCTGCAATTCTGGAAGTGACTTTAAGGAAAAAATCCAGAAAGCATGACAAGATGCTGAAGATTTGACACTAAACACACGCTCATTCTATGTTTCTCTGGTTAACAACTGGTGAAAGAGAAGAGTCAAGAATGCTTCTCTGCAATAACAATTACTAGAAGGGACTGTGAAAAGCATTGCCAACAGTTGCTCAAGGGAGTGTCACAGACAAGAGGAGTATCTGCTCCACAATAAAGGAAATTTTCCACTAGAATTGCAATGTAGTTTGAAATATTCTACATCCTGGGAAAGCTTGAGACTGTTTTTTCCCAAAAAAGGCACTAAAATCTCGAGTGTTCGAGCTGCTGTTACAAGGACTCATGCTACATACTTCAGAGACTTTGGTATAAGAAGCACGGAAATCTCCATGGAAGCGTTTGCTCTTTGGAACTACTATACAAGACAAGAAGTAGGCACACTACATCAGAAAGCACTGCTGTTAAACACTGCTATATAAAAAAAAGAATAAAAAACTAGTACTAGTATCTTCCTTAAATGATAGAAAGTAGGAAAAGTGACAGATTAAAATAAAGATAGGTTAAATAAAGACACATATGAGCTTTTGGTAGAGCAAGAAAATTTAATGAACAGCCACTTTCCATGCCACCCCTGCCCCGCAACAGAAGAGGGCATTGAATTAGATATAATAAATTTAAAACTGAAGAGCAAGTAAGGAGTCTAGTATTGTCTGCCACTAGAAAGAGAGCAAAGTATCAAAGAAACCATTGGTAGAGTACAGCAATCACTGGTGATCGTATCTAAAACTGAGTGCTGCTACTACAGTGATAAGACTTCAGCTGCACTTATCAGCAAATTTATATTTGAGAGAGTCTTCAGGAGAAGACTAACACTAATTGGAGATTATGTTATTGGTAATTAGAAAAACATGCCAGTGAAGATCAGACTTACCAGCACATCCTACAAGGCAGAAACTGAAGTGAATGTCACATTCTACCACAAAGTGCTGCATACAAGAGTTGTGTAATTTAGTCCTGAGCACCAAATTTCACATACCAACTATACAAGGAAATGAATGTTTTCTTAGAACCAAAAAAGATCCTTTAAGCAGCATTGCTCTAACTCCATTATCTAGCTCCTGTTAGTCCAGAGCTATGATGAAAAGCTCTCTGCTAAAGGCATTACAGAATGCTGTTATTAACTAGTTATAGTAACTTCACTAATGACACTTACTCCAAAACAGGCCAGTTTCAAAGTCTAGCTTACCCTTAAATGGTCTGACAATTTCTGACTATGTAATCCTCAAATCTCACGTTATCTGTGGTTCAAACTAAGCACACTTGGCAGCGACTGCACTAGGCAGCTGACACCCTGGCTGCCAATAGCGGGTCTCTCCTGCTGAAAACTGCCTGGCGCAGAAGGACCTGTTTTTAGTGAAGCTTTAACAGTGCTGAAACATAGCTTCCAGGATATACCAACTATACTTATTTTCAGCATCTGCTTAGTAGATGCTGCTGTTAACAAGGCAAAGCTAGTAAAGATCAACTAGGTTACACTGATGAAGCTCTTGAATTCCTTTTGCTGACCAATGCTGACCAGATTATGGGGTAGAGTTGGATCCCAGGATAATCAAATCATACGTGTTGCTATTCAACAATGATTCAGAAATAACATAAACCAAGTGCTTAAGGATTTCACAGAGCAAAATCAGAACAGGTGGTCCAGTATTACATATCAGTAATTTTATTACAATGTTTTTTAAGCTAATTAAGTTGCAATACATGTGCTCAGACACGATCTAAATAAAGACTAGCTACAAATCTTATCAGTGACTGTTAAAAGAAACTACTTCTGGCCAAAGGCAGATGCCATTACTGATTATATTTGACAAACCTTCAAAAACTTGTGTTCCAAGCAATTTCGTATCCGAAAATATATGCAGGGCGCACAGAGACACAAACAGTACTGAGAAAAAAAAAAGAGCCCAAGAGTTTAATGAAGCATGGGAATCTCTGGGCTTTACTCAGTACTCTATCAAAGCATTGCCAAATACACTGTGCACACACAGCCAATTGTGTACTGGGTGGTGCCAGAATTCAGGATTTATGTGAGTTCTGTTTGCAGAAAATGAAGAAATCAAGAGTGCAGTGAGAAGCAAATTCAGGCAGCCACAAAAAGCATTTAGTGAGTGTTCTGAACGGGGAAATAGTTCATTTGACAAGAACTCTTCTTTAGAAGAGAGAATTTTCTGTTTGGAGTATTCACCTGAGCGTAAGGGCACTTCTGGTGTCAGAAGGCAGAAACCTCTTACTATATTTGAAGTGCACAGAACCTATGTTCATTATTAATACAGTGCAGGCTGCTGTATCCATTTATAAAAAGTAAATGGTCAGGCTACCTCCATGAGAACAGGTATTTAACATACCTTTGGAATTTACTGTTCAGATTCTCTCAACAGCTGTAAAAACTGTTAAAGTTCAAACGCGAAAACTAAGCAGTTGAGTGAGATGTCTCCAGGGTATTCTCAAACTATTGAAGATATACAGGGGGATTCACATATACCAAAAAAAGATTGAGTAACTCGTAAGTACCAATAACTCATTACTGCAAACAGACAGAAGTCTACTTAAATGTATGTATCTGACTGTGTTCTGAATTCAAAAGGTCTCAGAAATCATGAAACATTTTTTCTGTTGAAGAGGAAATCAAGGAGAGGTGGGAAGGCAACGAGCAGAAAAATGCAAGTAAAAAATATGTCAGAAATAGCATATGTTGTTCAAAATCATATCACTGCAGAGGAATTTGACTCCAGAAAGACTAGTCTCTCTGATATAGAAATTATAGAATATATCTGATATTTCATTATAGAATACATCTGATACTTAAAACTTAACAGACCAAATAAAAAGAGGCGTCACATAGACAGCACTGCTCCACTGTTACAAATAAAATAGCATGGGGAATACACTACAGCTAGTAAAGAAAAGATTTACCAGAAAGAAAAGCTGCTGGGAAGAATAAGGCAGCAAGTTTATCATCTGTACAAACCACAACTGGGAGAATTTACAAAGTGATCTCAGGAAGTAGAAAAATAAATGGAATAAAGGGAAAATAATTCACCAATAGAGGGACAGAGAACCTTTTAGGCTAGTAGTATTAGGCTAATATTGAATAATTTTTGAGAGAGAAAACAGTTCCAGTAATTGCACTATTTTGCTTTAAGTAAGAGCCAAAAAACCATACATTTTGCATCAGAGATGTAAATAAAGAGCTCTTTTCCACTTCATTATGCGATAACCAAAAATACCATAGTTTGAGATGCAGGATGCTCAAGATGCACTGTGTACTGCTTTATGGGGCACACAGTAGACATTGCCTTTGTCTTGTTTTTCTAAAATAGTTTTTCTAGGATTTTGTTCCTTCAAAGGAAGGACTTCTCAGTTGTCGCTCAAAGGTAATAAATTCTGTATGTACTAACGTGCAATTCAGCTCATCTGTGTCTCAACTGATACGGTCACTTATTGTCTCAAGAGCATCAAAATACCTTCAGCCAATTAGCCTGTTACTCAGATATATTTCATACACTAATGAGTAGCCTGAGGAAGCAAGTCTTAACATGCTATGCACTCTCACAGAAAGAGGACAAGATCTCCACTGTTACCGGTCCCATGGATGCTGTTTACCACAAAGATTTTTGCAAAGGTTAGAGATGCATACTGTGACCTATAGTTTCCAAAGAGAATATCTGCAAGGGTTGCCACTGAAGAAAACCAAACCCAAACAAACAGCATTTAGAAAACACAACCAGCAGAATCTTTGTTAGATAAGCTTTTGCCAGTGACTTAAGCCATACCTTGCCAACTAAAGCAGGAATGTTCATAGAGTTGGTTGCAAACCCCATTCCATACGCCATTGCAGATTCCACACCTAGGAATCTGGCAACTAGCTTTTCCAGCTCCTCATGTTTGTCCAAGTTTCCTGCATATAAAACAAATGAGAAATTCAGAATGAGAAGAAGCTTTCACTATTGCTACATTCTACAAGAATTTCCACCAATCAGACTTCTCTTTAAAGGCCCATACAGGAATACTGAAAAAAAAATACATAGGAAATCATATGTAAGTCAACTGCTGCGCCACATAAACTAAGCTCAGCAAGTCAATTTGTCTTCACTAAAGTAAAAGCCTCTTTATTGATTAGCCTAAAGTTCAGAAGCTGGAACAAGTAATGTTTGAAAGACCTGCAATCAGATTACACACTTTGAAACATACATTTGGGTAACAGCCTATCTTGCTCCAACTTACCCATCTCCTGCCTAGTGCTGCACACCCCGGCTCCATATTGGGACAGAACTTTAGCTGCTGCTTCTTGGCAAGTCCCCTCCTTCTGTGCAAATCCGAGGTAGTTATAGGAACCCATATTAATAATGCCCGTTATCACTCTCCCCGTGTACCTGTGTTTTAAAAACACCACAAATTAGAATACCCACAGTTTAAAAAGTTAACCACACCAGAAGATTCTTATTTCAGTTTCCTGAAGTACACACAGAAATGTTAAAAATCAATAGAACCAACCACTAAATTATTTCAGTACTGACCCTCCTCAAATTGAAGCAATCAGTGAAAAAGATGCTTTTCCTATGTTATAGTCTTAAACTATTTCCCACAAGAGTTTACATTAAAAGGTGCATTTGTTACCATACTTTACATTGCTTGAGGCTTCTTAAACTCCTTTTTTCTCCTCTCTGGTGTGTCCCTCCCTCTATCCCAAAAAAGTACAACTTTCTTTCAATTACAAAATAAGAGCTCTGGACCAATTAACTTGGCAGCTCCTCATGCATGATATCCTTTATCCACAAAGAGGAAACACATCTGGCACTGCAGACAAGGGGATTAAGGACGAAGTTTAGCAGAAAAAAGTTTTAATTATTTTGCCCTTGAAAGTCAAGGACAGAAATGACTGGTTTCACCAGAAACTGTGCTGCAAACTTCTTCACATCAAACTTGAAGTATGTCATCTCCAATTTGTAAAAATCCCATTCCTTGCATTTATGATTTTGTTTCTACAAACTACTTCAGTTCTGACTCAAAACAATTGTGTTAAATTCAGTTTTAAACAGCAATGTTTAATTCAAGTGTCAGGACTGATTCTAAGTCAATGCAAAGACACAAGTAGTAATGCAATCCAAAGTATCCACTCCAGATTCTATTATTTTTATTATAGGCATATGCCCATGAAATCTTAACACAGTCAGGAGCCTTAGTAAGTAGCAAAAAGATTATACACAAATAATCACTTTGGTGGCCATACATGTTTCAAAAGAGCAAAATTCCTTGATTCAAGCCACTAGAAGGCTCAAACCAAACACGATTCACTGTTCCTTTAACCTCACAGCCTGCAACTTGCTCTTATAGACCCTTCACTTAAAAATAGTTGCTGGAAGGTTTTTTTCCATTTTGACTCACGTGAACGTCCAGTTATAGTCATGGGAAACTCTCTCCATCATGTCCACTTTGGCCCCTGGCACACTGCAGATTGGACGGTTCCAGCTGTCCCGAATGCGCATGTAGAGGTTTCTGTTGTAGAAATTTTCGAAGTCCTGGTACAATGGGACAAAGTCCTGAAACACATCAAAAGCACTCAAAGTGAAAGGAAAGTATATCAGTTACAACAAACTAGAAATAAGAGGAATATGTTGTTTCTTTCATTCAAGTATAATTTACAAATAAAAAACTCCAAGAAAACTCAAGAAAAAAAGTTAAGAATTTTTCATCACAAGCCCTGAAATCAATTTCACCCAAAGTGGAAATCTGTCTGTCCCAGTGAAAAATTATCTGGCCGCAAGACAGCAGCAAAACTGAAGAGATTCCTCTGCTATTGCAAAAAACATCTGCTAGATGCAATTTCCAAACTTTTTCAACCTGCAGTGCCCCCAAGATTTCCTCAAAAATAGGTGCTTATTTCTACGTAAATCAAGTAGCTTATAGAATCTAAAAGACATCAATGACAACTAGAAAAAACAGTCATGACATTAGGTCAAGCTCCAAGTCAGAAAGCCTCAAAGAATCCTAACATATAGGAGAGGGAGTGCTGAAAGCAACACATAAACTGAATTGGGAGCTCCTAATAACACAATGAGGTCTTGTTCTCTTAATTCAAATGGAACTTGAAATACCTTGGCTCTCTTTTGAGCTCTTCTTGCGTAGATGAGAGCATCTCTCTCGAAACATGAAATAACCCCCTTTGTGAATTGCACGGACATATAATCATTGACTTGTATTCACCCTTTGTAGTTAAAGACAGCAAGGGAACACGCGATTGCTTTTTGGCATCGAACAGTATGTGTTACTTTACTGAAAACTGAGATACTCTGTTGCGTTTTCTTCTGTACGTAACAAATGCATTTAATGTAGCAGCACTACCATTAAAGAGGTTATCATTAGAACTTTCCACGACTTTTTGTTCTAATTCAAGCTAGCAAGCTACATTATGGCACCTCTTTTCTGCACAGATTATCAGCACTTAAGTCCCACAAGATTTCTTTGCATAAGCATTTCCTGAATTCTAGCTTCCCTTCCAGTGTTTTTCAGGAAAAGAAAGTGACTGTTTTGAACGGATAATACACAAGAACGTCAAACTAATTGTGACAACAAGAACATCTTTTTCTAGCCTACTTAAAATGCTCCAAAGTCATGAAATTTTCTTATTACTATTCAATTCAAAGCATTTCTTCCTGTTTTTCATAAGAGAAATGCAAACATGGTGAGGGGCATTTAATTTTTAGTGACAGTATAAGAAAGACAGAATAACTGTCTGACCAAATATTATGGTGCCTGACATTGTATCACTGAAGCAAAACCAGGAGCACTTATGCTAGCAACTCAAACAAATGGGCACTGACAAGCTTTTACTTACAATCCTCAAGCACAGGAAGAGCATTTTTTTCTTTACCTTCCTATTTTAATGATATAATAACTTTGTCCTTTCAGTTTGGAGTAAAGGACCCATCTAGGTCCACATCTTTGCATCTTCCTACCAGAGCTGCACAGGAAAGACAGAGCCCAAAGTGTCAGCTTTTAAGCATAGTTGTGCCTAAGACTCCTTCCAATTTGCTTGTGCATAATGACAGCCCAAAAAGGCTCAAAGATATTAATTTTCATCATTTCAACTATGGAAAACCAAACCAAATTTAGCCATTGATCACTCCTCCAGATATTCACATCTATATCCTTCCTCAGCAAAGACAGACAGCAGGAACAAGATTTCTACAAGCAAAGAAGCACAGAAGGGCAATTATTTCTTCTGTGTTCCTCTACTTAAGTATAGTTTTGCATTATTTCACACGTGCCAGGTATTCTCTGAAGACCCTTTGTCAAGACAGTTTAACAGTCACAGTAGGTCAGCAAACGTAGCTCAGATTACAAAGTTGTAATCACCTAGAAAACTCTTAGTGTTCTGAAGTAGGTACACACCTATATCTTTCTACGTCAGTGTCTGACATTGTTCCAGGCAGCAGAAAGTGGGTTTCAAGGTTGAATCCCTAACAAACTGCCCACTTACAATTGAGAAAAACATCTTGGTACTGACGAATGCATTTGAGAACTTCCTTCATATATGAAAAGTTACATAGCTACTGTACTTTATTACAAAGTGGTGATATCCATGAGAGTACTTGCGGCAATATAGTGAGAAGATTCTGATTCATGACACAAAATCAAAACAATCATCTACAAGTGTCTGAAACCCTCTGCTACATCTTCTGTAGAAGACCAAAAACAAACTCTAGCACATTAGAAGATCAATACTTGAGGGATTTGTACTTGTTATGGCTAATTATAATCTACTGAGATCCCTTTAGGCATTTTCAGCTCCTCTTAACCATCTCTGCATGAGAATTCAGCTTTGCAGTAGTTATTCAAGCACACTAACTATGTGACCCAGGAAACAACTGGACTTGAGCCAATGTTCTTGGCTAGGAGCGTAGGCTGGAAATGAGTCATTATACCAACTCAGGCAAGTATGCCTGGGCTGATACAGTCTGATTTCATCTAAGATTGCTGATCAGATAGAGCACGTTTTATTTTGAAATCCGAGCTGACAAAGCAGGAAGAGTAACAAAGTCAACCAGTGAGATAAAGACAATCCACCTGTAACAGGTTGATACGACTAAGAGACATAATGCAAGTATGATCTCACAAGCCAACAGTATAACTAAGTTTAAAGGATTTAACTGTGAAGTAGTTTGCTGAACTAAATAGATTACCATAATGAAAAAAAAAAGGTGTCTTAACAGTTACCACAAATTCAAGGAACAAAATATAGCCAAGGGAATTAAAGTCTAATATGAGGCATTAGCTTTAGTTTTTTGGGGTACCTAAGATTACAGCAAAGGGCTCTACATGAGGCATTAGCTTAATGCCTTGCCCCTTTGCTATCCATTCTACCCTCCACAATAAACCACCCTCAGCTGGCTCTTATGAGAAAGTTCCTTGAAACAGGACAGGCTGGGAGTGTTATTCTGGAGTAGATCAAAGCCAGGCTGTATTATTTCCTCAGTAATTCTAACCCCACCAAAAGGTTTTTATGACCCAGGCACTGAGAACACAAAAACCAGGAATAGTAGCGATATCATGCCTTCGTAAACTGATACTGACTTTGGAGTTTGAGGGCTCTCTTTTGGAGCCGGCATACAGGACGAGATGCTTTGCCTGGCTGGTCTGGGGGTTGGTTCTTTTGCTTGTTTGTCCCACTCTCCCACCCCCATCCACCTACAGTGTGACATTTCAGATGGAGAGTACAGTACACTCAAAACACCACTTGAATTCTTCATGGAAATTAAATGTTTTCAATCTCTGAACCAAGAAAAAACATTTGGGGAGAGATGAGGGACAAAACCTATAAATCCATACTACCTCAGATTTTTGGCATGTGCAGTTGTGCTGTGCTGCAACTGTGTCCTACTGCCAGAAGCAACTGTTGTCACCTTTAAATTGCCTTCAAAGCATATTGTTATTTTTCCATCAAGTTCTCATCCTATTGCAGATCAAACACTCTTTCAAGCTATAACAGACCCTAGGAATATCAGCCTGATATGGAACAGCTTCATTTGGAGGAAAAATATTTTTGTGAGTTGACTCTTTGAGCAATCTACAGAGCAAGCACAGTGAAAACAACTGCAAAGGTTATACTGTGTCCAAAGGAGAGAACAAAACCAGCATGTTCTTACATTTAAATTCATATGAACATGGAGGTAAGAAATTCTAAAAACAGCTCCATTCCTGTCAATTTAAGCCTAGACATATCCCCTATGATAAGGTGATGCCTGATGAGGAGACCTAAGTTTTTGTGTCTCCCATAGGCCTGAAAGGCATAGCAATTTTAAGAAAGACAAACAATGAAAGTATAAAAATCTCCCTTGGGGTGCAGCACCTTAGCACAGGTGACTTGGGAATCCAAAATTCTGTAAATTAATACTACAAGTGAAGATCATAACAGAACTTTGTAACCATTAGCCTGGGGCACAGTGACAGAAAAATGATTATGAGCCAAGTTTTCAAAGTGTTCCACTTCGGCTAATATATGGTGCCATCAGAACCAGCCAGGCTTATCTACAATTCATCTAATACCTTCCCTGATAATGCAAAATTGACTCTGAATGGAAATCAAGTTGACAATTGTAACAATTTTCAGGCTTCTTATAGGAGGCAGAAAGACCAGTTCCATCTCACTGCAACATGAGTCATGAAAAAGTGGAGCAATAACTGTGGGTAGCCTTTAAACCATCAGGAGGCCTCTGATAAGCTGCACAGATAGTAAGACAACATTGAGCAAAAGGGTCCAGGGTGCCCCTGAAATACACTACAACTTCCTGAGATTCCTGAGAAGTACTTGAAAACCCCAAGTGCTAGAAACGTGTTCTAGCTGGGCAAGTTAATAAGCATGGAGAGGTGTCTTAGAGAGTTACTGTCCCCAGCTGCACAGTTGCTCCTGTATATAAAATGTACAAGGTAATCAACAGGCAAATCAGACCGGAAAAAAGGTAGAAGTGGTTTTCATCCTGCCTATAAAATGCAACAAGCATTCTGCAGGCTTAAACACAGTGTAAGACCAGACATTGTATTGAATTGGGTTTGCATAAACTGATTCTAGAGTAACTCAGAATTGTTAAACTTGTTGCGTACTCATGCCTAAAACAGACTAAGAACGCTTCCCAGAGGATATGCTACACAACGCTGGTTTCCAGGAAAAGCCCAGTTGGATGTATTTTAAACAAAGCCAAACCCCATCAGACTATTTCCTGGAAATCAGTACTAGCAAAGCCTGTCCCTTTTCACTCGTTAGTGTTCCAACAGTGAGTGAATATTAAGTTTTCGAATCATTAATCTCAATGCACAGCACTAATAAATTCCAAGAAATTTACCCACTATCAGCGATAGTCCCAAAACAGACCTGCTAGAAACCCTGCTCTTTAAATTAGTTAGGTAACTTTCAGTTTCTAGTTCTGATGCACAAACTAAGATTACAACATCAAATGACAATTTAAGGAATAATTTGCTCTACTAAATTTTGGACCTAAGTTTACATTATGCTTTTAACTCTGATCACCTTCAGAGACACACAAAAATACACCCATATACTTCAATCCCATGCCTTTTGGGACAAGTTCATTCATCCCTGTATGAAATACTTCCTGGCGCTACATGATCTTGTTTTTCTCACAAAGCAGGTTGTCACATACTGTTCAGCTACTCCCACAGTCTTTGCTTTGAGTTTTTCACTTAAGCAATTATGAATAATTGCAAAAAGTTAAAGCTAACTCTTTTGCTTGATACTTAAGAAAACCATAATCATCTAGCTGCCTCTTTAGATTTTAAATAATAAAAATATTACTTTCCACACAGAGGTTGCAAATTTGTCAGAGACTACCCCAGGGTAACTACAGGGCTCCTGTGAATTCCATGTATTAATAAAAAAAACCCAAAACCAACATGTGTTTCAAGCCTTTTCTGTGCACTGGTACCTGCATTTCCTTACCAAAAGATAACTGGGCTGTCAGCCAGCAGCGTGAGAGATTCAAATACTTGAAAACCATGAGAAACTGTTTCAAAACAAGTAACTAAGCATCCCCCCCGCAGCAAAATAAAACCTGGCTCCCACACCAGATACGCTGCAACATGCTCTCATCAATTCATTTGCAGGCAAACAAAGCTTAAAGCAGCAAAGTGTGAGGATAAGTACTGTATGTTCCAGACCTCACACAATCCCTTCGCTATTTGTCTGATATCGGAAAGAGCTAGTTCAACCTAAGCACTAGAAACATGATTTGAGGAAGTACACTACGCTGAGATTTCTTCAACACCAAAAGTTTTTTAAACAGGATTTCCTATTCTTCATTCTTACGCAATATTCTTATGCCACTTCTTACTAGCTTCATCCACTGACATTCTAGGTACAAACCAAAACCAGAATACACGCATCTCTTCCCTGCAAGCCATGACCAACACACAAACTCAAAGGGTTTCAAGTCACCAGTCCAGGAGGTATACTGCTTAAGCAAGTGTATTTCAGGGTAAGATGCAATGCTAAGTTAATTTATAAAAAAAGTTTAAGGTTAAACTTATTTTAGAACTAGAATAATCAGTTCCTCATGAACTCCGTGTTTCAGCATCCTCTGTGACAATCTTTAACGTATTCTCAGTTTAGATTTACTGGTTGAGGTCTTCTAGAGTCATGACTGCTTCCACAGATATGAACTACTGTAAGAAATCTTGCACCTCACATACTCATAACATGTTTCACAAAATCTGTGCAACAGAAATGTAAAAACCACAGCATAGAGTAACCACTCCAACACTGCAGTTACCCTTTTATTATCCTCAAGTACCACCAGTACAGACCAATATTTAAACCTTTATTCTAAGGTCCTGGTAGATTTCTGCAACTGTTTGACTGTTCTCTTCTGTATCAACTTGTAGTTTATACACAGAAAAATATAAAGATGTCATGTTCTCAGGTGATATTAACCAGAGCAGCTCAAATGAAATTTGACATGTTCATTAGTCAAATTGAGATTTAGCCAGCAATCCTTATTTGTATATTGTAACTGTTAAAATGGATTCAAGATTTCTACTTCTATATTTCAGAATTCAGTTTTTGAAATAGTATAAATTTAAACTCCTGTGCTTTTAACCAACATGAAATACCTATTCCTCATTAAACACCTAAGAGAAGGTTTCTATTTTGGAATTTAGTGCCTTAATATTAATCAGCTTAATTCTACCTCACGATGCTCATACAAAGAGCTATTGTGAAGGAATTTTAGGCATCAGTTTACTGCATCTCAGTTAATCTACATGAAGACGACATGCACCTTACTCCAGTGCTGCCTCCCCAAAAAAGTCTCCAAAGCCGCGCCTTCCTTTTCCCCTCCTCCTCCTCCTTTCCATCCCTTGTTTATTTGTTTGCACTAGCAAGATGTCCTTCCTGTACCCACTATTTTCTGCCAGCCAGCTGCTCGTGTGGCAGCACAGAGAATCACAACTCAGCAACTGGAAAACAAACTCCTCGAACATTTTACAAGTCAGACTGGCTCCCCAAAGCACTTGAGGAAAGCAGGACCCAAACCAACAGGAGTAAATCAATTCACATTTGGATGAAACCTCACTGGTATTCACAATGTGCTAAAAGGGCTCAAGCTAAGAGTTAGCAGGGAACAGCCAGCAAACTGCAAGTTTAAACAGTAGCTGTCTTAACAGTAATTAAGTCGTGTGGGGAATAAAGGCTTCTAAAAATGTTCTACAACTACTCAAAATTAGGATTATCTATTCCAGACTAACTGCTGAAACAGGTAAGATTTTTCACCTGGTAACAAAAGCTTTTATGAATAGGTGTTCTTCTTATTATTAATTCTTTCTAAACGCTATCAGCAAGTCAGGAGTCAATACCTCAGATTATTCACCAGCTAACCTGCCAGCGTTCTGGACTACAAATTAATTTAAAGTCATCCAGCTTGTGCTCTGGTTCTCATTCACAAGCTTTTATTTCCAACTACTTACGCTACAGAGAATTAGTAGTATGCTTCCAAACCAAAACACAGCCACCAGAGCAGCATTAGAAAGCCTCCTACTGCTGTCAAATTCAAACCAGATCCTCTGATAAGCATTTCTTTAGCTGCTGATGTCGACATACAGTCCCTTTCCCCCAGACCCTTGCTTCTGCAGCTGGAGCATCTCTCAGCACATTGATAACCATCGATGCATCTTTGCAGTGAATCAGATGAGAGAACTACTCCACCAAAAAAAAAAATAACCCAACTAAAAGAAACATTATTTTGTTTAACGACACAGTAATACTAGCATTATAACTGGGGCGTTCAGAAGACAAGGAAAATTGAAAACTCTGAACAACTGCTCCCCAAAGACATGCTCAAGCTATAGCCTCAGCCACATCATCTCCCACTAACAATTATTTCCCAGTGGTTACCTTTTGTTCTTCTCTTTCTGTTGCATTTTGACACTTCTCAATCTTCCACTGCCGCATGAAATCTCGCAGATATCCAAAGAGAGTGAGAACACCATAGCCTACGTAGGTCAGCACAGCAACCAGCATTGGTGTTTCTTCAAAAGCTTCATTGAAAGGCCTTTTGTATAATCCTCCATTGTGCACAATATGATTTATCTACAGTAAAAATTTAAAGAGAGGTAGTTGTAAGATATTCATTCAGAAAATGACAGATAGGCATTTTGGAGCAATCCCTGGCCCTCTGGCCAGCTACACGCTCTGCATCCCCACTGCCCAGCTCAGAGTAGTTCCAGCTAGGTTCAGCATTATTGATAATACTGTCAATCTCCATAGATGAGGTTGCTACATTGTTAATACAACTGAAGTCACAGTTTCCTGTTTAGTGCAGCTTAATCTACATCTCATTACAGTTCTTTAGCTTGTGAAGCTATACAGAGAGCCGTTTCCATCCAGGTCAACCCAAATTAAAAAAAAAAAAAGCCTTCCCCTTTCCCCAAGAACTCGGTAGGCACAAATAACAGTGAGGGTTCCCAGGCTCACTACAGGGAAAAACCAAACAGAAACGAATATTTTTAAGCTAAACAACATGTTCTCAGGATTATGAGAATCTCAGGATTATGAAAAAATAACTGGAAAATATGAAAATAAACATAACTTTCGAGGCCTGTATTACTGTAACAGAACAAGAATAATCTATGTGTCTCCAAAGCCGTTAGCCTAAAGATGCTGACGTAAACACCGTACTCATCCATGAGGTGGACATGACACCACAGACAAAAAAGTCATTGTATACACAGTCTCAACATTGCATATACGTCAGCACACAGAACAAAGCAAGGCTTTCTGCGTAAAATCCACACTAAATGTCACCCTGCTACCTCCATACTCTATCCTGAAGATAAAAGTTTGACTAGTTGTATAATATATGTGCATGTCCATCTCAAGTACAATTGCTATAATACATTATATTTGTGACTGTTACAGAAAAACTTCACAGCCACAAGGCAAGGGCTCACTCAACACAGCACTGGGGGGAAAAACAACATGGTTTTAACTACACTACTTGTTCAAAGAATTAAGTTAAAAATCAGATCTCAAAAGTCAATATATCAAAACATAAAAACCCACCCATTAGATGCAAATTGCTATTTGTATTCCTGAAAGTTATAGAATAGCCACCCTATAACAGAAGAACAATGTGTGAAAGAACACTGCAAGATAGAAATCCCCTCTCTGTACCATCAAAGGTGACAAGTCTTACTCCTTGCAGAACAGATTAATTTTTGCCAATACTCTTGGTCTTAGGGAAATCACAGCCTATTAGGTAATCTTAATCTATTAAGACTAGCATACAATTCTGTAACTCTCTGGTATCCGAATATATTATGGATTATATCGACAGATGTGCACAGGAGCGACTGGAAGACAAGGAGGAACCCAAGACAATATATTTCGATAAATGTCTAGATTATTAATAAACACCACACTGAAGAGAGGGCTATGAGAAGGATGTATCTAGTAGTTGCGCCAATTTCTCTGGACTGTATTCAAATTGCAGTTTATAGCCAGACATAGTAAGAAATGTAAACTCTATAACAGCTGATGAATCAAGAGATGCACACATACTTTCTGGCCTCACAGGACACTGCATTATTTGGGAAGTGACACCTGCTCATGTCGGATGCTGGAGCAAGTCTGTATTTCAAGCCTGGCATTAACATCTTGAAAGCAATTTTTCAGAAGTAAGGGTCTGCTCTTAGGATACAATTATGCCATGGTATTCAGTCCAGTCACTGAGTACAAAATGCACCACCACCTTCCTCCTGATACTCCTATCTCTTCCCTTTTGCCAACACAGACATCCAAAGAACTGCAGAACAAAACACAGTTTCAACCAGAGCAATTCCTCAGTTTGGTCACTGTAGTTGTGGGGATGTCAGAGTCAGTGCAAGCGTGGAAACCAAACAGCAAAGACACGGCAGGAACTTCTCTTTTAGCACAAGCCAGATGCAGTGCTTTGAGGACAGATTTAATATTAAAGTAGTTTTAAAAACACACTGCCTACAGTGGTGGCTTAAGTTAGAAAATTAACATGCTTTGGAACAGGTGGAGGAACACTTACCACATTGATCAGAGCTCAGATTATGGCAATTTAAAGCTCTATCAAAGGCCACAGGATCATAGAGTTTTCTTCAGGAACAGGGCCAGCCTGCCCTGCTCACTCCCACTGTGAGCCATCTGCCCCGCACTCTGGCTTGCACAACCAAGGCTAATTTGATTTTCAGCATAGCATGCCTCCAACACTGAACTGATCCAGGTTGGAAAATATAATGATTTGCAGAAGGTTACTTATTAGACCCTAATACCTTTACAGCACTGCTCCACAAACTCATCTGATAGATCTCAGCAAACAAGAGCCAGCATCTGTTTGGGAGAGAGGAGGGGCAGCAGCACAACAATCAACTGACTTGGTGAGCCAAGGCTGCAGAGGAAAAATTATGAAAGCTTTCTCTTCACTACTACTCTCTAGATTGCTTAACTGTATCACTATGGCTCCAATTCATAAAACAATAAAATATTATTGCATACAGACCTGAGAAAGATCAGGCACCAAAGCTTCAATTACTACAGTTTGACAGTCTGATGAATTCAAGTTGAATTTTCTATCCTCACTCTGACAGACTATGCTGTGAATAGCAGCTATCCAGGAACAGGCACATGACACACCAGCTACCTATGGCCACCTACTAGTAGCTGATTTTGGAATAAGTAGACAGAAAACTGTTAGTGACCACACAAATCACCTACCATCTAATAAAGATCACATCAACGTGATCAAAGTCTTTCCTGGGTAACTGTAAGAGATGAAAGACTACATCCTCATATCCATACTTTTAGGTTACCTAATACAAAAAAATAGCTACTAAAAAAATACCCAAACCTATATACAATTTTAATCAGAATAAAAGCACACCAGTTATTTTTCTCAAGTCTTTAGAGGTGCCTCTGCTTGTGACAAATACTAAAACTAAATGTGGTCAAACAATTCACTGATAATTTCACTGAGAAAGGCCCTTTTCATAACATCTGTGCTGATTCAACACATACTACAATTAATTTCACTTCCCAGTGTTCTTCCACCAGTGTGCTAATACAGTCATGTCAGCTACCACGTAAGCTGAGAAGCTTCTATGCTATCCTGAATTCAACATTAAACTCTGAATGCAGTTCCACCGACTTTTTATGAAGTATACTACTACTACAAATACACTCTAGAATTGCCTATAGAAGAGACATTCATAGCCAAATTTCAGATACAAGCCTATTCATTTTTTCAAGAATGAAGGCTTACATGCTGCGAAATCCAAGCCTGCTGCTGAAGAGCAGCAAATTCAGTTCCAGAGACTAAGAAAGAAGATATACAGCTTAGTGATTCATTTCCTTTTCAGGGAAGGGGGGACGGGGGGGTTAAAGGGAAGGGTGTACGATTAAGATTTTTGTTTCAACAAGTCTTACGACAACAAAGTGAGCCATGACCTTTGAACTAGAAAATACTGCATATTTGAAGTGGAGACTACAAAGAAAAGTCAGGGTTCAGCTAAGCAGGTGGATGCTCATGTACATCTCTCTTCCCTGCACTGCCCAGGCTGTGTGTATGCAGAAGAGCAACATCGCATTAAGAAATCCAACTGCAGGAAAAAAATCAAAGCGCACCACCCAGCTGGTCCCAGAAGGCAGCAGAGATGGCATTCTGAATCAGCCACAGGTAATGCCTGTGTTGGGCCAAGCTCTTGGTGAAACAAAACCCATAAAACAGTATTGCAACAGTTCCTGAGCAGTAGCACCATACGGCTACAGCCAAAAAGGACTGCACTGGTCTACATCAGGAAGTTCGGTTATAACCATCTTCCCAAACTGATAACAAACACTTCCGATTCGCAAGATGTTACATTACAAAAATTACTTCGGATTTAACTCATCCTGCAAATTAGAAATACTGTAAGTGGCACAATAGCATGTGTAGTACAGAGCATGAGATTATAGATGTACACACACATGCAGCACAAGCACACCCAACCTGATGTTCTTGCCCAACTACTGCACAAAGTTATGCTTTAAAGACCGTGCTGGCCTCCAAACAGCATCAGATCTTGCAGTGCCTTAAGGTCAAGTATCGTAAGAATGAGACTCCAGCTTCACAGAGAGAAAAGGTATTATATTTCTGTCTATCTTGAGTTATTCAAATTCTTTAATGACATATATGGAAAACACCTCACATAAAACCCCTTTTGCCATTACCATTACCTTAGCATTATCACAGGTGATCTGGCATTAGAGACAGAATAGTGTCAACT
This sequence comes from Dromococcyx pavoninus, assembly GCA_033558185.1. Taxonomy (NCBI): domain Eukaryota; kingdom Metazoa; phylum Chordata; class Aves; order Cuculiformes; family Neomorphidae; genus Dromococcyx; species Dromococcyx pavoninus. The sequence continues at coordinate 1,259,339 of JAUMJL010000927.1, forward strand.
ACACAAAAATAGTTCTCATTTAAGCCACTTACAGAGGATAAATTCACACCAGAATGTATCCAATTGCACGCTTTACTGATTACAACCTCCACCATCCTACTAGACGTGAAGATAACTCTTTATCGGACGGAGCATTAAAAAAAATGCAGTTCACAAACAGCAGTTAGCAGCAAACCTGCTTCCCCAAGTACTCTTCACCATTTTCCTGTTTCTGCCTTTGGACAGTAGAATCTTCAGAGAAGAACCACCACACCTCACCCTGCCATGAATTTACAAAGAAGGTAAAATGGTACCAGCAAGCACGTATAGATTTTAGTGTTATATTACGCTTCCACTGCCAGCAACCAAAGCAGGTCACATATGAGACTGGCATTATTCTGAACCCCATTTTCTTTTAATTTAAAAACTTATTTCTCAAAACTGATTGGGAAAAGGGTTTTCAGTATATTTGTTATACCTGTGTCAGCAGACAACTTGCCTAAGACTTCAATCTAAAAGCCAGCATGGCATAAATTGGTACACACAAAGGAGCATACAAGCAGTCAAACACTCTCGGACTGAAGGGTACCATGTTTAACTTTCAAAAGCACTTGAGAAGTAGTTATGTGAGAAGACAAAACCTATGCTTAAACATAGGAACATTTACAGACAATACACAGGATTTATCACAGGAATCTGGGTTGAGTTATTCCTTGCATGGCAGTCACATACTTTAGGGAGAGAAGATGCTACAAGTGCAACATGCACAGCACGCAGGAAGAGAGAAGTACACCATAACTGGTCATGCTCCTACCCCAGGAAAACCCTAACACTCTATACTGAAGAAGTAGTTTCATTTCATGCTGCTGGGAAGAACAAAGTCAGATGAACCTGGCAGACTATATGTAAACACCTTCAAAGAATTATTTTTGCTATTTATTAAAATGTAGTAGCTTCTCGTTGCCACATACTATACGCTGCAGAAATTTATAGCAGCTTTGTAGTCTTTTTTTTTTTTTTTTTAGGAACACAGTGTGGAAGACTGCCTCCATGAGTTACCTGTTTTTTTGTCACTGTCCTGCCAACTGCAGTGAATAAAATAGAAAGATACGGGATGTACCTCCACTCTACGGCATGCCTCCACACTCAAATGGGGTCTCGTTTATTATAAAGGATCAAGGGAATCAGCACTACAGAGACTACAACAGTAAGCAAGAACCCCACACAGCTGAAACAAGTTTCAGAGGGAAACCTGTTTTACGAAACAGACTTTTAACAGTCCAATGTATTTTCAACTAAATATTTGTTATTGTTAGCAGGTATTATCAAATATTTTGATTTGCAACTAGTTACTCCCAACAAATTTGGTATTCTTTTGTTAAGATGCACTTGTTACATCTACACAAACAGTCTAAATCTTCATAATATTAAAGTGTTGTCTGTAGTTATTTTCCTTGCTACCAAGTGCATGATGCAATTAAGTTTGGGTGGTTTTGCTTGCTACCTATGGCTGACAATCTGAATCTTACTGAGATCACACTTTTTTCTGATAGTTTACCTTAAATTACCTTAAACCCAATGTTACTTTACCCAGTATGTTCAGTAGATTTTGGGTTTATTTTGACAGAGTTCCTTAACTTCACACTTAATTACTAAATGCGCTTTACAATAAAGATTCCCAAAGGTAGCACAAGCCTGCAGTGGTTCACTAACAAGTCAAGCTCTAGGCTCTCACATACCTCTGAAAACATTCCTAACGTACTTTACAAATTGCTCTCATTTATTTTTACAGACATTAAACTTTACAGCTCCTGTTTTCTCAGCTGTAAGTATTCTTCAAGACCATACTTAATTAAAAATGGCTTTCTAGGAGCGATTTCTTAATAAAGGCAAATAAAGTTGGAAACCTCACTGAAGCTGGACCAATGTTTTATATTTTCCCTACAGAAATTAAAGTCAAAAGATAATTAAGATACAGCATTTTTTCCCAACAAACTGAAAGCATGACATTTAGGAAAACAACATTTCTGCTGTACGATTAAGACAGGAAATTTCAACGTGACATATCACTCAAGTAGTTACAATAACAAAAATGAACTTAGATATAACAATTTATTATAGTATTTAAGGCTTATCGCCAGCTCAGTTTGAAGTGGCAGTCCCAACATAAATGAAAGATTTTAACACTTTATCCAAACTAACTTCTCAATAACACATATTCAAATCTAAGAGAAGCCAGTCACATCAACAGCTACCACAGGCGTTTGCTTTCATACCAGTACAGATACATAAGTTCTCAGTAAGTACAGCACTGGCACTACCTCTACTAATTTAATATGATGGCCTCAAATATTCATTCAGCCAGATGAAAAGGTGTGTGGCTATTCCTTCCACAAATGCTTTTTGTATTTTATAAATAAACTTGGTATTAGAAAAGTATCCTCATGCATGGGTACACTTTTACAGAAATAGAGTTTTGTCAATTAAAACATCTGAAGGAGACTGCAGTCTTTTCTAGGTCAGCCAATTTTCTACTCACTTCAGTTTTATGTTATTGATACAATAAACACAGTCAATCAAGAAGCCAGGCAAGAGGGAGAAAGTAATAATTTCTTCCCTCAGGTCTGATGCAAGCCTCAGAATACCTGCTACAGGCCCTAAGGCGCACATTTTTACAGAAGTTCAAGGATTAAATGCTATGTCTAAACATAGGATAACTCTCCTGCAATCCATGAGTTAATCTCTGTAACCATGGAATAACCAAGGTTGGAAGGCACCTTCAGTGGTCCAAGCTCCAGCTCAAAGCAGGTCTAATTACAGCAGGTTGCCAAGGGCCACGTCCAATCTCATCTTGAACACTTCCAGGGACAGAGGTTCCACAAGCTCTCTGGGCAACTTCTTCCAGTATCTACCACCCTCGTGGAAAAGTTATTTCCTTTTTATGCAATCAAAATTTCCCATTCTTCCAAATTACATCAGCTGCCTCCTATCCCATTGTCACACACTAAGAGTCTGGCTCCATCTTCTCTATATCCTTCAGCCAGCTAGTTGAGCCTTCTCTCAAGGTCGAGCAAACCTGGCTCACTCAGCCTTTCCTCACACCTTCCTTCTGTCTCCTGGGGACCCTCCACTGAATTCATATATTCACATGGCTATGTCAGCATCTTTCTCGGGAGGTCCAAACTGGACACAGTACTGAAGATGTGATCTCACGAATACCGAGTAGGGAAGAATGATCACTTCCTCATGAATAAGTCCATGAGATTTAGTTCTTTAGGATATTTTTTCTTATTAGAAATATTTGTGGTTTAGATTTGCACACAGATGTGAAAAAAACACAATTCCATACTCAAATTTGGTTTTATACTAGTGGATAAGGCAGTTATTTAACATCTTTATTTTGTCCTAACCTTCATCTGAAACAAGGGTTTATTCATATCGCTGCGCTGCTATCACTTTGTAAAGTGTGCTCTTGCAGATGTTAAACTAACCTGAATTCCAGCAAAAAAACTGATAAAAATCAAGATGAAGTCACCATTCCCCTGTATCCTGACGCATCTCAGGAGATGAGCCTACAAACAGTATTACTGCTCCCTCTGAAAAAAATAAACACAAATCACAGGACCACACAAGCTCTTTTTAGGACACCACAGCTTTCAGAAAAAAAGAAAATCTATGCTCTTCATTTTAACAGCTGTAAGAATTCAGGAGTTGTGATAGTGCTAAAGGAATGCAAACCCCCCAGTCCTCCCACTCTTTTCAGCCCAACTGTTCCACATCTTCCTGAGGAAGTAGTATGAGACTTTGTTTACAAAAGCATGTATGCAATCAGCTATCTGGAGATTGCTCTAGTACAGCATTGAAGAAATGCTTCTGGAAACATAAGGGAAATTAAAATTTGTTTACATCATTCCAGGTCCTATATAATTGACTTGGAGGTACTGGGCACAATAGAAATTAAGAACTTGATATCTAAAACCTACATTTCAATTATTTTTTTTTTAGTTTGAGATTATTTCTTCTTCAACTTCTAGAATCACAATAGAACCATTCTAGGGTGAGAAGCTCAATTAAGGATTCCAAAAAACCCACATCACTAAAAATCTGTTTATAATAACAGGTAGATTCCAAAAAGTTATCATGGAAAATAAGGGCACCTTATCCCATCACATATGTCCCAATCACCCTATTTAATGCAAGAAAATTTTTTCAGATGAAGCATTAGAAACATTAGCTGTTTGCTTCAGAGCAAAACACTCCACTAGAGAAATACATTCCAGTATAAAATTGCATTGCAGAAAGAGAAGTAATTTTCCCTGCACTCTTTATTATTCCCACAAGTGTCTTAGTAGATCCTAAATACCATTTTTCTACTGAATTCACTTAACATTCTCTCCAACAGACCAGAAGGACATAAAAAGCAGAATCAGTCACAACTTGAAGAGGTAACATCACTGCTCTTCTATTTAATTTGCTTTCTTTCTCCTGGCTGTGTTCATTTCCTCATGCCATGACAATACCCTTAGAGTTGTCTGGCTTCATCTTACATAGTGCAGTATTACACTGAAACATTAAATCAGTTTTGAACCCTTCCATAGAATATGCACTCCCTTAACTGTATACAGTCAGAAATAAGTAAGTTACTTTACTCCCAATATACCATGATTTTTAATGCTAGGTGGTTTTTCAACCTCTTTTAATTAAGGCACTTAATTAAGGTAACCACAGCAGAGACATCCCAGGTATGGGCAAACTCTTTTCTTTGCTTCATTCAAAATGGGTAAAGCTTTCTTGCACTATCAAGCCCTACAGGCAGGCGCAGTGATGTTTTGCCCTGTCTCTAAGCTCTCCATTCACAAGCTCCAGGCTTTTCCAGATAAATTGTCAGTGACTGCAACACTTCTTTACACCAATGGCTTTCCTTCCCCCTCCTCTTCCAATTAATATATTTATTTTTTCTAGAACTCTTCTTGCCTCTTACCTCTCTCAAGGATCCTGTCATAGGCTTTCCTGCAAAAGCACCTGCTTTTTTCCCCTCATCCTTACTTTTCTGTTTTTTTTGCTTTTTCTAGTAAGCAGGAACTGCACTATCATGTGACATGAAAGCTACTGCCTTTTATGTACTGGATTACTTTGCACTCCAGAGATCTCTTCACTTGCAGATTCTCTCTATATTGTATGGGGTATGTACATACTATAGATATATACATACACAAATACAGTCAAAACACTAAGTATTAACATGTTTCCCTCCTCCCACAAAAAGGTCCAACAACCAAAATTCAAAAGCCAAAAGGCCAATCAAGTAGACAAATTTGTGATACATCAGCAACCACATCTTAGGTAGCTCTAGGTCACCATCAGTGATGCTATTGAAGAAAGCTGTATGTAGCTAGTACCCCTAAACAGATACTTCTTCCAGTCAGGTTGTAACACTTAGACCCTCATTTTGAAAGTCAGCAATGTGGCCCACATAACTTAATGAAGAAAAGAATGCAAGACTCAATTACAAATCTCTGCTTGATGAGCAAGCAGCTGCCAGAAAAGTATAAAACTTTCTTATATTCTTCTAGCATCCTCTCACAATGCCACTATACTTTAGCTTTTTGCTAAGATTTTTCATGACCACTTCTCCAATGAGCCTTCCTCCCCTTTAGAAATAGTTATCTCAATTGCCTCAGGCTTCCAAGAAGTATTTGAGCCCAGCATCAAACACAAGCTATTAACTGAACAGAAAGTCTCATAAACCAGGAAGGTTTTTGTACTTTCTTAGTTTGATACTGACAGCTTTTCCATTTGCATGCTCCCATGATTTCCAGATACACAGTTAAACAAAGTCCTTGAGGAAGAATCTTCCTTTCCCCACTTCCTTGTTCTTCTGAAGCATATAACTGTACTCAGACCTTCTTTAAAAAACAGTGTGGAAAAAAAACACTCATAGAACACTCACCACCACGCTTGGCCTCAGCGCAACGATTTACACCCATGGTCAATATCGCTTGGTATTTGCAAGACAAGACCACCAGCGTCAGAGCTCCCTGAACCAGTACAAGCTGGTATTGCTGCCAAACAAAGGTACTGTACCTCCTCCTCCATTTGTTCACTCCCAACACCACACTGTATCCCTTCAAAGTGTCAGGGCAAGCATCCATTCAGTGAAAGAAATACAGTAAGCATCCTAGGTTAAAATTAACTCAGGAAAAAAAAAAGTTTAGTTTTATCTCAGTCTGGTTTACACAGCGACTGCACAAGCCTACATGGAAAAAACAGAATGTGCAACAGAGGGGTGACAGTGGAGGCTTTTCACAAGCAGCTTTAGGTGGCCAAGGCAACATGACCTGTTCCATAGGACTGGGATTGCCTTCACAAGAACCTCACCCTGCAACACAAAAGTTTAGCGTTTTGCAGAGAAACAACTGGAAGTCTGAAAGCACAAACACACACTCGCATCACTGGCTGTGAACGACGAGACGGGAAGCGCTGCATCAACTTTTAACTCTTCCCTCGAGGGGAGCCCCTATCCAGGGCTACTGGTGCCCGCAGCCCTGCAGGTCGCACCTGTAAAACGACACAACAGCGGTGAGGAGCTGCCCACCTCTTTCCTCCTAAGGCACAGACCTACTGTGTGTCACAACGAGGCTCGGGGTAACGCTCTGCGGCTCCCTGCAGCCCCGGTGCAGCCGTGACCGGCGGGACCTGCTCCCCAGCCCGGCCAGCCGCCCCGCGGCACCAACGGAGCCCCACCAGGGCTTCACCCAAGTCCAGACGCGCTCCCTCGGCGGCGCCCGGATCCGCACGCTTCCCGCCCGCCCGGCGGCGCCGCCGGCTCGCTCGGCGGGACGAAGCACCGAGAACATCGGGGACACGCCCGCCGCGCGCACCTTGGTGTCGGGGAGGCCGCGCACGAAGGCGCTGCGGAAAGTGCCGTGGGCCGCACCGCTGCAGCCGTTGGCGTGGGGCTGCACTCCCGGCGCCACCGCCGCCGCGCGCCCGGGCCGCTCCATCCCGCCCGTCGCGCTCCGCTCCGCCGCCTCCAGCCGCGCCGCACCGGAAGCGAGACCCTCCGCGCCCGCCAATCGTCGGCGGCTTCGTCACGGGCGGGGGCGGGGTCCACAACGGTACGGCGGCGCGCGGGCAGGACAGGCGGCGGGGGCCGTGCGGAGGGAGCGGGGCCCGGGGCGCAGCACGCCAATGAGAGCCCCGCATGCCAACCCGGTGGGCGGGGAGAGAGGCGAAGGGAGGGGCTTGTCTAATCACTAGGCTGAGCGTTCGGGGGGAGGTGGAGCCAGAAGGTGAAAGCTGTCCAATCGCTCGGCAGAAAATGGAACCGGGAACGAGGAGAAGGGGACGAGCTCGCCAATGGCGGCGCGAAGCGTGGGGAGGGGCGCAAGCCAACGGCAGGTTCTGTCCAATGGCGGAAGGGAGGGGCGGGGCGGCAACTGAGGTGACAGGCAAGGCGGCAGCCAATGGGCGGGCGCGCGGGGTGGGGCGTGAGGTCGTGGCGGGCGCGGCGCCCTGGCGGGCGTTAAGTTCTCCGCAGGCGTGCCTGATCTGGCCCCGTTGAAGGCAGGCGGGGCGAGTGCGCCGCCGCCTTGTGAGCCCGCCCGGCCCTCCGGGAGGGACTCGGCGTCTCCGCGGGCGCTTTCGGCCTGGTGCTGCGTCCCTCAGCGCCAGCGGCCCTGACCCCGGGGCGTCCCATCGCGGGCGGGACGAGGCGGCCGGGGGTCCGTGTCTGCCGTCGCTGTTCCGAATGAAGGGGGCTGTGTGACGCGGTTCCTTCAGGCCCCGGGGGGCTCGGGCATGCGGGGCTCACGCTGGTCTCTGTGAAAGATAAAGAAACCCACCGCATATCCGACGGGAGAAACCTGAAGCGGTTTCAGGAGGTCGAGCTTCATTACTACAATGCCCTTTATTGCCTCGGATCGAGCTGGATGAGGTGTATTTTGGCTCAAATCCACATGGGTGATGAAGGTCCTGATTGGAAACCCTGTAGGTGAGCTCCAGGCAGAGCTTAAATCAGTAGGATTTGAATTCAGGTTTAAAGACAGGTGTACGCTTGGCTGAGCTGGTGTGCTGGAGCTCTTGCTAGTCTGTTAATTCAGCCTGCGGCTGTGTTTAAAAATCTTCATGTATTTGGTTGTGAAATTGAGTATTTTCTGACAGATTTTGGAAATACACACTTTAATCAAAGACCAGATAAACTAAATTATGTGTTTTGTTCAGAGATAGGTATAACCAACTTAAGTAAAATTTGTATTACCAAACATCCCACAGGCAACATAAGAGGAAAGTTGCTCTGCAAACCACACAGCATCTGTATTTGTGCCCTGTCTATTATACGACTTGTGTACATCTCGGTGAGGGAGTGGAAAAGGGAAGGCGTCCAGACTCTTCTGTGTTGCGGGAGTGTTAATTGGTAGAAAGGAAACAACGTGTTTAATCACATAGTGAAGAGATGGAAGAGTATGACCTTTGATTTCTCCAACATAATTGACTGGGGAGGGCTGTGGTGTTTCTTGGAATGTAACTTCAAATGATCAGAGCAAATCTTAATTAACATGATGGAAAGTTAACAGCTTTAAGCAGATGACTTTGAGAGAATGCTTTCACCCTTTTCTTTCTGATTTGCTATGATTGATAGCTCTTCTCCTGTATTATAGTCACATCTTGGAGTCTCTGTCATGGATCTTATTGCAAATTTGTTATGAACATGGAGTTACTAATAAAAGTGAATTAGCTTCTGTGAAAGTAATTTTTCTTTCCTCAGGAAGGCTTTGGAGAGCTTCACAACCTGGTTTCAGCCTATTTATAGGCAGCAGTATGTGTTCAACATGCTTCATATCTTTGGGTCACCTTTGGATAAAAGTTTTTTTGTATGAGGGGAACAAACAGGCTCAGGGGTAACCAGCAGGGCTGGGTGTTGGACCACGAAGGGTTAGAGCTGTGTGAGACCTTGCTCCTTTTCTTGCTGTCTGCAGCTACTCCCATATCTTGACTGCCACTGGAGCAGGTATGGACTCGCCTAAACAATGTTCTTTCTTCACCTGGTTTCGGTGTGCAGTGAGACAGAGCTGTCGGCTAAGATGGGATGGGCCGTGTCCTCTCTCATGTTGCGGGATGGGAACATGGAGACTTGTGTTGCTAGAAAGGACTTAGTGATCTAAGCAGCGGACACCTCTGTTCAGCATTTGGGTGTTCAGTGCAGGTGCAGGTAGGAGTGATGGTGGGGAAGAGCCACAGGGACTCCTATTACTGTGGATAAGGGGGGAGGGCTTTACAGACATGAAGTGTTTTATGAAGAAATTAGAAACGATGATAGTGAAAAAAGAAAACGAGTGAACAAGTGAGAGAGAAGTGTCCTAGGGAACCATATATTGTAGAACTTTTTCTGTGGGATTTTCCCCCTCATTGCTGTTGTTAGCGTTTTCTACAGAGGATGGGCTGCTTCTGCCAGGCACTGGATCTCACTGCCTTGTCATCTGTTCAGAGGCCAGAACTCTTCCCCAGACTGGTTACTTCATCTGTCCTTAGAGCCAGCTAGCATAAACCCTTACAATGCAATGGTCTGAGTTTCAATTTAGGAAACAGGAAGTAAAAACATCAAGGGACCCACTGTTTGATGCATGCAGGACCAGGCCATCTTACACAGTAGCAGCAGTGCTCCTTGGTACCTGGGACCTCATCGTGTTGCCAGGACCTACCCTGCCCTTGGCATGGGACCAGCGTAACCTGGTGTTTGAGGGGCACCTGCACAGGGGGTACAGAAGGCCACGCGTATCCTGGGCTGCAGTGAGAGTGCAGGATATCCAAGGAGACAGGTCCCAGTGTGGAGGTGCCATCCCAGGGCACAGCTGCTAGCACCGAGCATACCCCACAGGGCTCCTGGAGTCACACCTGTGGGCAGCTCTGATATGGTTCCGTGTGACACACGCGATACACATGTACACAGGCGGCTGAAGCTTGTGCCTCTGGACTCCACAGTTGTGAAACAGAGGAGCCAAATATACTCAGAACAGCAAATACCAGTTCAAAGTTTCCTTTTAGGTCTCAATGATACTATTCCTGTGAGCAAACAACCTTACTCAACTAAAGGAGTGAAGCAAAGGACTGTATCAAAAAAAATTAATGAGTCAAAAGGAAGAGTGGACCATAAATAACAAGTCAGACAGGTAGGGACTGCTGCACAGCAGGCTCATATCGGCATGAGTCACTCGCTGACATGAGTCGATGTATACTGTTTCTAACCATCTGCAGGTTTGGGGATCACAGCATAGAATTGTGAAATTTGGAGACAGCAGAAGGCAAGTTCAGGAAGGAATAGCTGAGTAACCACTGGGACACAGAAGTGTAGCAGAAAATTTTTTCGCTCTAGCATCCCAGACAGAGCAAGGGCCTTCTGTAGTGATAAAAGATAATCAGAACTCCTCACTGAAATATGACTGAGGGGAAGAATTTCCTTTGAGAAGGGGGGAGTTGTTAACAGACAAAAAGGGTATGTTGGGTCATGCCAGCTACACAGAGAGTCCCAATGGAAGGTCTCATGGTGGCTGTAGTCAGTTACATTTGCATTCAAGGTAGTTCATAGGAAGCAGGTTGCTCTGGGGGGGAAGACTGTATTCTCCAACTGCCTTTCCTCTTCTTCATCTTCAGTCCCCAGGTGTTGTCCAAAAGCTGTATCTGTTACCTGGTGTGCAATAAGACAGTAACTACATCACTGAGAGAGACGTTTATTCAGATCTGCGCAAATCCTGGGTGCCTGGAGGATTTTCCTCAAGTGAGGCACACCTCAAGGAGTTTGTTGCCTTCCTTTATACACAAAGTTACACAAAGCCATGCATTATTCATCATGCATGTAATCACATATTTACATATAATAATAATAAATGCTAAGTCATTCCTTGCACCTTCTGTGCAAGCTCCAAGGGTGTCTTTAGTGGTGCCTGGTGGCCATAGCCCCCAAGATTACCTGTCAAGTTCACCAATTGTTTGACTTCTCCCATTTTCTTCCCATTCTTCTCCAATTATTGGCAGTATCTCTAAACTACTGGCTTGGAACTTGTTAATTTATTTAAGGTTTCAGCTCTCCATTCAAAAGTCATGCTAATAAATTGCACTATTATCTAAACATACAGCTGAGCAAACTTTAATCCCCTATCACAAAATTTTCAAAAGATAATAATTAACTGGCACCCACCTTATGCAAGTCTCCTGCCTATCTGATGATCCTAAGATATTTTTTAAGATATTTTTTATCAGCACAAGTGCAGGCTGAAGTAGGCATGAAATGAGTGCTGAAGGTGTAATTGGAAAGGCAGCAGTTCAGGCAGACCAGTGCAGTGCTATGAGGTGAGGAATGCTTCTGTTTCCTGTTTTTCTTTTACAGCTATAGCAGCACAACACTAAAACTTCAAAGACCATGCTGAAAAATGACTCCAGGGAAGCACTGTCTTTGTTTTTTAGCTTGAGTCTGGATGTCCGAATGCCTGCCTGAAGTGTAGGAGAAGAATTAGCAGAAGTGTGGAAAGCTCTTCTGGGATCTCATAGCTAATTAAATAGCCCTTGAAGAAACATAACTATGAGGATACCCGAGGAGGATTTGTCAAGCCCCTAGCTAAACTTCATGGAAAGGTGGAGAGACTTTGGAGTAGCTTCTAAGAGGGAACAATGCCTCCAAGTCTGGCTAGCCTGGTATAGGAATGACCATCTTCTTTCATATTTTCATAAGTAGGTAAAGGATGAATGCCCACAGCTTCTGGTGAAGGCAAGGAGAGGTAGTTACACCTTTCTAAACAATGTCGTTGATTGGTTTAAATTTAGCTGAGCGCAGAATTGTGTTTCTGCTTTAGGAGAGACCCATCCCGTGTCTGCTGTGAATGCCACAGTTCTAGGCTCAGCACAGCTTCTGTTCCAGTGGCTCAGAGAATACTACTCTGGAAATAATTCAACCTCTAAGACTATACAATGCTAAAAAGACCCCATTCAGACTATTTTACCCTCTTTTTCCAGTGAGGCCTCAACTCAGTCAATCTCTGGGCACTGATTTGGACCAGAATTTGTGAGTATGGGGGACTATTTGCCATTCAGTGTGTTTGCCTGAAGAAACCAGCCAGGCTTGCGTAACATTTTTGTGCTGGAAAAGTAGTCAGGATGGGAGGTTTGTGATGGGAGATGCAAGAGGCCTGAGAGGATATACCAGGGAGTGAAAGATCTATATTAATACTGGTCTAATGAGCCGTAAGAAAACCGTGATTTAAGAGGAGGTAGGATGGTCAGGGCATGGAAGAGAATCCAGCGTGGCAGAGATTATATGACAGACTGAGTTACCCCCCTGCAGCTGTTATTCCTTTTGTTAGATACAGCTAGCTAAAAGTTTAATCCTTCAAGTAGGAGAGAAGTATATTTAATTTTTTTTGAAGTTACAAAATATGTATAAGGTTATGTTTCCAGCTGTGTAAGGGAACCAAGCAGCAGGACAACGTTTCCTTGCTCATGGCTCCAGCTTTCTTTCAACCAGTACTGAAGAGCTGTTTTTCTCTAAGTTTCAGTCAGAGCTGACTAGCAAGATTGTTCTAGCTTTATTTGGAGCCTTGTTCTCTATGCTTTTTCTGCTTTTTCCTGTGTCCTCCGTCCCCAAGACCCTTATAGAAAACAGTACCTAGAAAGCCTCTCCACACATACAGTTCAAATTCAGGGACATTTGCCTCTCCTTTGAGCAGTGACTTTTGCAGTGTTTTGGAATGGAGATACGTATTTCACTCTAACAGTGCTGGGCTATATTTTACCTCTAGATTAAGGACAACAGTAACATCCACCCACTTTCACTGTGTTCCATCCTACCCTGTATATCTGGATCTTTCCTTATGCTATAAAAGTGGAACTGTGTGTTGATTTGTCTTCTTGGATTACTTGTTGGCACTGTAGGACTCACAAAGGCTGTATCTCCAGGAACTCTTGGACTTGTTGCTCAGGCAAACTGATATGGGTTAAAACTATCCTAGCAAAAATGATAAGTTTGGTCCTTCTATGCAATTCCCCTTGTATCTCTGTCAGTTCTGTGGTTTAGTGGAGCAGGAGAGGCAGGTTTGGGAATGAATTTCAGAGTTATAGGATCAGTTATTTTATCATCATTCTTGGCTTTTGTCAATGGAAATACGTCCTGGCAAAATCTGTGGTCAAGTACTGGCAGAATGAAGGTGCATTAAGTGCATATATATTTGGGCAGTAGTGGTTGGAAGCAAGATAATGTCAGTAGCATGTGATCTCCAATGTGGTTCCTGTGATATGTTGTTAACCACCCATACTGCTTCAGCTTTCAATGCCCATCCTTCATGCACATTCATTGTCAAGTGTGCCTGTTGCTGCTCAGGTTGTGAGTAATGAAGCAGTGCTGTATAAATGTTTTTTAGGCCTCAGATTCAGTTACATTTTGTCAGTGATTTCTGTATCTAAACAGGCTCCAGTCTCCTTGGTTCAGGGCTCCCTAGAGCGCCCGTTACAAGCCCCTCCATCTCCGGGGGATCATCAGGGATTTGACCCTGGTCTCCCCAGCTCCAGCAGTGAAAAAGGTTCTGTGGCTGTAACCTATGACGAGAGTCTGTGCCTTTTCTGCTATCCATGTTGGGTGATATTGTGCTAATGAGTTAATTTTGTTTGTGTCTTGCCTTCTCAGTCCATAAAAAAGGGCTAGTGAGATCATTACTCTCCCTCTCCTCTCTGCATCCAGGATGAAGTGAAAAGCTGCATCTGTGAGGTATAAACAAAGCCCTAATTTACATTTAAATGCGCGTGATATCGCTGTAGCAGCAGAGTTGTACCAGTGAAGCCTTCCTTGTGTGCAGGCAGCTTATGTCAGCAGAATAGGGCTCTTTTTTTGAGCAGAACTTTTCCAAGCAGTATCAGCTGTATCAGCAAAACCATTGAATGCCAATATAAGCACATCCTCATTAGGTCCCAAAGTCCTGTAATATTTTAATTCCTGACTTCTTTTTAAGTATTTAAATACTTTTGAGGATCTGGGCCTAGGACTTTTGGCACTATGGAAGTGATCCCAAACCCTTCTCCTCATCAGTACTCTGGCAAACAGGCTCAGGGCAGATGTGGTCTCACTTTATCAACACCATCAGGCTGCAGTGGCTGACTTGAAGGAGGACCACAACTGATTCTTGCTGGTTCTGTGTCTGACAACATTGTTGGTACTGCAGGATACTGGACAGGTTCTTTGTTATTCACTTGGTCCTGTGTGAAAAAGAGAACTAAAACCAGCATTCTCTTGAAAAGGTGCCTTTGTCGATATTTTTCATTTCATCTCTCACTGGTGCTATTATAAAAGGTGTGACATGCAGAAGACAGTATAATGCAAAGAAGAGAGACATAGTGAGGACAGTACTGTAGCACCTGAGCAGTGACCAAACCTTAGCTTGGAGAAGGAAGGAAGGAATGCAGGGAGGGAAGGAGGGAAGGAGGGGAGGAAGGGAGGAAGGGAGGAAGGAAGGGAGGAAGGAAGGGAGGGAGGGAATGAAGGGAGGAAGGAAGGGGGGAGGGAGGGGAAGGGGGGAGGGAGGGAGGGAGGGAGGGAGGGAGGGAGGGAGGGAGGGAGGGAGGGAGGGAGGGAAGGAAGGAAGGAAGGAGCGAGCACTTTGTCCTATTTCAGGTAATAAGGACATAGACAAGTTGAGAAAAGACGTAGCTAAACAGGTATTTTTTGATGCTAAGATTTCTACCTCCAGAGTGACTAAATTCAACTCATCAATCCAACAGAAAATTATTCCATGGAAAATTGATTAGTTTTCCTTCAAGTCAGTGAACTGTCTTGGTGGCCGAGAAGAGGTGGCCATAGATCACATGTATGAGGAAACTACCCCATCTGGGCAACAAATTGCTCTTGCATTAGGAATCTGTGATTGGAGCACAGAGAGAACCAGCTACCTGAAATAGTCCAGAGAAAAAGGAATTCAGAAGGCTGCTGCCTCTCCTTTTGGCAAGGATATTATTATTTGGGTTGTCATATAATGCAATAGTGAAACAATGGGGAGGAGAAACTAAATGTAGTTTTTAGCTACCCATAACTTTGTGGTTAAGAACTTTTCATTAAAAATCAAAGCAAGTAAAAGCCATGCTTGTCTTGGAGAAAGGAAGGATGTTTAGAGGCTGTGCCCTACCGTAGAGGAAATGTGCCTCAAGACCAGGGATGTATATTTGGGCTTCCATCAGTGGGATAGTGGGACACTGCAGGCAGGACTGTTCACTCTGTATGTGATGATCAGCATCAGCTGAACAGGGTATAGGGTGTCTGTGCCTGACAAATATAAGAGGCTACTGTGGGAAATATCAACATTCATAGGAAAATCGAATCTCCAGTGAAGGTGCTGCAGGCCCGAGTGGTTGCTGTATCGGGCATGGCCATAAGAGGGAAGTGTGTGCTTAGGCATTCGGTGCCTTCCTCTGGGCTGGAGGGCCTGTAGGCTCTGCAGGCATCGCAGTCCCTGCCCGGGTTCCTCACTCCTGTGCAGGGTTGAAAACAGGGCCTGTGCCTCCAGAGGCAGCTGAGCTCCACTACAGCCAGGCGTGTAGGTAGCGATGATGATGGGGATGGAGAGAGGGGAGCAGGGGTGCGGAGGTGAATTCCCATGTGCAGATGCCTGTCACTCCCTGAAGACAGGGGAGGATGAGATGTGCAACCCTGACCAGTCCTGGGAGAATTGGGGGTGCCTTATCCAGAGGTGCTGGGCAGCCAGGTGGGGCAATCTCTCACTTCAGTTGTATCCTCATGCGCCTACAACAGATCACTGTGTTAACTGAATCGCACTTGGATTAGGGCATTCAGGCTTGATGATGTTGTGATGCTTTTAGGAAGCATAACAGACCTCAAGAGAAGGAGAGCTGAAGTGGAGTGAGCTTGAGAGATTTACAGAGACAATGGCAGGTCCAAAAGAACTGCCAGCTCTCTGAAAGAGACGTTTTGCCTGAAGCAGTTCTTGGAGACTTTCATGGGCCACATGTGTAGAGCACACAAGCTGTATAGCAGTAACAATGGGACTTGGTTGTTACCAAGCCCATCAGACTCTGGTGGCTGTCATCCTCAGGAGATGGGCCTTCCCAGGCTGTCTGCTTTTGATAATTTCTTGTTATAATTCAGTGTAGCACAAGGCAGAAAAGTACACTTGTACCATGTGATATGGGAACTTGAGGCTCCGGCGAGTTTTATGCCTGCTGGCTTCCATGGGTCTTGGTAGCTGGACCTGTTATGTACCTATGGCCGAGGAGTTTCTACTTGCCCCCTGTCCTGGCTGAGGGAAAATCTGTGCCCACCACAGTAACACTGCACAAGCTCTGACTACACCAGCACCTTTTGGAACAGCTGAAGGACACTGATGTGGCAGTGGTAGCCCAGGAGAGGTCCCCAGGCTGTATTTGGCAGTCTAAGTGTGCGATGAGTTTCATCTGTTTGATATGGGATGATACCTGGCTGTTGTGTGGCAGAGGAGTTAGGGACTCAGCTCAAGGCTCATATCTCCAGTGCTCCTGTTATGCTGTGAAATTAGTCATTGCTGTTCTAGGCTTCTGTTTCCCTGCTATCAGCAGAGAACTGAGCCCTCCTGCAGGGACCCACAGGGTGCTTTGAGGAGAAACAGAATTGAGATTGATTTCATCCAGTTACCTGCCAAGACATGTGAGCAGCAAGGTCTAGTCAGGAGCACCGAATGACCTGACTACCAGCTTCCCATGAGATGGCACTGTAGAGAGGCACACGGCCTTCTCCTTACAGATCTGCATAGCAGGGACATTTTTTCCTCAGACGCAGAAGCAGGGAAAAATTAATGAGACAGAGCTGAATTTATTCCTTGTTCATGCCACAGGATCAAAACAAAATGCATCCAAGAATAAACTGTACAAGAGCAGTAGGCAGGTGTTGTGGCAAAGCTGAGGTTGACAGGGTGTGTGCATGTTTTGGTGGCTGGCTGAACATGTGTTGATCTTATGCTTCTAAAGCATCTTATACCTGTGCAGCAGAGGGACCTATAGGTGTAGTAGTAGAGACTGTAAGCCTGGCTGCTGGTTATCCATAGGCACAGGAGGTAGGAGTGGGAGAGAGCTGAGGGGGTGTGTATTGCTATAGCACATACATGTTGTGCATCATATATGGGGAGGGATGTGGCACAGCAGTAGATGTGTGTGTGTGTGTGAGTTGTGGGCAGGGGGTTGCTGTGCACATGGATACGTGTGCAGCATGCTGCTTGTGCTGTGTGCTGGGCAGATGTGCCAGGAATGGCTGGGACACAGGATGTTACTTTGCAGTTAAATGAGGCAAAGCATTACCATGGTGACTGCACTCTCCTCTCCCAGCCAGCTGCTAGACTCCCAGGCAATAATGTTTGTGGGTTGTTCTGAAAGCCCCCTCTTCTGAGAATGGGCAAGGACTATGCTACCCGCTCTTTAGGGTGGGGAAGAGATAAACTTGGGAATATGGGGGTGGTTTCTACACACTCCATCTTTCTGTAGAAGGGGGGCACTGTATGAGTACCTCCTACAGTGGTGGCCAGTGCAGTGCAAAAACAAAAGGGCTAGGGTTTGAATTGCTATGAAACATTATGGTTCTAGCACTGTATGTTGACACAGTATCCTCAGGAGCAGTGAAGTCTGAACCAGTTGCCAGTTCTGAGGCATTTACTGTATGTGCGCAGAGTTGTCTGTTGGAGGACCTTGCATCCACACTGCAAGAGGGGTGCTCTAGGGAGCATCACAGTGAACAGCTTCAACCCTAGCACCACCAGGAGCTTGGAGCTCACCAGCAATAGTTACTGCAAGATTCCAAGGATAGACAGAAGGCAAATGTGCCCCAGAATGTAAAGCCTTCTTGTACGTAGTGTATTCATGGTTGCTGTTAGTGCTCACATGGAGTATTTTTTCTGTTCCTACTCAGCGGGATCAGATTATGTCCTGTGCTGTAGTCTCTGGCAAAGAAAGTACAGCTGCATCTTTCAGGTACCAAGGGAGCTAAGGTGCATTCGTCAGAGACCTTATTTCTTTCATCTTCAGAGACCTTACTCCTTTCATCTTCAGCAGCCTGATTTCTTTCATCAGTTTTCTAGGTTTAGTGCTCAGTGGTCTGTGAGGCCCTATAAATCATATCTGTCCTGTGCTCACAGTTAAAGGTTTGAGGAGATGGTTGCTTTGTGTCTGTGGGAAAAACTTGGAGGAGAAAAGGCTTTGTGGCCTAAAATATTGGCAATGCTTCGTTTGGGGAGGAACACTGATACACCCTGCACAGACCTATATGCAAAAGCTAGAAAGAACCAACCAAGCAGATCATACTGTAGGCTGAAGTGCCACAGGAGACCAGAGAGGTGCTGTAGACCAGCAGGTAGGTCATTGTGTCATTTCTACTGCATTGGAACACTGCAGACGTGCAGAACACAGCTGAAGGCAAAGGTCTTGTGCTCCTCTTCACCAGTGTGCCCATTCCGGCATCTTCCTTTCCGTACTCATCTTTTGTCTGTAAGGGCTTTTGTTTAAAGCACAGAAAAACATGCTAGACACTGACAAACAGGTATTGTCATCTTGCAGAGGGCTGGCAAAGGAACAAATAGCTGCACTTCAGTGGGGGTGAAGTAATCTCTCCACACAGCAGAGATTTGCTAATTTGCATGGTCATGAGGTCTCATTGGAAAGATATTTTTAAATGAAAAAGCAAGGAAATGATGCAAAATAGATGTGAGCATAATTCCAGGAGATAGTTAAATTTTTCATAGTGAAAACCTGTAATAGATCAGTCTGTGTGCTATGAACATCTCATCACAAAAGTACATCATGGGAGGCTTCTGCTATTTATTCTTGGCTGAGCACTGACCTTGGCTATTAGATCTCAATTAAGCAAGTAAGTGACTAATGTTTCTCCCTCTCCTGTTTTTCTGCTGCAGAAAATAATGTTCAATGAGCCAAACACTGAGTACCTGCACACTTACTCTCCAGGTGGGACCTCCGGTTTCTCTGTAGGTTCTCTGTCACCTGAAAAAACAGCACTTCTTGTGTGAATTCCAGGGAAAGGAAGTATTAAAGATCTGTGGAGCCAGGGGCTGCAGCCTTCAGCATTGAGCAGCCTCTGCTGTTCCAGAGCAGTGTGCAGTGATGCTTGCAGCTACAGGGGAGGGGTGAGTAGGCCACAGGGATCCCAAAGAGCATGCCGTATCTTCACTTTAAAGAAGTGCTTGTTCACCTGGGATCCTTCCTTCCTTTAATTTCTCCATTATCATTTTGTTCTAGGAGAAGGGAAGTGCTAGTAGGTTAGACAAAGGTAGTAACAAGACTGTGCAAGACTTGCTTTGCTGCATAAGACACCTGTGCAAGCCAAGAGATGTCTGCAGACTGGTTCCACTTTCAGCACAGGTAAATGCTGAAGTATCAAAACAGTGTGCTAAACTCAAATCTCTCCTGGAGCATAATCACGGCACTAAGCTAGGAAAGGCTCAGAGGAGATCATGTCCCTACACTCGTTTTTGACATCCAGCAGCAGCTGTCAATGGCAGGAGCAGCTGCAGAAACTGTTGCTGGAGAGGTGTGCTCCTGCTTTTGACAAGTGTGGATAGGGTGTTAGGAGGGCATGAAGAGTTCTCTCTGTCAGCTAATTATGAGTGTTGTCTAAAGCTGGGATTCAGGCAGGGAACAGGTGACATGGCAGCATCTCAGCTACAAAGATAGAGGAGGTGGCAAGGAAAGGACAGATTTTTGTTGCACTTGTTCTAGAACTTCTTAAAGGGAAGAGGAAGGGGGGGAAATGGTTTGTGGTCAAGGACAGGCTATCTATCTCCTGCAAACTGCCAGCCTTATGGAGGGGCAAAAGAGATGATCACCAGCATTGTGATGAGGATTGGATGGAGCAATGTCAATGTGAAGAACAAAAGACGGGTCTCCTGCATGGTGGAACAAAACCCTTGCTTTAAGTGAACGTATGGTATGTTTTCAGCTGTCTAAACTGAAAAGGGTCTTATTTGCATGCAGCTTTCAGCTGGGATTAGAATGGCTGCAGATTGTTTGCAATAGTGTGGCTAAAATCTTCCTGACCCCCTGTCATAGACACCTGACAACTGGCATTTTTGCAAAGTTGTGCTTCATCATAGCAATGAGAACAAGCCACCAAACTCAAACAGTTATTTCATGATTGGTACTATTTTCTGACAGTTTTTCCAGGTCCTGGCTATGTTTGACAAAAGGTCAGACTAACATCTGACTTTAGAGGAACACTTTCTGAAAAGCCAGGAGAGAAAAGGCCAATGTGTATGAAAGTGTGCTGACTGGAGTGGCAGAAAACTGTACTTAATCCTGATCTCAGCCACTGGAACAAGGTAAGACAATGCCAGATCAATTCTCTCTGTTCTAGAAGAGATGGGACATGCTATGCAACAACTGGGAGTGAGAAGGGTGTTAGATCTTGGTGCTTGTTCCATATTCAGTGTATGTTCCCTTTTCTCTGCCTGCCCTGGCTGTGAGCAATGACACTTTTTCTTTGTCCTTGAAAGAAACTATTTCCAAACTTTTTTTGTTCCCATTACTGCTAAGATTTTTTCAATGGTCCATTCAGGTTTACTTTTGTTTGGCTCCATCTCATGACTCCAAACTCTGCAATCTCAAGATTTGTCTAAGGAACCACCCTGGTATGAACCAGCAAGGCTTTTCAAAATTTACATTCTGTCTGGAAACAAAGCTAACTCCGAGTCTTCAGCAACAACCGACACCTCTGCCTGGACTGATTGTTTTGAGCAAGAACTGTGCTTTGAAAGATGAGTTTCCTTTCCAGGCTGCGTGCTCTCTTTTGGCTCCTCCATCATTTCAAAATCAATAGCTGTCATCGATTGCCCCCCCTCCCCTCCAGACCCTGCTCTTTGCTACCTCATTTTGGTTTTAATTTGCCACAGCACAATTGCAGTCATTTTTCCCCCATCCTAATTAAGAAACCTATCCGTTAAGGAGAAAGAAAACAAAACCACAACCTTCTTATCTAAGCCCTTAGTGCAGAACAGAGACAGAAATGATTGGTGAGATGATCATCTCTAGAAAGCCAAGGCC
This sequence comes from Dromococcyx pavoninus, assembly GCA_033558185.1. NCBI lineage: Eukaryota > Metazoa > Chordata > Aves > Cuculiformes > Neomorphidae > Dromococcyx > Dromococcyx pavoninus. The sequence continues at coordinate 1,280,378 of JAUMJL010000927.1, forward strand.
TTTATTGATTCTTCTAGCCTTCCTCAGTAAATACAGAATGAGTTTTAAATTCTCCTTAGAAGGAAGCTAGAAGCTAATGTAAAGCACTGATTTCCCAACATCAGAGAAGAAAGAGGCAGTATGTCTTCTAGGCTGACTCACTTTTTACTCTCTATACGTAATTTCAACAAGAATATTTGAAGAATGTTTCATTGAACATCATAGAACCATTTAGTTTGGAAAAGACCTTTAAGATCAAGTCCAACCGTAAACACAGTCAGGTCTACCACTAGACCATGTCTGTAAGGGCCACATCTACACCTAAGTGTGAGTGTCACCTCTCTTTACTTTTATTTAAGTGTCTCCACATTTTGGTATAATTGGCCTTGCTCCTGACCTTCCAAGGGGTTGTGGTCCTGATCTGCCTTTTGGAACACTCTTGAGACCACGAAACAGATTAGTAAAGCTGTATTGTGGGTGAGTGGCCTCCTTCAGCCCAGCCAGCAGCACTGAGCACTTGAGCTAAGGAAATAAGCGTTGAGTGATGGTGAAGAAGGGCACAACCTCAGTGCTAAGTTGTGTGATGAAAGAAAAAGGAAGGGAAAGGCTACACAGAGAGAAGGATCCATTACACGTGGGGATTTTATGGAGGAGGACATTCAAAAGCACCACAGGAAAAGATTTGTCTAAGGAACCACCCTGGTATGAACCAGCAAGGCTTTTCAAAATTTACGTTCTGTCTGGAAACAAAGCTAACTCCGAGTCTTCAGCAACAACTGACACCTCTGCCTGGACTGATTGTTTTGAGCAAGAACAGAGACAGAATAGTTCCTACTGACTCGGCAAAAAACAAAGTGGGAAGTGCCTCCACAAAGTTAAAACTTTCACTGTCCAGAGGAATAAACATCTCCTCTATTCTGCAGAGAGGGAAAGCTATTGCATGCTTTTCCAGTTTTTATCCCAAGGGTGTCAAACTCACAGATCCTGCCACTCTCCTGCTCCTGCAGCGTAACACGCGTCACACGCGCTGCACATGTGACCAGCATGGGCAGGAGCACAGGGGTAAGGAGTCAGCACTGCTGCCAGGCAGAAACAAGGTGGAGGGCTGGATTCAGCCCACGGGCCATGAGTTTGACACCCCTGCTTTGTTCCCTCCCTCCTCCCCCAATGTAGTGGAAGTGTTAAGATACCTTCCATGATACCTACCTGAGTAGAAGCCCTAACAATGATTAAAAACCACATCTGTCTCCCTGTTGTACTCCAGACACTTATTTACCATCTTGGGAGATAAGTATTTAGGTGATGAACCTGTTCAGTCTCTGTGCATAGTTGGCTCCTCCTAAGAGGGGTCATACACTTAAAATTGCAGGAACTGGATGGTGATGATGATGATGCTCACTGGGATAAAATTACTCTGATATTCCAAATCATTCCTCTCTTGACCATGACCTCAAGAGCAAAACTCTTCAAAGCAGCACTGGCTATAAAAGTCCAGACAAGTCTACGTTAAGGGCAAAAATGTACGGTCTTTGAGCCTGGCTTCCTAGGAGAATAAGGATTATGTTCTCATGGTTTGCGCATGTGTTAAACTCTGTGTCCTCACATTCCTGTCCAGTAACTTTGAAATCTGTCAATCTATTTCAATTAGTTTTGATAGATGGCATAAATTTCACAGCTGATTAAGTTCCTGCAGGTTTAGTAGGCAGCCAGTTAAAGGAGAGGGACACTATAAATACCCTGATTCAGGAAAAGGGTGTACTGTGCATGTATTAAACACTGGAGAGATCATGTGGGAAAAATCACTTGTAATTACACAGTTTCAGTGAGAGCTCACAATTTTTCAGGAACAGAAATCTATAGGGAACCATGTTACATTCATTCTGCACTTCACAAAACTACTTTTATTTTATCATGATCTAGGAGGGAGGAAAAAAAAATTAATTTAGGAAACTGTAAAAAAACCCACAGCCTAAGATCCGGTGGATTGAAATGGATCTGGTGGATGTAGCAGGTTTAGGAACCAGGATTCAGCAGTCCATTTGTTGTAGGCATCCTGTTTGTAACAGAAACCAGCACTAGCAGAGAGAGCAGAGTGCCACCAGAAAAGGGGCTGAAGAGAGCAACTAGAAAAGTCAGGGGCCCAGGGCATGCACTCTCTTTGGGAAATGTTGTAGGTTCTGGGGTGCTCTCAAGGGGCACAGAGGAGACCAAGGAGGGCAGGGGGCAGATCTAAGCAAATACTTGAATTATTTGACAGAGAGTTATAAAGACAGTGGAACCAAACTCTCGTCAGTAACAGATGGTAAGAGAAAGGCCAAGGAAATGGTTGCAAGTTGTATTTTGGGAAACCCAAGCAGGGCATAAGGTGAAATTTCTTCATAAGGTGAGTAGTGCAGCATTGCATTACATTGCAGGAGCAGGAGAACAGCAGGAGACGTACATTTGACACCCCTGAACTGGCTTCTCCCTACCTACTAGCTCAGCAGAGCACACAGCATAAACAGAGACGGTAAGGGGCACATTACTATTATCTGTAGAAATATCTGATGTGGAACAATGAGGAAAAAATGTCAACAAACTCTCAAAGAAAACAAAAATATCTAAGATTAGAATCATTCCGACAGCAGGCACAGCTCTAGGGACTGCCTTGCCTGTAAGTTATTGCCTGGTTGACATGCAGACAGCATTCAGTAAATCTGTCCCGGGAACTGGCTAGCAGTTCAGTTTGTAACACTGAACTTCTCAAGCTCAGTACTGTCAAGAGGACTGGAAATTACAGGTTTGTACAGGCAGTTTCCTCTTCTGCTCCAGAATTCATCCCACTCTGCTTTGATTCTGATTTAACTGGAGATATTTTCCCTTACTCTTGATTATTAGAAGAAAAGTGTAATTGTTTAAACCCTCTTGGACAGTTAGCTTTATCTATGGATCACAAAAGGAACAGAGTACATGTGTTAAACAATATGCTTCATTTCCACATGGCCTTCAATTAAACACATGATCATCTTCCTGGAATCAGATCATTACATTAATTTTCTTGTAGAACTAGTTCAGGTGATCTCTTCTTTCCCTCCCGTCAGCTGTCGACAGCAGGGCATCCTAAAGATGGCCTATGGCTTTGATGCAATTTTGTGTGTCTCTAGGGCAGTACTTACTGTAGAGAAATTAAAAGCTGCGGAGATTATCTCAGCATGTATTCATCTATATGAACACAAACAAATATTTGTAGTACCTATACACTGAAAGATTTGATCAGTGCTGTGAAAAATCCTTTTGTGTCATCAGAAACCTAAACAAAGGAGGTGCGATGTCACAGCCCCAGAGCTGTGTAGAGTAGGTCAATGGTTCCCAAACATTCTGTCCTAGAAGGAAAATCTGCAGAGGGCATCACTTGATGCAGCCCTATTCCCCACCTTTTTTCCCCAGAGCTGTTGCTACCTCTTTGAAATCACGTTCTGGAAGCACAGTTTGCAGAGCCCACAGAAGTCCTGTGGTTTGCTCATTTGTACTCTGCTCTTCTGTGGTCACAGAACCAATCTTCCTGGTGGCCTGGCACTTCGGGAAATTCTCCCTTCCTCCAGCTCTTTCTCTTTGTACACAGATTACTTCCCCCTCCTATTCCCCCAGATCATTTCACATATGCCCATTTCTGGGTCATGGACTTCATTTTCTGGGTGTCTGATACAGAATTACATCAGGGCTGTTTCTCACTCACAATGTCATCAGAGAACAAGCTTGACAGCAAGTCAATTACTCAGCAAATTCTCAACTCAAGTCATACCTAAAACATAAGGCTCCAATGGACTGGATATTTCCATGACCAATTGCTATCAGTAGTTTGCAGTTTTTACTACATTTTCAAACTGCAGAGAACAAACAGTACGATTTCTTGTCCTTGAATCAAAGGTGAAGCATGGAACAGTTGAGAATTTAACTTCCCAAGACTCAACTAAGTTTTAAAAAGTAGGTATTTTTGTTTGTGTGGAGAGACTCTGGGGATCTCTCTGCTCAGAGCTCTGATTTCCCGTATTTTATTGGGTAAATTATTTACATATCTCAATTTCTTGCTTAACATATAAACACCTTTAATGCATCTTTCTCCTCTTATCTATGCAGTCTTGCAGACATCCTGGTCTTCCTTATCCTTCACAATCAACACTTGACAGACTGCAATATAGTTTACCTCTTTGCATTGTTAGAATTTCTTCATCTTTTACTGTTTATCACGTCTAACCCCCATTATAGGAATATATGAATTCTAGAATAAATGAGCGCTTGTCATTTATTACATATTTGTACGTAACTGAAGACATAAGAAATGAAAACCATGGAGTTAAATCTCAGCTTGAGGCATGAATAAACCAGCTGCAGTTCATGACCATTGAGTTCCCTTATGCTGTCTTCTCTCATATTCAGTGCTGAATGAGTTGGCAGATTTTTGCTTCCCTCTGAATTCAGAGTCAAGAACAGCCAATCTGCCTTCTCACTGTCAAGAAAACAAACATTCCTCTCCTTTTCCCCACCTTCAGGGGCCACTACAAGAGCTTTGTGGCTTTTTGAGACATACTCAGTTTTCTTTTCTGGTCATGTTGTAACCTCTGCACAACAGTATTTACTCTCCCAGGGCTCAGCTATGAATACACCAGGCCTAGGATGTAGAAAGGACACAATTCTGGCATAGAATAACTTACTGTAAAATGTAAGAATATGTATCTTTTGCTAGCACTTTCTTACCAATGATTTCCAAATACTTCACAACTGTCACCAAACCACGTTTAAAATCCACTGACATACAGGTGTTCTAAAGGGAACCAAGAACAGTAAACATTTGCAACAGAACATCTCCTGAGTCCCAGTCCTGACCTTATTCTTCTTTTCCTTTTAAATTCTTTTTCTCCCCCAACCTATTTCTTACAGCAAGAACTACATTCATCCTGCAAAAGTTTATTAATCCCAATACAGACAAGTGACTTTTAATGTGATTACATTAGTTCCCAATTCCATATGGAGGTTGTCTGTCTGGTTCACGTCAGCACGATCTCCTGGTTTCAGCTGTCTCTGTTTGGTTTATGTCTCTTGGCTCTGCTGTTCTCCTGATGGTGACTGCCTTCAGAGGGTGCCTTGCCCTTTCCATGTGTCCCAGATTCCTCTGGAAATTTCTGACCCTCAGCCAACACCTGCCGAATAGTCATATTAATGCGGGAAGACTCCAAGTACTTGGCACAGACCTGCCAATCCTCATCAGAGCTGTGCTCAATGACTGAGCCAACAGGAAGGTGTGAAGGAAGTGCTTGGTCCAGGCATGCAGGCAAAGTTGTCCCTTCAGGGTTGGGGAGGACCCGGGGGACAGCATGGTACAGCAGACGGCTGAAGCCAGACATCACCATGATATCTCCACTGTGCATGAACATTGCTATGGGGGTTTCCTCCCGCTTCAGGCCCCCGAGCAAAAATATTGAGGACTGCCCAAAACTGGAGATGGCACGATGATGGAGAAGGAAGAGAAAACAAATTCAGATGGAGAACAATTATATGTACAGTAAGAAAATATTAGCAGCTAAATACCTTTATAAGAAAAAACCCAAGAAAATCAGATGGACTCCTAGTAAAAACCTTACAATGAAAACATTGAAAACAGACCATGAGGCCTGGTTCAAGGCAGGCAGCGTGAGCAGTTGCCCTGCAAGGTCTGAAGCTCTGCTGATTTTCACCTTCACCTGTTAATCAATTGCCACTCTGTTGCTTTAGAAGTGGACTGTACTCTATGCAAAGAGTTCTTCCACTCCAGGCACCACATCCATGTTATTCAAGCAGCCTTCAAAGATAAAAACTATCCGCTTGAGCTACAGCTTTCTACTATTCAAACATTCAGAGTGAAGATCATACACCCAGTTAGCCAACTACACCACACCAACTTCCTATAACCATATGCAACCATAGGAAAAAAGCCAATGATACTTCCACAACACTCAAGTGCTTTCCTTGACTTACCTGAATGATAAAAGGGGCCGAGAATGGTCTAGTTCAGACTCATCCACGTGAATTCCCAGTGAAGAGTCAAAATGATAGTAGTTCAGGATCCCTGCTTGGGCTTGGAAACCTTGGAACCCGCAGGCTGCAGCCACTTGTTCTGACAGGAATGCAAGGTCTGAGGGGAAAGGAGTGTGGTGATTTGCTGAGTACTTCTGGAGGAAGGAAAGCAAGAAAAAAACAACAAACCACATCTAGAACATCTGAGCAGCAAATACAATTGGCAACAAACACTGAATAAGAACACAGAAGTTTGGCTGATAGTCACGGAGAAGGTCATCATATTTGCCTCGAAATGACTACAAGATAGGTAGAACCACAGCAAGTTTACCTCTTATCATTTAATTCTGGGCCTATGCTGAGACCACCAGAGAATCAATCATGGAGTTAATCATCATATTTGGATGGCAAACTTCAAGTCAGTAAGATTAGTACCTAAGGTTAGAACCAATATACTGAGGATTTACTTGGTTACCACCTAAAGCTGCCAATGGAAAGACACCTTCTTTGAAGAATAAGACAAATAGGAATCAACTGCAAACCTACTTTTTCCTTTCTCCCACGAGTGATTCCAAGAAGACTGGAAGGGAATTAACCAAATTTTTATTAAGGCCATGTAACAATAGGCTGACCTGGTAAGGTCAAGCAAAAATCCACAAGCAGACTTGGTTAAGTATCTGCAATATACTTACAGAACTGCATATTCACTTTGTCATCCTTTCTCAGCCTCCATCTGACTCAGTCTTATGAAAAAGTTTATTTTGGTCAGAAGCCCCAAAATAGCTATTATTTGGCGAGTGTGTACTATGCTGGTTCAGGCTTACATCAGCAGCAGCCTCTTCCTGCTCAGGCTCAACCCTCCAAAAAGGAATAGTTTCTCAGAAGTAGCTGTCTTCAAGCACTCAAGGTCATTAACAAATAGTTAACAATGGTTTTGTGACCAACCCTTTTGGTAGGGCAAAAATGCTCACTTACCCTGAAACAGAGTCACAGGTCTAGAGCTGAGTATATGCAAAGAACACAGCAATGGACTTCTGCTGTTAAATCCTTCACAGTAAAATAATACATATTCAAACGTTCTTACAGCCATGGTTTGTTACAGCCTTTCCTGAAGACTGTCTTGTAGGATAATAAGCATTTTATTCCATGGTATTCCATGTCAGCCATTGTGAGTGAGCTAAGAAAGACAGAGAAGAATTTAATTTCAATACCTTAGTATCCCAATTATAATGGTAACCAAGGGTCACCCATCGCAGTTTCTCCAATAAGCTTCTGGGCTCCCATTTGCTGGAACCTTTCCTTCTGCAAAGACAAAATAGAAAGAAATAGAATATGCATTATTTTTTTGTGGGGTTTCGTGGTAGTTCAGCATATAGTAATGAGATTCACTCACCCATATGTCAACCCATTAAAACCATAAATGCTAAACCTTTGTTTTCAGTGCAATTATTTTTTTCCTCCAAAGACCTTACAAATTCAATTCATGCAATCTGTGCAATACAGCTATAGGGCCTACTGCCAATTGCTCTCAGTTTGAAAGCTTGGACTTTCAACATGGTACCTTAACGGGTTATCAGGGAGACAACACAACAAACCGGTGCAGATTCAGAAGTCAGAAAGCAGTTCAGTAAGACATACTCTCTTTAACAAAACTAGATTCATATCTGTGCTTCCAGGATCCAGCCTCAGCCAAGCATCTGCATTTACTGTGCATTTCTGTCTGGACATACAGCTCGTTTTTACCCTTCACCTATACTGTACTGACAGCTCCTCAGCTAGCCTAGGAATAGGATTAAAAGGCCAGTTTCTTTACCTTTAGTAATTTTTTATAGCTCACTGATTATTGAAAGAAAGTAATCTTTCCAGTTTCCATCTTTGTCATGGGGTAACAGCAACTGCAATTACCATAATGCAGCGACACAGAAGCTGTCAAATACACGCTGCTTGGAACAATTCATGGAGTCTACAAGCAGGTAACACAGCATTTAGAAAACTAATAGCCCACAACTTATTCCTCTACATCTTTCAATCGACAAACTTAATGTTCATAATTAAACATTTTAGCATGTGCCTTTTGAAAGTGCCCTTTTGCTACAGTGCTAGAGTGTTTGCACAACAGGAGGAACCCTAATATGCCCAGTAGGTTCTTATTCCCAGAATTTAGTATTCTGCATGTGATTTCACATGTGGTTGCTAAGGCAAGAAAAGTCTTGAGTGTTATGTATCTGCAAATGATGAGTTCCTAGGGCTGTAGCAGCAAGTGCTCCTACAAGAAAGCAATGAGACATTCTGGTACAACTATGCTAGAAAGACAACAAGACCAAACAGCAGAGTGGCTTTGGTCTGAAGCTCCATTTTTACTTTATTCATTGTTAAACAGTTTCATCTATAAAAGCCTTCTACCCTTTCCTTATATACGAGAATACACATATATATCCCTTGTCGAGATGCTCTGTCCCTTTTTATGCTTTAAATTGTCCCCAGCACTAAAGAAAATAGCCAAACTCCACTTTGTGAAAAAAGCACAGCAAGCATTTCTAGGAACTGTATGGACTCTCCCGACCTTGTGATTTCTGCATCCTGAAAAGAGCAGATAAGTCATGACCCAAGCACATTTATGCATCTTCCAAATGTCTAAAAAAGCATTAAAGTTGTGTCCAATCTTGGAAGTAGGCCTCTTCCTAGTTACACACGCCGTCTCTTCACTCCCTGAAAGGCTTTCACACCAGATACCAGACAAGTTGACTTGATCCCTGTCCCCTGGGTAAAAGCACAAATACGGCAGTTTGCTCCCTTGAAGACTCAAGGTAAGAGCTTAATAGAACTGCCAGTGTTTCTGCCAGCCATTACTCTTCCAAACACTGTTTTCAACAGAACAGGATTCAACTGCAAATTAACCTCTGCTCTCATCACTCTTTGTGCACACAAGAGGTGCTTCTGGGAAAGGTCTGTCAAGCTGGAACAGTACCCTACAGCTGCAGGGCACAACATGCAATACTTTCAAAGAACAACTGTCCGTCCTTGATGGAACACAAATGTACAAGTCAATATTTTAAACACAAAAATGACATTAGAATTTCTCTGGGGACATAACTTCTCTCCTAGGTGCAAATATTTAGAAATCCTAATCTGGCTTTTGCCATTCCATATCTTGTACATGTTAGGAGTATCTTTTAAGAAAAATGTCAGCACGTCAATTTTACTAACAAACTGAGGTAAAAGATGAGAGTTGTCTGGTCCCTCCATCCCATGAAGTAATTGTTACGAAAAATGAGCATGAAATAAATGAGGTAATGATAAATAAATATGCAGATAACTAAAACATGGTGTACTGTGAACAGCACCTATCATGTGTGGATTTTTACAGGAGACTCTAATTGAAAAAAATGAAGGTTTTTAAAAGTTAGACTTTAAAACTTTCTACTTGACTTCAAAACTTGGGCAAATTCTCCATTAACTTCCAAATCAGATAAAGGAAAAGCAGCTGTGTCAGCCACAGAACACTGAACCTGTGGGGATCTTTCAGAGTAAAGAGGATTGCCATTAAAGTGGTACCTTTAATCACCATCTCAGATTGAATTAAAAAAAAAAACCAAACCAAATTCACTGAAACAAAACATAGAAGTACTTTGGCAAATAAAACCAGAGAAACTAGCTGACTTGAGGAGTTCAAGAAAGTGCAAGTAACAGCCTTCCAGCTGCAGTACACCAGGTCCAAAAGCTGACCGGGACGAAGAGCTAGCATGATTGGGACGTTGGGAAAGGACCACTTCTGCTGCAGAAAACCTGAGACCTATAGAGAACTCATGGTTCCACTTGCAGTTGAGTTTAGCAAGCATGCAAGTACCATAATTTCAGCCAGGGTCACTATTTTACATTTGACTGACAGCTAGAAAAATCCCCTTGTGAGTGTGAAAGCAGAGAATTCACAAGGATGCACATCAAGCCACGAAAAATCCACTTGGCATGTCTGACACTGTCTGTATAGGATCAGCGTGCACACAATCTTTTTTGCTTCCCTTCCCCACTCATTTTTCTTAGTCCTTCTCAGAGCTAAGACCTTCTGGCTCTCTTCTGACCATGAAAGGTTATTGTGAACTTACCTCAGCTGCTCCTTGCTCTGTCCCCACAGGTCAAAGGTCTTCTCAGGAGGCATGTGCAGGTCCAAGTTGCAGACGTTAGGTTTCTGGGGGTACAGCTTGAGGCACTGTTTCACCCAGTGACGCTGGCAGCCCGGAAGGAAAGGGTTCAGTATGAAAATAAACCCTGACAACAGAGAAAAACGGAGCAGGTGGGGAGAAAGTATGATTAGGCATTTCCCTGTTTTTTCTCAAGCTTGAGCAAAGGAAAGGGTAGTGAAAAAACACCTTAGATACAACCACTGAGTTTGCATGTAAGCTGATGAAATCTATTAACAGGTCTGAATAGTTAAAACCTATTGATTTTACTGTTTCAAACAAATGTTAGCCATAAGGTACAAGGCAGGGAGGGCAGCCAACGCTAGTCCAAGTAAGAAAATGACAATAAAGGACATACCTGTTTAAGGCAGACTGATTATAGGTAGATAAAGGAGTAAGAATTTGGACAGCAAATTGCTTTGGAGTAAATTTGATTCTGAAATCATTCAGCAAGATTTTTCTCTTGAACCCTGAGAAGCTAAAGTAATTCTGGCCTTGTTTTTCTGGACTTCAAACAAACCTTTTCACTACCTCTGAACTCACATTGCCTTCTTATTGCTACTTTGGCGTAATGAACATCAGAGAGCAGTCCATGGGCCGAGCAAGTCTGTAGTAAATGTAAGCTGTCCTCTCCTTTACTTTGTGCTTATTTCCAGGTAAGTCTGGTTGTATCCATCTTTGTATTTTGGTATGGTAATACTCAAAGGGGATGAAAGTCGAATTATGTCCCAAACTGCTTGCTGCTGACTGCAAACATTTTGAAGTCGTTGTTAATTAACAAAATAAACTGTAGCTGGTTCATTTAGCCAGGCACCTCTGGCAGAGTTCAAGCAGCAGCCCAAATAGGAGGGTGAGCAGAGATGTGATGGATCAATTTGGTCTTAACAGACAAGAGTCCTTGACATAAGATCTGCCATCACAAGGAGCGCTAACTGGAATTGCCTCCCCAAGCACTCCAGGGATGTTTTCTTCCAGGCTGGGGTCAAGGGTATTGATGAATGAGTTTCTGATGGGAAAGTGCTATTAATGCGTATTGTACCTACTCTGAGAAACAAGGCACTCTCTCAAAGACTGTCAATTCACTAAGACTCACCAACACAAAATTCACATACAAAGAAAGATAAGGATATAGGCGGAACAAAGGAAAAGGAGATTTCAAGGTTTTGCCCTACTCAGTCTTTTTGAACTTCTCAGTCATATGAAGTTAAACAGAAAAAAACAGATGAAAAGGGAAGCAGCAAGGCTAGGAGTCTCAGCAGAATACAAGCCTGCCTCGTGGCCTTATGAAAGTGGTAAAGAAAGCACAGAAAAAGCTTCCTGCATAACTCTCAGAACTCACAGGATTAAATTAACTGCTTAGAAAAGAGCCTTCAGTGTTTTAATAATATAGTGTCATTCATTTCACTCCATTCCCTGCACCTTCAGACTGTGGCAGCCTTCTGATAGGTCTGGTTACAAGATGTTTCTTTGCCAGAAGCACAAAATTTTCTTTCTGTTGGCCTCTGCATAGAACGGAATAATAATATTGTTCTTCCTGTTTACAGCTTTTGATGTGCGGTTCTCAAAGCACTTAACTGCATTCATGAAATTATGCTCTACCATAGATATATTATCTCCAGGTACTAATGAAGGAATTGAAGCCCTGAGGGCTGGTTACACGCAGAGCTGAGAACAAGAATCCAAATTTTATGACTGTTGTATCAGAAGCTTAGAATAAGCTCATGTCTCTCCAAACTTTTCATTACTCACTCCTAAGAAACCAGATTAGTCTAGATTTACAAAAGCGAGAACAACCAAATAGTGGGTTACTGCTATGCTTCTTATGTCAAGAAAGACAGAAACCCCTGAATTTCTAACACAAGCAGAGTTTGACTATACAATTCTACACTAACGTTCAAGTCTAAGAGTTCCTGGGAGGGCAAAGAGTAGTAGAAATCAGTGACTTGTCACACATGGGAGGGAGAAGTATAAGAAACACATCTCTGTAGCAATCTTTCTGAGCTGACTAAAGAACACCACAGACAAGCTTTGAAGGGAACACAGCTAAACCTCTTGGCCTTGAAAGAGTTGGTCTGAGTGGAATGAGCAAAGGATTGTTCTTGGGGATCTGTATACTAGAGGAATTTGCCTTGAGGAAGCAGATGCAATTCTCTCACTGCAGCAAAGTCTTGGGCACATCAGGAATTAATTTACACCAGCAAAAGTGGTCTCCAGCCTCAGTCAAAGGAAGGATAAGACAAGCAGATGTCTAGTAACAAGCACAACTCCTCATAAAACTCATTTGTGTCAGTTAAAGCCCCAAAGACAGCATCACCCACATCTTACAGAACTCAGGACACCGCAAAAGAAATGCACCCAGCTTCCTTAGTCTTACATTTCATTGCTCACTGTGGGGACAAACCCAAATGACTTCCCTTCCACGTGCCCATAGACAAACTGAAGAGATTCTGTCTTATTTTAGGGGGTTATTGGGGCAGTTGGTTAAATATCTTATAGTGCTTTAGGATGTCCAGACAGAGTTAGCTAGAAAAGGATAAAATATTATTCTTGTCCATACGACTTGATTCTAAACAGGACTCAGAATTTGTTAATGTACTTGCATTTCATTTTAATGAAGGTTTTCTTTGTCAAAGCAGAAGAAAATGCAGATCACCTTTGTGATCCCCCCATATAATTGCTAGCAAAGACATTTAGACAGACATAAATGGCAAGTGAGACCAAACAAGGGCAGCTATAACATGGCTAAGTGCAACAAAAATTTAGAGGCAAGAAGAGGCGGAAGCCTTTCTCCTGAAGTTATTGTTTGCTGTGTATTAACCATGTTGGGAGTGTCCTATGTAGGTATAAGAGTTGGACTCAATGATCCTTTTGGGTCCCTTCCAACTCGAGTAATTCTATTGATTCTATGAACCATGCCAGATGGCTTGTGTGGCTCCTTCATTTTCAGAAGTGGCAGGCTGGCTTCATAGCAACCCACACTGACATTGACTGCAGACACAACAAACCAAAAGAAACATGAGAAAAACCAAAATCAAGCAAACAAAAATCCCTGAAATAAGCAGGATCAACCCTACTAAAACCCTAGTAAGATTATGGAACAAACTTTCATGACAGCCATTTCCAAGCACAAGGTGGCTGGGGACAGCCAGCAGGGATTTACTGAAGGCAAATTTTGTCTGACCAACCTTACTGCCTGCTACAGTGAAACACCCAGGCAGGGGGAGAGCAGGGGATGCTGTTTACATCAGTCTCCTGCAGCATCACTGAAGCCAAGCTGAGGGCTCATGGAGTTTATGAGTAAAATGAAAGAACGAGCAAAAGCTGACTGGGTCACCAGGCTTAAAGAGTAGAAATTCGATGGTTCACAGTCTAAACAGAGGGTGTTATGAGCTGCATTCCTCACATTGATACTGGGGCGAAGACTGGTAACTACATCTACATCAACAGCTGGATGATGGGATGCTCATCCTCACTGCACTTATGGATAATATTACATTGGGGCAGCAGTGGGGATACTGGAGACTGGTTTTTGCCACTGCAAGGGACACTGACAAGCTGAAGGAACAGGCCAACAAGAATTTTGGGAAGTTTCTACAGTGATAATTTTGCACCTGGGAGAGAATAACGCCAAGCAACAGTATAGCTTGAGGGCTGAGCCAGTAGGGAGCAACTCTAAATCAAAGGATCAGCGGTCTTGGAGGACAAACTGAGCATGAGTCAGTAGCGCACCCTTGCGGCAAGGAAGGCTGATCGCGCACCAGCCTGTATGAGCAAGCGCTACCTAAAGGGACATAACAGAGAAGGTGGCGCCAGCTTCTTCTCGGGGGGTGCACAGCAAGATTATGAGAAGCAACAGACTCAAATAACAGAAAGGTAAATTTTGGTTGGATATAAAGCGAAAAAAAATCACAGCAAGAGTGGCCAAACAGTGGCAGAGGTGCCCTAAGAGGGTGTGTAGTCTTTATCCTTGGAGCTCTGTATGGGTGAGTTTTGGCTGACTGACCTGATACAACTTACAACTTGACCCTGCTTCAATAACAGAGTTGTACTGGACTTCTGGAGGCGCCTTCCAAGTCAACATCTCTCTGTGATTCTACCAGGTGACCTGCAAACCCAAGATCCATTTCACTTTTGAAATAGCCTGCCTCATGAAATTACTCTGTACCTTGAATAGGACAAGCGGTTCATGTTCACTTACTGTACTCAGTGTCCTACACTGGCAAGCAGATGCCACACTTCAGCCCTGAAATGACTATTTCAGTCACTTATCCAATTCTCATGATATTTGTTGAGGAAAAAATAGATACTACAGAAAAATAAAATCTCTGTCAAAGGCAAGTTGTATCCAACAGATGACCAGGCTGATCAGAGATCACAGAACAACTGGCACTTCTGCTCTGACCTTCATATACACTGTGGCATCCCACCCTGTAGTTGACTGGTTTGTCCTCCTGCACTTGAAATAACATTAAATTACACTTAGGCAAACCAAAATAGCTTTTTCAGGCAGAGCAACGAGGATAAGATGGAAGATGCCTGAATCCAAAGCAACAAGGTTGTGTTTAATTTTTCTTGAAATGAGAAGTACGTACCTGGATACCCATCGAGGCCATAGGCTTTCCACTGGCTAACTGGCTGTAATCCCGCTCTGCAGGCATCTTGATCACTGACTGAAGAAATACTGAGCTTTGATCTGAACACCTGGCAAAACAAAACAGATTTGGTTTTAAAAAACAATATACAAAACTTAGCCAAACACAGCACCAGTTAAGAAAGAACACAGCCATATTCCAAGGTGTCTCATGAAAATGCCAACTGCACCACAGAACTATTTTCTAAGAGCAAGTGACTGGAACTAAGCATGCTGCTAACAGAGCTGGGATGTACTCAATGCAAGAATCAAGAGGTGCCTACAGTTTGTAAAGTACTTAGGGATCAAGAGAGACATCCTCCACACATAAACCCCCCTTTTTTATAGTTTCGAGAAAAAATTCTGCAGTATTTGTCCACTTCCACAGTACAGCTTCAACATTATAAAACATTCTGGTAATTATCAATTGCCATTAGAGAGCTGTATTTAGTACCCATAGCACTCTATACCTTCGAAGTACATTTCAAATATAAGTTATCACTCACGATCCCATGGGGTAGGTGACTATTCTCACCTGTAATTTACAGAAGCAGTAGTACAGTGACACAGCGGCCAAAGTTGTCTGATGTCAAGGACAGAAACCCTGTAAATTGTGAATATGCACCCTCAGCAAGTTTGCAGATGACACCAAGCTGAGTGAGGCAGTTGTCACACCAGAAGGACAGGATGTCATCCAGAGGGACCTGGACAAGCTGGAGAAGTGGGCTTGTGTCAGTCTCTGGAAGTTCTACAAGGCCAGGTGCAAGGTTCTACACCCAGGTCGGTGCAAGCGCTGGTATCAATACAGGATGGGGGATGATGTGACTGAGAGCAGCCCTGCAGAGAAGGACTTGGGGGTGCTGATTGCCAGCTCATATCGTGCTTCTTATCAATATGCGCTCGCAGCCCAGAAGGCCAACCGTATCCTGGGCTGCATCAAAAGGAACATTGCCAGCAGGTCAAGGAAGGCGATTCTGCCCCTCTACTCCGCTCTTGTGAGACTCCACCTGGAGTACTGTGTCCAGTTCTGGAAATTTCAACATAAGGATATGGAACTCTTGGAATGGGTCCAGAGGAGGGCTACAAAGATGATCACAGGGCTGGAGCACCTCTGCTATGAGGACACGCTGAGAGAGTTGGGCTTGTTCAACCTGGAAAGAGAAGGCTCTGGGGGGGACTTCATAGTGGTCTTCCAGTACCTGAAGGGCTACAAGAAAGCTGGGGAGGGATTTTTTACAAGAGCAAGTATTGATAGGACGAGGGGGAATGGCTTTATATTGGAAGAGGGAAGATTTACATTAGGCATTAGGAAGAATTTCTTCACGATAAGTGTGGGGAGACAATGGCACAGGTTGCCCAGGGAAGCTGTAGATGCCTCCTCCCTGGAAGTGTTCAAGGCCAGGCTGGATGGGGCCTTGGGCAGCCTGGTCTAGTGGGGGGTGTCCCTGCCCACAACAGGGCAGTTAGAACTGGATGATTGTTTGAAATCCCTTCCAGCCCAACCCATTCTATGATTCATTTCTGTTTCCAACAGCAGGGTCAGTATCAGCAAGAAATATTTCTCAATGTCCTCTCTTGGGTCGCAGTAACACATGTATTTAAGCTGCAATAAGCCAACACTTGCTGAAAGAAGCAAACTCATCCACTGCATACCTACTGTGTTCCCAATCCTTTCATCGCTTAAGACTGGGAACTGCCTTAGGGAGCACAAGGTAGACACAGGTTCGTTTTGTTCTGGCTTAGTTCCCCAGTCCAGCTCTCCACGTGGCTGTGCAAATGTACAAGCCTCTATAGGAAAGAGCTGGCCAGGCACAGTGAGAATAAGCAGGCACAAATGGGCAAAACTTGGTTGACACCAATTTAAAATGAAATGAAGGCCTAAGTGCAAGCACACAGACTCTGCAACGTTGAACATGTAAATCAGTCTCTCTGCAGGCTGACAGCTCTGGTTACCTACACAGAATCTGTGAGAAAACTCTAAACTAGTGCTGGGCAACAGCTTCTAGTAACACATTGAGCTTTACCAATTTTTCAGCTCTACCAAAAGCAGGTCTGTGACCACCAGCCTTGAAGAGCTCAGTTTGGAGTCCTGTCTGCAGGACATCCCCAGTCATTCCTTTGACTAAGACTCTGCCACCTCTCTGCCTTCTCAAACTGCTTATGCACCAGCTGTTGCCAGGGCTTCTGGAGAACAGGAGCTGTTTCTACACTGAAGAATTACGTGTGCCGAATATCTTAAATAAGCCTTGTAGCAGGGCAGCAGGTGAATGCAGCAAAGAGCTCCCTCACTTGAAGCAGTTTTCTGAAAAATGGAACAACAGTATCTGGGCCAATCTGCCTGGCCTGTAGCTCTTCTTAAAGTGAAAATCCACGTTTTTAACCTGGGGGGAAAAAGAATAAAAGGTGCTTTGACTAGCAAGCTATCAAGTGATCTTAGAAGGTACCAGGCATAAGAAAAACAATATGGAGAGGGAACAGATGCTTGTGGTGCTTTCAAGTACTTCAAATATCCCAGAAGGGCTGTAATGCTGGAATCCTTTATTTGATAAAGGATTGCCGCCAGTTCAGGAATGGATGAAATGTTAACAACTGCCTTGTTTAATGCCAACCCCTTGAACAATTTCACATGGGACAGATTTTGTGTCCTACTAACAGTATCAAAATTATAGTCTGAAAAGATAGAAAAATACTGTTCCTAACAGAACAATAAAAAGAAAAGGCTAAGCGACTAAGCTATGAAAAATGAGGGAAAGTTTAATTTTAACTATATTCCCAACTCCCTTTTTTCACACAGACTCATACAGAGAAAATACCTGGTTAACAATACTTTAACAGATAATCCGCTACCCTTTTGTGAGGCGACAAAATAAAGGATGAGTTTACAGGATCACTTATCCACAACTCAAGACATGGTAAACTACTATCCAGGATGCATGCTACTTTCAGATGGGCTCCTGTCTGCGTGTCCATGATCCACTGCAATAGCTGGACTTGTCCTGATGGCTTTAGAGCAGGGGGAGCAGGAAAGAAGAAACTTTACCAATGTGAAACACAGCAAGAATGCCCTGCACAGCACGGAGCTGATCCTGGCTCCTTCTCTGGCTCCCCCCGGGAATTTCAGGGCCCAAACAAGGCTCAGAAGGCCCAAGGAAACTGTCAGCTCCAACAGGGACACTGCACTTCTTGCCTGTCCACACGTTTCTTTGCCGCCCTTAAGGAACACGGGGTTTTAAAGATCCCTTAAACCAGTGTAAAGATTTAACTGAACATTATTAAACAATTAACTTTAAACGATTCACCATCCCAGGAGATGTTTAAAAGACAGGTAGATGAGGTGCTCAAGGATGTGGTTTAGTAGCGGACAGGCACGGTTG
Organism: Dromococcyx pavoninus; assembly: GCA_033558185.1. NCBI lineage: Eukaryota > Metazoa > Chordata > Aves > Cuculiformes > Neomorphidae > Dromococcyx > Dromococcyx pavoninus. Next base: position 1,298,569 of record JAUMJL010000927.1, read on the forward strand.
GACTCGATGATCTCAATGGTCTTTTTGGAGACTGAGAGGGGACCCCAAAGCCGTTTGTCGTTTCCTCCCAAGGGGAAGAGGAGGAGCAGGTACTGATCTCTTCTCTCTGGTGACCCATGATAGGGTTCGAGGGAATGGCAGAAGGATGTGCCAGAGGAGGTTTCAGTTGGATATTAGGAAAAGGTTCTTCACTTGGAGGGTGGTGGAACACTGGAACAGCTCCCCAGAGAAGCAGTTACGGCGCCAAGCCTGGCAATATTCCAAAAACATTTGGACAATGCCCTCAGACACACGGTGCGAATGTTGGGGCTGTCCTGTGCAGGGACAGGAATTGGACTCGATGGTCCTTGTGGGTCCCTTCCAACTCAGGTCATTCTATGAACCAAGCGAGTCTATGACTAAGGGACTAAAATAAGCGCAGGCAGAGGAGGCAGCGTTACCGCAGGCCCCGGGTCCCAGCGCCACGGGGCCGCGACGGGACGAAGAGAGCGCGCTCAGGCACCGCCGCACCGTGGAGGGAGGGGTTAGCGCGGGAGGAGCCCGGCATTACCTGGCCCCCCGGCACCGAGAAGTCCACCACGCCCCGCAAGTCCGACGCGTCCCTCTGCCGGTAGAAGCGAAAAAGCCGGCGGAAGGCATCCTCCCCGCCTTCCCGGGACAGCGCCGCTGCTGCCCCTGCCGCCATTTTGATCCGGCCACGGGGACAGGTGATGAGCGCGGCAGCGCGCTGCGGGGCGGGGCTTCCACCGCCATTTTG